>OZ010576.1:111997537-112110037 GCA_963932145.1 Acanthosepion lycidas | reverse complement strand
GACCCCTGCTTTTTAAATCTATTTTAGTCTCTCTTTTCCCATTTATTTAGAAAAGCTCGTTAGTTTGGTTGCCTTCCTCTGTCCTCTTGTCTTCAATATGTCCCGTAAGTATCAAATTATTCAAGCTTTTTTCAAAATGTTTTTCGGTAATTTCAAAACTCTCTTCCTAAATACAAATATCTCTATGTTCTTGAAACTTCCTCATTACTTACATGTCCTGTTTATGGTATTCTCAACATCCTGCTATAGAACCAACCACATTTGTAAATTTTAACACCTCCAAAACAAAACTGATCTCATTTAACTACTACAGAGAACCTTTTCTGTCTGCCGTAAGCATGACCGAAGCTAGACTCCTGGAGAGCAACACACTGCGCCTTCTTGGCCTCACGCTTTCAACTGACTTGAAGTGAAGCGACTATATCGAATCAATAGCTGCATCTATAGAAAGGAAAGTTGGCTCACTGTGTCGTGCCAGAAAATTTTTCTCGTCAGAGAACATTTACAAATCTACGATTCGCCTGTGCATTGAATACTGCTTTCATATCTGGTCTGGCGCCCTGCTATTCATCTCGAGGTTCTTGACAAAATACAAAGAAGGATCTGCAATGTAATCGATCCTAACTTGGCATCTCGACTTCAGTCACTTTATCACCGAAGTGACGTGGCTTCCCTCTGTTTTTTCTACAAATATTTTCATGGCAACTGCTCTGAGGAGCTTTTTTCCGTAGTGCCTCGACTACATGAATTTAAGTGTGCTACTTGATTGGCATCTAGGTCTCACTTGTTTACTGTTGAAATAGCTAAATACAACCGCCACTTTTACTCCAATTGTTTCTTTTCTCGCACTTCCCACCTGTGGAACTACTTCCGTTTCCTTGCTTTCATGAAACTTCAATCTTCAATCTTCAAAAACTTAAATGCAACGTCAGTCGCCATCTTTTGTCTTCTTCAACCCCGTTCATCTTTTATCCTTTTCTCAATTCTCCCTATACTCAGTCTTTTATCTCATTTTCACTACCTGTAAGTCTCTGCGTGCTAGTGGCATTCCCGCCTTACTTCTACGAGGAAGTTGTCCAGCATTCAGTACCTTATAGAAGGATCGATACTACATAGCAGTTCTAAATTCTTCTAACGGAATTTTCATGTTAATACATTGTTTAGCTTTTCGAAAGATTTTTTTTGATTATTTCAACGCGTCACATTTTCCATCGTTTGTTCAAAATTTTCCCTTTTTTAACTTGTTTGATTCTGACGGGAACTAACCTCTTTTTTGCTGGTCTTCAGGATCATATTTGGGCATTAGAACTGGTTATATGTAGGGATCTTATTTTTTTTGTCGGTACCATGTCCCTGAGCGACGATCGACTCATACGTCGTGCTCGATTACCAAATGGGCTGCCTTTGATCTTTCGGTGAGCACAAATAACCGGGATCCGTAGTATAGAGTTTTTTTTTAACATACTTCAAATGTGGGCGATCTTCCGGTTAAGAGAATCATTATATTTCGTGGCTGGGATCGTATAGCTGCGATCTTTATCGCTACAATGCGTCTCTGGAGAAGAACACATACAGTCTGGCTTGTCCCACTGCTAGAAAACACGTGAGGCAGGTAATAATTCCCTAATCTCTGAATCAGTTTGGTAGGAATCATGAGGAGGCTATCAGATGATATTTATGTTGACTGTCGCCAATCCACTAATATGATACTTTTTTTTTTCTGAAACAAGTGTTAGTGTCTTTGACTCGTCAACCTGAAATCCTGTTATAGAAGCTGGAGGCGTAATATTTACTTTCGATAATCTCATCAGCTCTTTCAACTGCTCTGTTGACATAAAGAACTCGTATTTCAGGTTTTCTTGTAAAATGTTTGTTATTTAACAAACGATTTAATGCATCCCGGTCAATACATTATTTGGTTTTCTGTTTCAGTATGTTTGCTGTTTCCGCGGACATTTTGACGTCTGATTCCAGGGCAAACATTTAGTCTTCGGAGATTTGAAAAACTGAACAAAAAGAGGAAAAGATTCTTTTCTATCTGAAATCAGTTTTCGTTTTATTTTGTGAGAATTACCGAACTACATTCTTCTTTTATATGCGAAATCCTTTCAGGACATAGGAGATCATGACTCTCCCTAACGTCCTGTTTTTTAGTGCTCTTTTTTAAACTTTACCATCCGTCTTTTTCCTTGTCCTGCTATCCATTTATATAAAATCATTAAGTATATTACTCGCTGTTTCTTCTGCATACGAATGTTAAATTCGCTAAACCCTCTTTCCTCATTATGAAATTTTAGCCGTCTCTTTCTGATTGTAAGTATAAATTTCTCTCTTTCTATTTTTCTTAAAACTTTCTCGTTGCCCATATGTTGTGTCTATCATATTTTAGCATTCGACGATTCAACATCTTGTTGCCTCAATTCTCCTTATCACCTGTGAAAAAATTATCCAGCGGTTACTGCTTTATAGAAAATTAAATATTATATGACCGTTCAGTACACTATTTTCTTTCTGATGAACTTTCTCTATCTTTTAATAGTTTGCTTAGTTTCTGAAAAGCATCTTTCGCTTTTCGTATGCGATTTTGGACTTCTGTGTCACATTTTCGGTAGTCTGTTACTCTACTCTCCAGGCAGCTGAATTTCAGTACTTGATTGATTTTGACGTCCCTAATACATAACTGACACCGTTGGCTGTCTTTTTTTTGCTGACAGCCATGCATCATGTCTTTTTACAGTGTAGTTAGTCCTTTCATCTTGCTTTCCATTACTATCTCATTCAAGGGTTCTTTCAGTTTTCACAATAGCTGGACAAGACTTAACTATTATAATATCTATATGTCTATTTTCATTACTATTTTCTGAGTATGGATATGTATGGATATGTATCCGTATGTATTTTTGCAAAGATAATAAGACACAGAGAAAAAATTATAAACGACGCGTTTCACCGAGGGCGTCTGGCTCTACCTGGCTCTACCAGGTTAGAATATAAAAAAGAAAGAAAAATTTATATAATTTATGCGTTGGGATCTCTGAGGACACGTAGAAGCCATGAATCAAATTACCATATCACATCCATGACCAAACCTCAGTGAGTGTCTGTCTGCCTCCTTGTTTGATATATATATATATATATATGAGCCGTTTGGTGTCTGTGGGATTTTTAATCAGTGCACCAGACTCAACTAGAGAATATAATTTTATGTATATAGTTGTACATACGTTTACATACATACACAGCCAGCCAGACATTTAGATATATTAGGACATTTTTATGTACACTTGTACAAGTACATGTAAACATGACCACTCATATATATCTGTGCATGGATATGCATACATTTAACGTATATACACATTTTAGATCCTTTTCCCCTCATGTATACCGTTACACATATAATATACAGATACACATATTTGTTATATATATATATATATATATATATATATATATATATATATATATATATATATTTATATTTATATTTATATATATATAGTACACAAATATACATGGGTATGTGCCCCCCACCCTCATATATACCTATGCGCGCAGGAGGGCGCATGTGCACGCGCACACAATATATATATATTAGAAACATTTTCTTTTTTAGTTCGTGGTGTGCGCTGTTTTACCTTATATTATGTGGCTGATAGGGATGCCTGATTTGTTTGCTTGTTTATATATATATATATATATATATATATATATATATATATATATATATATATATATATATATATATATAATACAAGTAATATATATAGTAATATATATATATATATGAGTTGTGTGGTATCAGCTTATACTTCTAAATTTTTCTTTTATATATGCACTTTTCATTGATGTATTCTTTTTTTTCATAGTGTATGTATGCGTTCGCGCGTGTGCGCCCGTTTGCGCGACATTTAGAACGTCGTGATTATTTTTCCTTTTCGTCGATTTTTTTCTCTTTACACACATTCCTTAACCTTTTCTCTCTCACTCTCTCTGTCTCTGTCTTATATATATATATATATATATATATATATATATATATATATATATATATATATATATATATATTATTATTATTATGTGGATGAATTAAAAAAAACAAAACAAATCAATTTCCATGCCTGATAATGTCTGTATGAACAGATGAAAGTACTAACAAAAAAAAAAAAAAAAAAAAAAAAAAGACCTTATACAAGTTGAATTTATTAAAAACAGGGATCATAACATTTATCTAGAGGTTCGTGGGTTAATGTAATTTTAATAAATTTGTTTGCGAAGATGTATTCTCGCCATTTACATCATTAACTTCACTAATCTGTTTTTTGTATGAATGATTCATGTAATTATATATATATATATATATATATATATATATATATATATATATATATATATTGTGTTTATACGTTATTTTATAAATATATTTAAGTAAATGCTCTGTTTTTAATTAAACAGTATTAATTACATTTACTGGCCTGAATATTTAAATACACTGTATTTATAAAAATAACGTACAAACAGAAAATATATTAAATAATTTTCGGACTTAATCTATTAATCTATTTTGTGTTATATATATATATATATATATATATATATATATATATATATATATATATATATATATATATATATATATATATAATGACCGGCTACTCTCGTTTCTCGAGCACACCCCTCTGGTATGATGGATAGCCAGTCTCTGTTGCAGATATCTTCACAGGCACATTTATGGGAAATTTGTTCATATATTTTGATTTATTTGAGTTATGTTCTCATCTTTGGTTATTATAGATACGACGTTTCGGGCAAGTACTTTCTGGCTATCTCCAGGAGACCATTATTTTGACTGATAGGAGTTTGTATTGAATATTGTGTTTTTTGTTGACACTGTAATGCCGTTTCTTTCTTGTATATAAATTTCACAACCTGATCCAGCTCTTGAACTTACAATCATTAGATGATATCAACACTTGATTAATCTTACTTCTCTTCTTATATTGGCGTCTGTGGGAGCTGTGGATACCATAGCAAATCTTCTTTCGCGAAGCCAAATCATAATAATTGTTGCGGGATTATGACTCATATGAATGAATGATTTCATGATTAAAAACCAGGACTCCACAAAATAAATTTATGCATGTATGTATGTAAGTATGTAAGTCTGTTCATATCTATCTATCTATCTATCTATCTATCTATCTATCTATCTATCTATCTATCTATCTATCTCCGATATTGAGCACGTTTCTCCTAAAAATATAGAAAATCTGAAGATGATCTTGAATGAGACTGAAAGTATTTAGGAAAATAACAAGTAATGAGAAAACTACGGTGTCCTTCTTAATCAGTTTTGTAATAGAACTAAGAAATTGATTTGAGAGGATTAAAATGAAATAAATATGTGTAATATGTCTAGGTTATTCAACCAAATATGCTTGAATATACAAATAGACAAGTATGTGTGTGTGTGTATTTGAAGTCTGCGTACATTTCTGTCGTCGCATACATATCCCATTATTGTCTGGTATTAACTTAAAGTGACTTTTTCCTTTCATTCCAACACAATTCTTTTTTAATTTGACCATTATTCTTTTTATTTTTATCACTGTGTATCATTCTTAATTAGTATGATTTCCACTCATCAATCCACAAATCAGACTTTCTCAGCCATCAGAATTTGTTTAAAATTTTCTTGAGGAATATTTATTAAATTTATGGTGACGTGAATTTATTTCTATATAACGGGTCAACCGTTAACAATAACACATATCCTCATAATCTGCACTTATTACTTCCTCCGCTTATATTAAAAAAACAACTTCATTCAGTAACGATCTACTTCTAGAGCCTCTTCTAACTTGTATTTGCGAAACAATAGCGTAATATATATATCTATATATATATATATATATATATATATATATATATATATATATATATATATATATATATATATATATATATGTATATACATATATATATATATATATGTATATATATATATATATATATATATATATATATAGATAGATAGATAGATAGATAGATAGATAGATAGATAGATAATATTAGTGGTAAATATACACATATATGTGCAAAATACACAGATGCATATACACACATGTATATTTCTTGAATAAAAAATTCCGAGAGGATAGAATCCAGGTAGAACTCAATGTCCAGGACAGAATAAGGATATAATAAAAAGGCTTAAACACTAATATTCCATGGTGATAATTTATTCTATTGGAATCGTAATGGATCGTATTTACTATTCCAATGGAATAAATTATGACCATGGAATATTAGTGTTTAAGCCTTTTTATTATTATTATTATATATATATATATATATATATATATATATATATATATATATATATATATATATATATATATATATATATATGTAATTTCTATAAGTATTATTTATATATTATATATGCACAGTACCTAGTGGAAAGCGCTCAATATCAGTGATAGAGTTAACATACTAGTTGTATTGATGTGAGTTTATGAGCCTGGTTTCCACGTCCTTGTGATCGTCAGACGATCGCAAGGGCATGGAAACCAGGCTCATAAACTCACATCAATACAACTATACATACATATATATATATATATATATATATTAGGTTGGTGCAAAAATAATTTCGTTTTCTAACATATGTTTCTATGCGAGAAAACGAAATTATTTTTGCACCAACCTAATATATATATATATATATATATATATATATATATATAGATATATATATATGTATATATATATATATATACATATATATATATATACATATATATATATATATATATATATATATACATACATATATATATATATATATATATATATATATATATATATATATATATATATATATATATATATTTATATTATAGTAAAAAAAGAAATAACAGTAAGATATATAATCCGGTGCTCTTATTGATATTTTTATTTTTACAAAACAGTGCTCAATGTAAATTTACAGAGCATAAATATTATAAATTAACTGATTTAAACTGATTTAAACGATTTAAAAATATGGTTACTACGCTATATTGAACCATATTTTTAAATCAGTTAATTTATTATATATATATATATATATATATATATATATATATATATATAAATATATATATATATATATATACTATTACACAATTCAAAATTACGTCCTATAGTTGCGTGGCGTTAGATCTATTTCAGCTGACGAAAGCTACGCCAGTCTTATTCAACCTCGATGTAACTTATATGCTCTGTTATAATAAATCCATTGGGCTCTTTTTCTGGATCAGTTTTAATATTTTATATTACTAGGATTTACTTGGGTTATATACCAACGCATTTGTTAACTTTACTATATATATATATATATATATATATATATATATATATATATATATATATATATATATATACACACAGATGGAGAGAGAGATTGATACAGAGTATGATATAGAACAAAAGCGTAATATATCTCTATGTATAAAAGGCAGGGTGTGTGTGTGCATGTGTGTGTGTAACGAATGCACGGCCACAATTTTCGACGGGTTTGCACCAAAATTTACATGCACATGCTCCAGGTTAGCGGGACGGCCAAGACCAACTTTGCATTTCCCAACTCCCATCGATAATGGAAATAATCGATTTTTTCATGCTTCTACGGCAGTTTTCATGTAGTTTGCGGCCATTTTCTACTTGCCAGAGTGAGAGCCTATAGCTGGTTGCCACGAATAGGCAGGAAGATTCTATTGGCCAGCGTGAGAGCCAACAGCTGACTGACACGAATTTTAACTAGCATGCAAAATCTCGATAGCTGCATTCGTCACAAGTGTGAAAAATTTAAATCTGCACCGCACTTTACTCCAATTGGCTCATTCGCTTGCTTAAACTCAACGTTGATTCTGATTCCGCAGAACTGGTGTGAAAAAGTATTTGTTGTTAACATTCTTTTTTCATTGGGTTTTTCCAGTTACGGGTCCTTTTTTTTTTTAAAGCTGATCGTTTTGTGTTCATTTTGTTTAGTTCTTTTTTCGTAACAGATTTAATGTTTAGTATAGAGCTTAGAAATAATTCGATAGCCATGCAAAGTTGAATAGTTTCTTTAAACACATCTTTTTCTCTGACTCTCGAAATAGACATATCTGCATAGTTTCGTATTGTAACATAAAGCAATTTGTAAAAAAAGGGATGTATTTTTATTTATTAATCCATCCTTCATATATATATATATATATATATATATATATATATATATATATATATATATATGCAACAATCCTTCATTTATACATGTTCCATTAAAGACGACAGACAAGGTACTGCGATAAAACGTTTTATTTAATTTTTCTTGTTTTCGAACAAGTGTTTTCTTTCCTGGACACAGAATGTGCAGAAACTGTCCAAATGTTCTGTAATTCTGAGCGCTTGCGACTATACTTTTAGACATTATCAAGGATGATTTTATTTTTTACTTTTTAACTGGATGTATGGGTTGTATGTATGTATCTAGAGTTATAGGCATGTTTAATTTTTCGAACACAGTCAGCACATTGTGGGCGCATTCTTAGTTAATATTACGGAGTGTTGGCATTATTATTATTATTATTATTATTATTATTATTATTATTATTAAGGCTTCCGTTACCTTCAATCTTTTTTTAAAATGTGGATGAGGTTATTATGCTTGTATTTTCTACTAGTATGTTTCGGATGGAGTCTGGTAAGTTTGTGTGTGCGTTTAAATGGGGTCTGATGGAGCTTCGGTTGGATAGGTGCAACGTAAGTCGTCTAGATAGGCATGTAGTAGTGTGACTGATGTAATCATTTATGAATTTGGTTTGATCAGGAACACAGTTCTTTAAATAAGAAATAGTTACGTATGTTACGAACAGTGTCTGGTAGGTCTCCATGAATATTTAAATGAGATCTAATTGAGCTATGGTCAGAAAAGTGCAGAGTGAGTCTGCGTGTTGTTGACAACACAAATATAATAGCATCATCTACATGCAAAAAAAGGCTAAAAATATTGGAAGCCTTTTTAATAAAAACAAAAAAAAAACACTTAATAATATTAACTATGAACATGGACACAATATCTTGACCGTGTTTTGAAAAATAAAAACACTATATAAATACATACAAGCAACAAACTATTTCTTATTTAACAGTTAAAATATTTAATCCTTGAAAATGGGTAAATGTATAGCCGAAAGCGTTCGGATAAAAAGAACATTCGGATAGCTTTTTTATAATTTATCATCTGAAAAGAAAAAAATTATTAGATCACATGAGAAATTGTATAAAAAAACTAAATAAAAGCACCTTGTCTATTGTATTTAATGAAATGTCCATGAAAGAAAGATTGCTGCCTAGACACACACACATACACATATATATATATATATATATATTATAAATATTATAAATTTACATTGAGCACTATTTAGTAAAAATAAAAATATCTATAAGAACACCGGATTACTGTTCTTTCTTTCTATATATATATATATATGTGTGTGTGTGTGTGCTAATTTTCTATGATGTTGACAGGTTTCGAGTTAGCGGTTGGTATATTTATTTATGCTAAATTTTTTAATATATATATATATATATATATATATATATATATATATATATATATATATATATATATATGTCTGGGTAATTCTATCTATCTTACAATCAAAGTTTTCGAGGATATTCAAGACCATGGTTTACAAGAATATTCTGAATAATAACGAATATAACCAAGTTGTAAGTTTGTATTTCACTGAAATATGTTCGATCAGTGTACTTTGGTGAGTTTTATTTTCTTTTAGATATAATGAGATGTATTATTAAAAAGTAAATAACAAAAGAAATGGAATTTGTTCACTTAGCTTATGAATATCGCTACTCGGAGTTTTGTGGAATCACATCGACTCTCCAAAGTCTTCTGAAGAGATTATTTGATTCCGCAAAAACGTAGAGTATAGATATTTATAAGAAATGTAGAGAAATTTAATTTATTTTATTTATCATTAATAACTAATATATATAGGGTAATGCTAATATTAGCCGTTCTCTTATACGGAAACATTCGCCTTGATTCTATCCATAAATTGACGTTGTATCTTATCCTCATCAATGACCTTCCCGATGTCATCAGTTCCCAATTCGGTATTTATGCTGATGAGACAATTATTTATTCTTGTTTTAATAGCAAATCCGACAGGTCCGGCAAAATAAAACTAGCAGCTGCTGCTCCAGAAAATGAGCTCCAATCTGTTGTTAACTGGAACAAGAAATGACTTGTAAATTTTAACACCTTCAAAATAAACTGTTATCTTTTAATCATAATAGAGAACCATTTTCACCTGCCATCAGTATGGCTGATGCTAACCTCCTGGAGAGTAAATCATTGAGCTTTCTTGGTCTCAAGTTTTTCACTGACATGAAGTGAAGTGCTTATATTGAATCCACTGCTAGGTCTGTTGAAAGGAAATTTGGTTCACTGAGTCGTCCCGGACAACTTTTCGCGTCAGAATACATTTACCACATTTATAAATCTATATTCGTCTGTGCGTTGAATATTGCTACCATGTATTATTTGGTGCTCCTGCTATATATCACGAGATTCTTGACAAAATCCAAAGAAAGATCTGTAATGTTATAGGTCTTGACCTGGCATCTCAGCATCAGATATTTTCTCACCGTCGTTATGTGACTCCTCTCTGTATTTTCTATAAATATTTTCATAGCAGTTGTTCTAATGAGCTCTCCTTGGTACCCCGACCAGTTGAATTTAGGCATACCACTAGATTGGCATCATCGTTTTACATTTGAAATATCTAGACGCAACCATAAGTCCCATTCTAATAGTTTCTTTTCTCTCACTTCTCGCCTGTGGAACTCTCTTTCGATTTCATTTTTCCAGGCTACCACTACCAACGATTTTCAAAATTTTAATGCGACGTCAATCATGAATTCTGTCAATTCTGTCTTCCTGAAATCTATTCTTTTATTGTCGTTTCTCCTCACTAAGGTATTCTCATTCTCTTTCACGACCAGTAACCTCTTAGTCTTAGTGGCTTCAGTCTCGACTTCAATCACTTTTAAACCGCCGTAACATAGCTTCCCTCTGCCTTTTCTATAAATACTTTCATGGTAATTGTTGTGATGAATGTTCTTCTATGGTACCTTGACTTTATGAATTTGAGCGCAGAACTATATTGGCGGCAAGGTCTCATTATTTTACAGTTGAAATGGCTCGACGTGACCGTAAGTTCTATGCTAACAGTTTTTTCTCTCGCTCTTCTCCAGTCAATTTTGTTCTTCAATAATTTATATACAATGTCAATCGCTATCTTTTGTCTTCTTAATTCATGTTCTTTTATTGTTCTCTCCCTTTAATGTTTTTTTCTCATATTTTCTAACACTTAATAACCCCTTGCGTCTTAGTTGCTTTATTGCCTTGCTTGGGATGAAATGATTCAAATAAAAAAGATTACGTAGAGATAGTCGCACCAGAAAAAAAGTATCCATGCTTTTAAAATAAGCAGCGGAAAAAAATGGAAAACCCTAAAACAAATTACTTGACCTTGAACAATAGACAATAACGTTGAAAAGTAAAGTCCGCAGCTATTAAGTGGGGCCACACGCATGAATAGGGAAAGAGATAAAATGATAATGATACAGAAACAGGAAAGAAATGTTTTATGATTGTATGCAGTTAAGTATATGAAGAAAAGCTGGAAGAAAAGAATGTCAGTTTATGTGTGAAACATAAAGCGACAGTGAGACGAACGTATATTGACTTTTTTACATAAAATTTCTCCCTTCTTGATTATAAAAGTCATTCGGAGCCAAAGACAGATTTGAAGATTAAAGCATCAAGGGAAAAAAAATAGCAAATAAAACAGTTGCAAGATACAATAAAAGACAGAGAATAATTTTATAACTAATGAATTATAAATAAAATAATTATGATGCATTTATATTACGCGCACACACGTACAAATATACACCCGCCATATATATATATATATATATATATATATATATATATATATATATATATATATATATATAGGAAAAATAAGAACAAATGGAGTATAATTCCATTCTATGTAACATTTAATTTAAAAGAGGGTTCAATAGAGAGTAGATCTAAATATTATTTATTTTAGGATATTAAATCGCTACACAATTACAATTACGTTTCAACACTACAAATGTGTCTCCTCGGGCGACGATAAAATTCTGGCGAGTGAACGATTAAGTTAATTTCAAAAGTAGAGCAATTCCTCCTTTTTCGAGAAAAAATAATAGGTTTGTGGGCTTTAAACTGTAATTAATCAATTGAATGTGACCCACGCTATATATTTTTATATATCGAGAACAATATTGGGAAAAATGACTGACAAAGTGTAAAAAGTTTACTTGTGACGCATTTCGTCCTTTAGGATTTCATCAGACTAAATTTGTTATGCCAGTGCGATTCGAACGAGGGATGCTGGGAATTTAAAATTTGACATATTTTTAAAAATCTAGTTGAATCTAAATGAAATAGGCAAGATTAAAAAAAGTAATAAATTTAAAATTCCCAGCATCCCTCGTTCGTACCAACATAACAAATTTAGTCCGATGAAATTCTAAAAAACGAAACATGAGACAAGAAAACTTTTACACATTGTCATAAAGTTTTATTTTCATATATATATATATATATAGAAAAGGTGGAGTAGTGGATGGCGGCCCGAACTGAGGAATCAGAGAGCCGAGTTCAAATTTCACTCGAATCCATTACATTCACTTACGTTGTAATACTCTTAGGAAAGGTATGAATCTTCTTCTCTCCCCTTCTATGGGTAAATAGCAGGACAGACTGGGTTCTATAGCGTTGGATAGCAACTAGTCTAGGAGATGAACAACTCTGAATACAAAATCTGCGTAGGGTCGTTTGGGGACCTTGTGCCACGTAGTGCACCAGGTCTCTGTATTCGGACCTTCAAAAAGTGTGGTTGGTTCAGCACGAAGCCTTCACCACTATAATCAAATCTCATGTGCTGGTGTCTGGCTGTCGGTTTCTGCTTGCGTCCACTATATATATATATATATATATATATATATATATATATATATATATATATATATATGTAATGAGTATACTTTTCGTTTATTAACCCGACATATTTTTATTTTATTCCTTAGACATTATTTTTAGTAGATCCCCATAATGAGTAGATGGTCTGTTTATTTACTAAACTATATATTTATTTTAATCTACCGGCCTGAATATTCGAGAAATCTTATTAGAAGAATAGGATTCAAACCTACTCCCCCATACGGAAAACCGTCAAGCAAAACCCGAATAGTGTTTTTGAACACAGACCTTTCCCAATTCTCGAAATACACATATCCTAACGTAAACAAAGATAATTTTTAGAAATGGATTTTGATCTATTAATCCGACACATTTTAAGTGGATACCCACATCTGAGTAGACGCTCTGTTTATTTATTAAACAGTTCATGTATTTATTTCCATCTACCGTCCTGGATATCCGAGAAATCTTATTAAAAAAAATATGCGTTCTCTAAGAGAAACCATCATTAGACCTGACGTCTAACCTCACGCCCAAAGAGAACCTAATGGCCAAGCATATATTTCTAATAAGATTTATCGAATTTTCATTTAATTTCAGATGGAAATAAATATAATGTTTAATAAAGTAACATAACAGATACTCAATCAGTATCCACTAAAAATAACGTTTAAGCAATAAAATAAACAAAAATATGTAAATTACTATAAAGGATTTATTTAGTGGCTACCTAAAGAATAGACGCTCCGTTTATTTTAAACAGTAAAATTCGCTTAAAGGCAAAATAAACCTTTACTTGATCATAACGCTCTTCAAAGCCGAGTTGTTTAACGTACGTCGGATCTAGTGACGCTTTCTCTTGCAAAGCCGGGCGCCGGTTCGAATCCTGGTGGAGGGTTCATTTTCTTTAATAAGATTCCTCGGATGTTCAGGTTGGTAGATGAAATAAAATGCTGTTTGAAATAGACGGAATGTCAACTCAAATATGGGTATCCACTAAAAATAACGTTTGAATTAATAAAAATATATTGGTTTAATAAATAAAACATCATTTTCTTGATTGATATATATATATATATATATATATATATATATATATATATATATATATATATATATATCAATCAAGAAAATGATATATATATATATATATATATATATATATATATATATATATATATATATATATATATATATATATATATATATATATATATATATATAAAGCATGTCAGATCAAATTGTGGTTTCTCCTAAAAAGAAGAACGCAGGCCCAAACCCAAACTCTACTGAAGGGCACATTTTCTTTATTAAGTTTTCTTCAGTTTGCAGGTCAGGAGGCGTAATACACACTGTTTAAAAAAAAAAATAAATAAAAATACGTACTGTCTATTTTTAACAGGTTTATCCACTAAAAATAACGTATGAAGTAATAATAATAATACTAATAAAGAAAATGATTATATATAAATATATATGAGATTAAAACAAAAAACATGATAAAAATCGCTACACAATAGCAATAGTGTTTCAAAACTGAGGATTGCAAAGGCGTGAAACCCAGGGTCACAGACTCATATCAACGCGACTAAATATGTTAGCTCTATCACTGATATTCAGCGCTCTCCAATAAGTACCACAGATATATAATATATATAAAAATATATATATATATAAATTGCATATATATATGTGTGTGTGTATAGATATATATATATATATATGTGTGTGTGTGCCTACATCCATCCATATATATATATATATATATATATATATATATGTGTGTGTGTGTGTGTGTGTGTGTGTGTGTGTGTGTGTGAGTGTGTGTGTGTGTGTGTGTGTATTCGTATGCGTACATGAATGTTTGCTTAGAAATTACGGACATGAATATTTTGAGAATGTTTAAAATCCAATTTCCTTTGTATCCTTAAAGGTCTACTGAGTGTATGGAGAAATTTTCCATCGTGTTGGGTTTCCCGAGCGATTCTGGCTTAATACTTTAACTATTTTCACGGGGTGATGGTATGTTTCCATGGTAACGAGGATTAATAATATATTTTATTTCCTATAATATGTGGTGGTGGTGGAGGGAGAAATATTTTTTGTAGTAGTATATTTCTTTTTATGGAATTTTTGCTTAATTCTCTAATAATGTCAGAACGCACACACGCACGCATACACACACCCACAGATGCACGCGCACGCACATATATGTATTAAACAAAAATCACTTCATAAACCTTGGTATTTAGAGATAAAACAGTGCTCCATGCCTAATGACAGAGCCAAGATATTATTTTTGATAATTCCCCCATATATATAAGACATGTCTCATTGAATAATGTAGACAGGTTTTGTCTACTTATTTTCAATTGGATCCTCTCATATTCAGGGACAAGCTTCTTAGTATCCTTAGTAAAGGAAAAGAGAAAATTACCATGTTGATACATATTCATTTATTCAGCGTACTTTCGACATTGTTACTATGTCATCATCAACGCGTTGTTTTTTCTAAGACAAAAATTGTTGTGTTCATCTGAAAGTTTTTTACCTGTGAAGTTATGTACTGTACGATTTAAAGTTCCCGTCAAGGGAGGTAATTAAGTTAAGCTATGTCCAGATATTTTTTAAAAATATTTTATTTTTAAATATATATATATATATATATATATATATATATATATCACCTCTATGAACCATCTATGAGTCGGCCAACGAAGGCAGAACAAAATTTGAATGGTAGAAAACTGCTTTTCAGAATTATTCCATCTCGTTTAACTGGTAGTCTCTTGTTTATAATGCACTTAAGAGTTTACTTGCAAGAGGTTTGGTTTCCTTATGAGCATTCGCTTGAAAGCCAAACATGACATTCAACCATCTGCAACAGTCTTTTAACCAGGAATGCCAACCTTTCATTTTTGCATAACATTGTTACAGGTGATGAAAAATGGGTTTTGCATGTCAACAAAACACGAAAAGACAATGGTTATCATAAAATTAGAAACCAATTTTAACTCCAAAACCATTAACGGAAATGCTTGTTTTGTGTCTGGTGGAATATGGAAGGTGTCTCCAGCACAATAATGCAAGTATACACTCTGCAAAAGAATCATTAAATAAAATAATGGATGAGAAGTTCTTCCATTTCTCCCATACTCACCAGATTTAGTCACCTACAGATATTCATTTGTTTCGATCGCTTGAATATTTCATAAGTGGTAGAACATTTCGAAACAAAGAAGACGATGAAAATCGTCTTTCGATCTTTTTCGGGGAAAACTCAGATTTCTTTAAATGTGGAATCGAAAATGTGCCTTTCATTTGGACTGCAGTCGTTCAAAATTAAAGTGATTACTTTTTTGATAAATGATATTTAAATAAATTTATCCTACATTTGTTTTCATATATATGATGGTAAATCGTAATTATTTTCCGAACACCTAAATGTTATCGTTAAGATTGGTTCTTTCATATCTTCCATAATCACTAGATTTAAACACCTAAAAATTTCCATTTCTTTCGATATCTAGAACATTCCATGAGTAAAAGGCACAACATCTGGAAAGAAAGAAGACCTTGAAAACAGACTTTCAAACATTTTTAGGTTAAAAACCGAGACTTCTTTAAACGAGGAATCTAAAATTCGACAATCCATTGCTATGCAATGGTTGAAAAAAAGATGGCTACATAGATAGATAACATCAAAATAAATTTGACTTACATTTGATCTGGTAAAACTCAATTACTTTTTGAATAGTCGTTCATCTTCTAAATGGTTGAAATAACTCTGTTGATCCTTGGAATTAATCATAATGTTGCTTGTATTATTCAACACGAATACGATTTACTTAATTGAGCGTTTCTTAGAACCCTTGACGCCCTGAGAAGACATAGTTTTAAATTACAGCTTTGTGGCGAACCTCAAAGAATGCAAGCCTCAAGAAATATGATGCAACAGGTACTTCACAGAAGGGCCACAGCCCGTCTGTTCCTCAAAATATCAGCCCCTAGACCTTCGTCAAGTGGTTGTTGGTTAAACTAAGATCAATTTTCAACATGCACACTCTTTGTAAAACTATAAGTTAAGGCCCTCGGCGACAGTGGTGTGTTTAAATAAGAGTCAATATGGGGGACCGCACAAGGGACAGCTTATTAAAAATTGAAAGTCAGTTTAAATTTCTTTTCCTTACCCAGTTTAAATGAATTTAAAAAAAAATGGCGGTGGTTTGGGAGAGATCTTGTCTTGATCTCTACTTATGTCGTGCTTAGAATTCCCACGGAGATCTATTTCAGTTTGCACTTAATCCATTAATTCCCTTACGTATTGATTCCTTATATCCAGTCAATTCAGAAGTCTGCTTGGTGGCTGAAGTAGTTGTTTATTCAGGTTTGCTACTGGAGCGCACGTAAAAGACAGGACAACTGATAAACTTTTCAATACAAACGGAACTATCCCACTTGAGAGATTTTACACAATTTATCCCTTCCTGACTAGTTGCTCCTTTCAAATTTAGCCTTGTGCCAGTCTAAGCTAAGCAACCGTTTGTGAGTTATTTAAAGTTGAAGCATATTTTAGATTTTAAGAATAATTCTCTTTTTACATATGAATATTACATTAACAAATAATGATTTTTTTCCAGATACAAATTCTACTATTTAACCTATAGCTTGGGTGGAGAAGGAGAGGTAATCTTATTTTTTCCAGTGGTATTTGCGCGTAAGTGGATGTAGCGAACTCGACTGGAATTCGAACTTAGCTCATTCCAAATCACTATCATTTACACCATCCGTATATCCTGTTGAATTGCGCAAGTTTTCCAAGGACAATATATTGGGTGTCCATAAAGTCTCTTTAGAATTAAAAAAAATATTACAAAATCAAATGAACAGACAAATATGTGGAAATTATTACAAAATGAAGAGTAGATACTGAAGTTTTTTAAAATTAATTTAATACACCGCTATATGGACATCATTAGTTGCCCGAAGCACATCAAAACGGTACTCGCCGTATTCGCTGTAGCATAGTCTTATCACTGGTGGCAATGACATCAGTGATCTTTTGTTTTAAATCAGAGATGTCCGGAATCTTTTTTTGATACAAGATATCTTTAACATAACTCCATAGAAAGAAGTCAATGTGATTAAACACTTCTTCCCTCAACCTTTTGTTCCAGTGTTTTCCTTACAGTCTTACTAAGCTGCAACCGTTATATAAACTTTTTAACATAAACGAACAATAGGTCTTGCAGAACACGTTGAAGGCCTCCATCGAGAAAGGCATGGCTAAGATGAGCAAGGAAATTGTAATCCGTGTACGCAGTCGTTTACAAACCTACTGATCATCCTCGATGTTCAGTGATTTTTTTTCTTTATAGAATAAACCATTCTCTGTTAAACCTCAGTGTAATTTTTATGTCTTTTTTTTTTCGTTGAATAACGTTCTTTTTCATTAAATTTTGTTCTCAATAACCTGTCGCATTTTGTATATATACGCAGAGTGTCTCCCTCAATGGACGCACACGTCTACAATATATACAGAATGTCCATAATATCTCTTTACAATTTTAAAATAATATTGCAAAAGAAAATGTACAGACAAATATGAGGAAACTGTTACGAAATGAGCAGTAACTATTGAATTTTTTTAACTAATTTAATACATCTCTCTGTGGACACCATTAGTTGCACGAAGCACTTTAAGACGTTACTCGATTGCTTGTCCGCTTTATCATAGTTGCATTAATGGTGGCAATGACATCAGTGACCTTTTGTTTTAGATCAGTGATGTTCCCTATCTTCGTTCGATACACGATATCTTTAACATAACCCCATAGAAAGAAGTCCAGAGGAATGATATCTGGCGGAGGAGGTGGCCAGAGAATTAGGCTATCCTTTCCAACCCACCGGTATTGAAATGTTTGATTTAGGGACCAACGAACATACAGTCCCCAATGTGGTGGTGCACCATCTTGCTGGAAAAAGATGGTTGGTTGAAGGTCATTTAGTTATAGTACCACATCAATTGACTTTGTAATATATTTTTGAAATTGTAAAGAGACTTTAAGGACACTAAAATATATCGTCGCTAAAGATTTAAATAGTCATATCGCTAAGTTGACTCAGTGTGTGTAATAAACAATAGGAAGGAGAAGTAATTACTTCCGTATACACTATTTTCATACTTGAGTTTACATTGTAGACGTCTACGTTTTCTAGTTTTTATCAGTGAACATTGATGGACACAATCTTAATAACAAGACTTGTATGTGACAACGTATTAATAGCAAACAGAAAAAAAAAGCTGCAGGTAACTTCCAGACAAAGTAGTAAAGAAACGCGCGAAAGAAGGACTAAACATTAATTGTAAGAAGACAGAATATGTGGTCGTTAGAAAGATGAACAGCCTAAGATGCAAGCTAAGAATTGGAGATGTCAGCATCAAGCTAGACCAGAAATTTAACTATCTAAAAAGTGTTTTCAGAGTCGGCGGAAAAGTGACACGGAAATCCGAAGATTCATTGGAATAGCGAAAGATGCCTTTCAGAATCTAAACAAAGAAATAGTAACAGATTAGAAACAAAGAAAATATTGCTGAAAGGCTATGGAATATTTATGCTTCTTTATGGTTGTGAATGTTGGACAATTTCCTCACATATGAAGACAAGATTGAGACAAGAGACATCTGATTCTACAGGATGCTGAGAAGGCCATGAATGGAGCATGTGAGCAACAAGGAAGTTTTATTATTATTTAAAAATGTTTTCATCGCGACACAGAAATTACTGTTTCGGAACTAAAAACTACTTTCCTTAAAAAAGTAAATAATTATTTCCTGAAGATATTCAACATCGCTAGAAAATGGAACAAAAATTTTTATTTTAATTTTTAATTTCGAAACATAGTAATTTCTGTATTGCGATGAAAACATATTTTTTAATAATAATAATATTTTATATATATATATATATATATATATATATATATATATATATATATATATAATTTTTATCTATTTATATATATTTGAATACTACTGCGATTAAAAATTCTTTTCTCTTTCTGGGTTGAATATACTTTAAAGATTTTGATTGATACATTTGCACTAAGTGTAATTATAGTAGTTAAATCCCTTGAAAGAATTCAAACACATACTTGAAATATCATAAAACTTGTGTAACAGTGAAATATTGAAATAGTTGTATGTACAAACCTTATCTAATTAAATTTACTCAAATTTTAATATACTTCATTTGTAATTCATTAAAATTATGTTATATTTTGAGTTGATATATATTTAAATTTGATTAGTCTTGCATGACAGGAATGTAAAATGTTTTCACACCAAGCATTACAATATTTTATAAGCGAAAGCTAATTGTGGCGTTGCGACCACACAGTTTATTAGCAACTATATATATAGTTCCCCTAGTATTAATTTTATATATTTATATATATATATATATATATATATATATATATATATATATATACGAAAGGAGCGAAAGACATTGTCAGCGTGGGCATGGGGATACATCATGATGTTAGTTTCACGTCTCAAGCAGTCGCCTGACACTATGTCACTCTTCCTTGTAGCGACTCAAGCTTGTACATGGAGTAGTGATACAGAATCTGATGGTCACTTGAGGCGTGAAGCATACACTTTTGATTCCCATGATCACACTGTCTATTGAGAAAACGCTCCATCTCCAATACTGTTTCTCCATGAATATATCAAAACTTTAAACAAAACACACACACACACGCACACACACATTCCTCCCATTCACCCAATCGAGCACTATGGAGGAAAGGGAATTTTTAACGGCTGCTGTTGCTTTAACGCATTGCTCTTCGTAAGAATTGAGCGCTACGGAGGCCGTTATGGCATTTATATATCACGTATATAATGTGTTAAGAAATTCTCTTTCTCTGCCGTGCGCCGATGGCTTAGGAGTAAGAGTCTTTGACTGATATCAAATCGCTCGAGTTTCTATCCCAGCTTGAAGCAATCGGATGTCTAGCGAAACAGTCTGTCTGTGGATGACTACATATATATGGGGAAATTTATAACAGAGTGGTAATGGTTTTCGTGTGACTTTTTCCACATTGTCATACATTCCCCCACCACATATATATATATATATTAGTTGTATACAGAATTATTCACCCAACTTCCATAATTACAAATAAAGCGCTAATACCTGAAATTTTCATGGAAACTTCATGTGCATTTTCTCACAAATGATGGAATAATGGATTTGAAAGAATGCCCATAACAAAAATTTTATTTTAACGTCAAGCAATAATACAAAAAAACACCAAACAAATTTAACACAGGATAAAATTTTTGGCCCTGTTGCCTCAATAATTAATTGTGTAACCTTTATTCTTGATTATTGCCTTTAATAATTTTTTATAGTTCCTTACAAGATCACTACACACACTGATAGGGGTGGGGGCATTTTGCTTTAGTCTTTCTTCCCAACAGCTTCTAGTTCCAGTAAATTCAAAGGACTTCTTATTTTTACTTTTTCTGCATATATGCCCATAAATCTTCAATGGGTTTTAGGTTAGGACTTTGTGTGGGGTACGCCAATACCTTAATTTTGCTGTTATCTAAGTATTCTTACCAATTCGTTCCAATTTGGTTCGGGTCATTGGCATGTTAGAACGTCCAGTGACGCCCTAAAGACAGCTTTCATACACTTTGTTTTATATTATTTTTAAGAATAACCAAATACTGCTCTTTATACATGATACCCTGTACTCTCACTAGTTCTCCTGGTCCGGAAGCAGCAAAACATTCCCAGATCAAAATGCTCCAACCACCGTACTTGATTGTAGGGAGACTATGTTTTGGTTTCTGACCTTCATTCACTTTTTTCCATACATAATGGTAGTTCATGTGCCCAAGTAATTCTATTTTGGCTTCATCTGACCATAAAACAGATTTCCAATATTTACTCCCATGTTCTAGATTCCTTCTAGCACAAGATATTCTCTATTTTAGGTGTTTAACCATAAGCAAGGGAGTTTTGGACGACAAGTTTCAAGTCCTGCTCAAGGAAATCATCTAGTCGCTGTCTTCGTCGATATATTCAACAATGATGCTTTACATCTGTTATATAGCAATAGTGTCACTGCCGACACTTGAGTTTGAACATAGATCGCCAGTGAGCAAACACAGGCAATTCTATTATTGAATTAAGTAGACCACGTGACCAGAGAGAAAACGCATATATAGGAAGTCGTGTGACGTCTAGATTGGTCGTTATTTCTAGTCTATCCTCTGTTACTATTCAGATCACCATTTCTACTCTGTTCTCTATTACTATACAGACGGCTATTCGCTACTCTATTCACTATACTATTTCTCTATTCGGATCACCATACGGATTACTATTCGAGCGAGTATTATCGAGCAAGTACTATTAGTACGAGTGTTATTCGAAGGCATCTGGTATTAGTATTCAACAGCATTACTATAGTTGTATCTGCGATTACAAAGTCTCTACTACAAGGAGCATTACGAAAGTGACAACAAGTATTCATTGGCATTTCAAAGTGGCAACGAGTGTTCGTTGACATCACAAAAACATCATTGACAATGTCCTTTGTCATTAAGTAGGGATTCTTCAAGACACCTCTAACAAATTTCGTTTCAATTCTCTCAGAAATTAACCGTTTTCTGTCAGTCCTTTATTTATTCTCAACACAATGTGTCTCGTTGTACTTCTAGATAGTGCTACGAATTGTCGATCTAGGAACATTTAAACACTTCGAAAGTGTTGTATATTCACTACCTTATTTGTAGAGATCAATGATCTTCATTTGGAGCTTCTTGTCAAGTCCAGCGATCTTCACCATGTTTGCAGAACGAATAAGTTATCACGGTACGTAGCACTCATATATTTTCCTCTTCATTACCTTTTAGAAGTCTGTAGAATCAAATCAATACTATTTCATTTTCAAAGGGTATTTGTATTAAATGTCAAATTAAGAAAAAAAAATACAGTTGCCATAGAGCAATATGATTTCATAATTTCCATAAGGGGGGAGCAAATAATTTTGGACTGCACCAATTTTTAGAAAAATCTGTAACTATGAATGTTTATTATTATATATAGATCGAAATTTCTAAAAAAAAAAAAAATCAGGAATTATTCAGAACTAAATACGGAATCTACTATTTATGGCAAATTCAGTAAGTACTTGCAAATATTTATATTTCCTGAGAAAATATGCAAATATTCAATGCTGACGATTAATTCTGTCCACAACTGTATATATACATATATATGCATACATATATAGATATATATGTAACAAAAGATTTGTTTAAAAAAATAAAATGAAATAAATAAAATGTATTTCTGGAGAGTAACACTTTTAAGGTAAGCGGTTTTTGTAATTAAAGTGCTAAAAATGAAAAGAATGAATCAAAATTCCGAACAAATATTTAAATTCAAATTAATCTAATATCTAATAAAATATATATATAATTAGAACACTTCATTATAATAACGATTTCTTTAAAATTTATTTACTTAAATTTATTCTTATCTACAAAGAAAAAACTCGCATTATATATAAAAAAAAATAACAAAACAAAAAAAAAACAGACTACGGAATACTCATAAGCGTACAATTTTAAATTGTCCGGTTATCTAAATATCGTCATACAATACCATCTTTAAGAAAGAACTATTTTAAAATATGCTGGCCTAAGAAAATGCATGGATTTTAGAGAAAATGAAATAAAATCTTTTCAGAATTCAGTTTTATTGTCAAACCTTCTGACAAACAGATGACATATCTGTGCAGAACACCTAATTGGGAAGACAACTTTAAAATATATATACGTGCTCTCACACGCGCATACACACACGCATATATATATATTTTTTCTCAGAGTATGTGATGTATAATTAGGTTATTTTAAAAGCGTTTCTATTTCTATCAGCTACTGAGTTTATTTTGCCATGCTTTGTTGATTATTTAAATAAAAATTAAAATAATTTACAACACTCTCTTTAGCAAAGTATTTTTCAGAAGTAAATGATTTCAAAAATAGGCAATAATTTCTCACTGGAAGAGTGGAAACGTTTTTGGAATTTTGGGGGTTAGAATACCACGTAGAAATTAATTTGGGTCAGAAGAACTCAGCAGTCAAATTGGTTTTTCGTTGCCACTTATTGTGCAATGAAACATGATAGCAGAAATTGTTGCTGTTGACAAGTGATAATAAATTCTCTGCTCTGGATACACACGGGGACATAATTACCTTTCCCCTAAGCGTTATATATATATATATATATATATATATATATATATATATATATATATATATGGCAATTTCAAAGATAGTATGCAGCCAAAAATGCTGATAGTCAGTGGGATACTGGGAGAAAAGACATCTAAGGCAAGCAGTCTTTGCAACAAGGCGTTCGATATCAAATATTGAACATTAATAGAATTAATATGAGTAAATGTTTATGACTTAGCTGATTAATGATACCTTCAGCATCTCAACTCCAGAGTTTCGTAGGAGGACTTGTCCGTCCACTACCCTCTGAAGCGTGGACGGACAGGTCCGCCTAAGTTATATATATATATATATATATATATATATATATATATATATATATATATATATATATATATATAGCTCGTAAAGCATGGCAATATTATTTACATATGGATGAATTTTTCTGTGGTATTTTTGTGTCCTTTCTAGCATCAGAGTGTAACTTTCCAGCATCCTGCCAACCATCAGACCATTTTCTCTTGTCTTTCGGGCTGGGATCAAAGTGTAGTAACTGCCTTCGGGCGGACAAACTACATTTCATCTCTTAACTGTGCTTCTGTCTACGGAGAGAAAACAACAAATGAATGATGCCTGATGGCGGGAATTTCAACTCTGTGACACCACCTCTCTTATTTCATCAAATTCAGTAAAATATCGATGTCAGTGCGACGCCGCTTGAAGGCACCGGGTAATGTTTGGTCTTATCCCAGGTACACGCGCTTTGTCTTTCTGCCAGTTCGATGATATATATATAGAAAAATGTCCTGAATATTACGCTGAAAATGAAACAAACTGTCGCTGCTTGGTATTGCCCTCAGTGTCTACTTTTATATTTATATACGCTCTATCTCTGATATTGAGCACACATAAATATAGCATACCTTAAAACTATACTTTTGCTATACACACACACACACACATATATATATATATATATATATATATATATATATATATATATATATAGACTGCGTGCCAAATTATTATTGAGATAACTTTTTTCTAATATTTCAAAAATCGTCCAAATGATTCACACAAAATGTTGGCAACACTGACCTGCGCAATCACTGAAATTTTCGTACTGATTTGAAAAAGTTAGGCTTCGATGGACCTCAAAAAATGAAGTAGCCAGCAAATTGTTCGGATTTGAACCCAATCGAAAACATTTGGAGCATCATGAAGCAAATACTGTACGCCAACGGACGACAATTCAGGAGCAACGCTGAGTTGTGGGAAGCAATTCTTGACATATCACGCGGCATTACAGCATATGACATCCTACAATTAACAAATTCTATGAATCGTCGACTTCTTCAAGTAATTTCAAAACAGGGAAAGCACATTCCCTATTAATTTGTTTAAAACTGTGCCTTTGTTTGTATCTGTTATTATTTGTTTGATTATCTCATTTATTAGCTTCTTTTGATCATAAACATTCACGTGCAACATTAATAAACGTTTTGTTTGCTCAATTCTGGGAATTTTACTAAACCTTTCTAATAACTTGGCACGCTCAAATCACCGTGCTGATAACAAATATGGCGCCAGTTTGTTTACATTGCTCAGATCAGTACAAAAATTCAGTGTTGTCAACATTGGGTGAAAATTTTGTGTGAATTGGTTGGACGGTTTTTGAAATATTAGAAAAAAGTTATCTCGATAATAATTTGGCACACAGTGTATATATATGCACACACACATATATTATTATCTACTGTTTCCTTGATTACTATTCTTTAATAATGTTTGTCTTTCTTTTTATTTCACATTCATTCGCCACTTGTGTCTTAGTAGCTTTACTTTCTTGCTTGGGATGAAATGATTATATATATATATATATATATATATATATATATATGTATATATATATATATATATATATATGTGTGTGTGTGTGTGTGTGTGTGTGTGTGCATAAACACAATTACACACCCACACATATATATATTACACGCACACACGCATATATATGTAATATGTTTGTTTGTGTAATTCTCTTTATTCATATATGTGTGTGTAATTGTCATTATATATATATATATAAAATATTTACACACGCTCTATCTCTGATATTGAGCACTTTATTCCATAAATATAGCACATCTTAAGACTATATTTCTTCATATATATATATATATATATATATATATATATATAATGAAAGTGGAGACTTGAGAGATGCACGGTAATATTTTATTTCGCAAGACCGATTAAACGATCTCGTCTCATCAGTCCAAACGGTTTTACAAATAAATGGATTATTATTCTTCCATGCTCAAGATGCATAATGAAGAGATAAGGGATGACTTAATCTGTGTCCAATGTGTAACAAAAGTAAGAGTAAATGGTGAGAGAGAAGATAAATTGATGAGAAAGAGGAATTAACTGGAAAGGTATGACAAAATATAGCACAGTCACGGTAGTCGTGCAAGTGGTTGTTCTTTGTCCTGCAGCTGAACAGTGATTACCGTTGCTGCTGCTGCTGATAGGGAGGCGGTGGCAAAAAACAATGATACTATACTAACTGGGTTATTAAGCTTTATCCAGGTGAAAATTAAATTATTTCCTAGTTTAATAAAATATATAAGGAGCAAATTTGAATGGTTTTCACAATAATCGTTGTATTATTAAGCGAATTCGATCCTTACCAGATTCTCCATATTAATTATTTAATTTTTTTCTGTAATTATCTTCACTGTACAAGGCCTGGAAGTCACTTGAGGTAGATTGTCACAGAGTAAGAGGCTGAGATTATGTGGAGAAGATAACAGTTAACTCTAGACTTGAACCGATTAAGATTGTAGTGATCGGGGAAGCATCCTCTTGGGAGTCAGTTCTACAAGCAGCAGTTCGTGGGAGGAAGCTTGCTCGAGTGTAGGTTGCATCTCATCAATGGCATACGAAGGGAAGGTGGTTCCCTACAAACATTATAATATCTGGGTTCCTCTCACAAGAAAGATTCATACGTAAATCAAGTTAGTTGTAGTGAAGTAAATATCATTGGTTTTCTTACTCATAGACACCGTACCAAACAAAACAAACATATATTTTTGGTGTGTTATTTAGTTATGTACTTTCCACCTGCGCTATTTCGTGGTGTTTGAATCCTGACAAAATAAGCTAAATAATGCCGGCTCTTCGCCGCTGAAAGTTCTCCCCATCTTCTTAGTTTTGCCAGAAGATTAGACCGTATTAAACTAATATAATTTTCGTTATTTAGGCTTCCATCACCTTTTACTAATTCTCACCCACCATTGCTTTTGACGCAACCCTACACCATTACGTTTCCATCAACACATCTTACAATAGTGTATTTTGCATTGTTTCTTTTCTCTCACTGGTCTTACATATTTCCTTGAATTGCGGGCACTTCGGCGTGGCGTAATGGTTAACAAATTTGTCTCGCTAGATCAATTACGACAGAAAAGTAAGTTTGATCTTCACTGGGTGCCGCATACTTTCGGCCTTGTGCCACATCTAAGCTAAGCTTAGAAAATCGCCATATTCTCTTGCCATAGAATGTACCTCTATTCATCAATAAAAATTACTTTTTGCCACTTCCCAGCATCCTTTGTTAAATGTTCTTAAGATCACTTCAATCTTCTATACCAATGTTTTTTGGTTAATAATGTGTTTTTGTTGCTATAGGCCTGTTCACGTTGTTTTTTTTTCTCGTAATATCCTGCTTACAGTATCAGCTGAAATCTCACTGTATTTCCCCATCTCTTAACTGGTTAATTTTGGATTGCCTACTGAGACTCGTATAATCTTTCTTTCATCTCGTCTAACATGCGTGGTCTGGTTTTCTTTGCACTTAAAACATTTCCAAAAGTAGCAAACATCTTTTAGGTGGTTTGGAAACTGTTTCTGGGAATTCTCAGCCGCCTGGCTAACCCTCTTTAATGATTTTCCTCTTCAAATTCACAACCTTTAACTTTGTTCCAGCTGAAACTATAGTCATCGGTTTAGTACAAAAGAACAAGCCAATGTTCGACTGCCATGACTTACCAAGACACCTTAAATTCATATTAATAAAATAAGACAATTTATACTTAGAAATTTTCATTTTATCATGACTTTATCTTCTCGGATCTTTCATTTGCCCAATAGTTTGGTATGTCTCTTTCTCAGCTCCAAGCTGCTTGATATTGCTAACATAAGCCGTTTCCTTATAAGGAAACATTCGGCATTCACTGACTGAAATACTGTAGGTTGAAATTTATAAAATCTTACTATTTAAGCATTTTTCAGGAAAAGAGGCTTCAAGTCCAGTAGCTGTTATCGTTCTTTCCAGAATTGATGATGGTTTCCTTCCTAATATTTTGTTTGAAGTAGTGGGGGACATCAACATCTATATTATGCCATTATTTTCTCATCGCGTTACATGTGATATTCATTTTAACTATTGCTGCTGTTGGTAGTCCTCAAAGCGGTTTATCATCGATTACACGTCACCTACGAAAAACTTATTTTCCAATCCGTAAGGACCACAGACTCACAGGTCGAATAGAGGGAAAGAGAGACAAGGGAAAGCAAAACATGACATATCTGGCGAGCTTAAGAAATGGGATGACAGAACGTGGTCTGGAGGAGGTGGCAGAGAGACGGAACTTATTGAGATCTACAATGGATAGGGGGAAGTGGAGAGCCATGATCGTCTATGTCCTGAAAGGACACAGCACATAAAAAGAAAAAAAATGGACCAGAGGAAGTACTGATAATCTTAATAAAATAAAGGCGTATAATCATCATATGTTGTTTGCCTAAAACATATGCATGCCAGTGTATGTAAAATTTTGGTGAATATCGAAATGGGAGACAATGCCACTGCTTAGAATTATTCACTGCTGACAATTGTTTGCGTCTACAAAAAACTGATATAACGCGACACAACATATACAAAATATTGGCACACATAGATACACAGACATGTACACGTACAGAGAAACATATATACATATGTGCGTTTGAGTGTCATTTGAGAGATTAATATTTTATAGGTCTTTTCCTTACATCAAGGACTCGGAGTAAGTTTAGAATTTTTTTTCATTTGAGAATATCTCAGCTGCCATTGTGGCACGTTGCCAGGTGCTCAGCATTTTTGTTTGGATTGAATGTGGGTCGCTTTGCTAATACTCTACCAGAGAACCAGAATAAAGGCCAATGATTTCCTGTTTCCTATGCTCACATCGCGTCTCTATGTTGCGACGCATAGTAGGAGGTTGTCGGGAAAGAGCAAAAGTCAGTCTTTCACGCGTGCGTAAATTTCTTCGTTCATTAAACTTGTTAGTTTATTAATTACGTTTCTTTTAGCGTGAAGCGATAATAAGATCCTGAATGTTAGTTATTTAACACACACACACACACACAATATATATATATATATATATATATATATATATATATATATATATATATATATAATTATGAAAGCGAATACTTTAAAAGATCGTGGTAATATTTTATTTCATTAAAACCGATACTTCTGTTTTAACTCATCAGACCAAACATTTTCCCTATATATATATATATATATATATATATATATATATATATATATATAACAGACAACGAATATCTATTCTGTTTGATCATGAGTCGTTCTACACTTTGTATAGTTGCTTTAATTTCGGGACAAAATAAAGATAAAAATTGTACAAGATTTGGATATATTCTTTTTTTATTATGCTGTTCCTTGATCTAAGCTTTCGGCTCACATGAACCATCTCCAGAGAGGTTATATGGACATTTAAACATACATATTCACCATCAAAGATGATATTCTGTTATGACAACATAGAAGAAGATTGCTATGCAACGATAACGGTCGCGGAATAGCAGACGCAGGTTGTAAATTCATGATGCGGTTCTATGACGTCGTCGTGAGAGAGCAAAATATTAACAACAGAACCAATGTCTAGATGCAATCTAATGTGTTGTCACTAGTTTGAAATGTAATTTTGTTCAGTGTAGGTTGCTTTGTTTTAATGTAGATTGCCTCCAATATCTGTGTGTATGTGTGAGTATTGTTCTGTTATCAACTAATATTTGTCTAATATTATGTCCATGGCAGTGTTTTTCTAGAAAATGAAAACCCGACCGATTTGTCATCAGTCGGAGATTCTAATCCCTAGGCCATCGGCGCCCGGCAGAGAGAAAGGCGAATTTGTGCATATTTATTTTTCATAAACACGCCATTGATCTAGAGGACTCAATCCGTTGGGAGAGTCTTGCATTATTAGCAGTAATAGTCACTGTTTACAAATTCACGCTTTCTCCAATTTTTTGTTTTTGGGAGCTAATATTGTTATCCACAAACAAACTGTTTCGCTGTTACCGATTTGGCATCAGTCGGAGTTTCTAACTCATAACCCCTATATATATATATATATGGGAGAGAGAAATTTATAGTGAACTTTAAAGAGAGGTGATTCTGAAAGAATTATAATTCGTTGTGGTGTAATGGATATTGGCTCGGGAACCAGGTTCGAATCCCAGTCGAGTTCGTTACATTCGCTTACGCGCAAATACCCTTGGCAAAAAGTATGGCTTCATCTCTTCCCCACCTCCCACCACACAGCTAGGGACATACTGGGCTATAGCCTTAGTTGGCAACCAGTCTACCGCGGAAAGAAATGACAATCTACCGCAGGAAAATCTTCTGCTTAGTCAGTCATGGATGATCGTCCAAAGGCGCGTATCACGTAGGACACTTGACTGACCAGGATTTATTATTGATGATAACTCTCTTAGCAACTTTAGCTATACAGATGTCATAATGTTGATAGAAGACGCAGAAAGGAAAATACAGGAACTCCTGCAGAAGGTGGTAAAGTAAAGCAAGAAGAAAGGGCTAAACATCGATTGGAAGAAGACAGAATGTATAGTTGCAGTCAAACATGTGAATTACAAATTGGAGATACCGAGTGCAAAAAATTAAATATCTAGAAAGTGTTTTAATAGAGGAGAGAAAATTCAACACTAAAATCTGAAGGCGCATTGAGATAGCGAAAGATGCCTTCCAGAAGGTAAGCAAAGTATTAAGAAACAGGAAAACCTTGTTAAAAGCAAAGAAAGGTGTACTGAACTGTTGTGTAATATCTGTCCTCTTATATGGTAGTGAATGCTGCACAATCTCCTCACCGAAAAAGAGAATACTAAAACAAAAATGTGGTTATACAGAAGGATACTGAGAATGACTTGGACTAAACATGTCACTAATGACAAACTTTTAGAGAAGAGGGCTTAGAAAATTTGATACTCACAGGACATATTGAAGGCAAGAGGGACAGAAAAGTAGTGCATAACATACCTAACGAGCTTGTGTAAATGGTTGGCAGAAGAGAGATTATGAGATATAGTGAAAAGAAAAAAATTACCAAGAGCTACAAAGGACAGGAAATTGTGGAGAGCCATGATCTCTCACGTCCTAATGGGACACAGCACCGAAGAAGCAGCAAAAGATTGTGAGTCAGTTGAAGCATTCGACAGTAAAGCAGGCAAGGCAATAGCGCCACTATGTCACAAGGGGCACTGGGAGTGAAAGAAAATGAAAATACTTTAGAAGGAACCGGAAATTCAATCTTAAACAGGAAGCAAGGAATAAAAATCTACTCTTGTTCAAAACACCGACGAGGTGTGTGAACCGGATGATATTATGAGTGTGTGTGTGTACGTGTGTGTGTGTGTGTGTGCACACACGCACGAGAGGGAATTAATAAATTAGTTCTTTCCCATGAAGTCTCTAATATTTCAAATAAAAACATATTTCTATTTAATATGTTCTATATATTATTATATAGAGTACGTTTTACATGTTCTTCATATTTGTTTGGCAGTATTTAATCTTGTGCTTTGTGTTTGTTCCTCATGTGGCGGCATTGAATAATAACGTTCGTCATTCACAAGTACAGTGTTTGAGTTAGGTATGAAGCAGTGATCAAATCCCCATTCGCTCAGAATTTCTGATAAAGAGAATGGCATTTAATTCGGAAAAAATTGTATTGTCTTCTAGGACAAAGCAAGGCAGCATAGAGCAAGATGGACACAAAGAAGAAACTGTGTAACACGTTTGGTCTGTTCTACACCCACTCATCATATTCACCTGATGTTGCACGAATCGATTAACTTTTACGATCGCGACAAAACGTTTTGTCGGGGAAAATACGTAAATTTAAGCGTCCTACTAGGTGGCTATCTACTCTTTTACTGTTGAAATAGCTAAATGCAACCGTCACTTCTACCCCAACAGTTTCTTTTCCCGCACTTCCCACCCGTGGAACTCCCTTCCGTTTACTTGCTTCCTTGATAACTATAATATTCAAACATTTAAATGTAACGTCAATCACCATCTTGTGTCGTCTTGAATTCCGTTCATCTTTTGTCCTTTCCCCAAAGCTTCCTATTCCTAGTTTTATCTTTTAGTTTCATACCATGTAACCCCTCTACATACTAATAGCATTCCCGCCTTGCTAAGTGGGTCAAAAAAACTTCCTCTAAGAAAAACCAGGTTCAAGAATTTATCGAAAACATTTTCACATCAAAACCTGTGGAATGTTACTCAAAAGGTATCGAAGAGGAAGAGTTGCCTGATAAGCGACAAAAAGTCGATGTAAATAATGAAGATATAAAAGGTTTCATTAAGACGGATCAAAATCAGAAGTGAATAAATCAGTGTTATTGGTGAAAATTTATTTATTTCTCTATTGGGTCATATTATTTAAGTCATGGCAATTATGTGGGGAAAATAATATCGCCCAAATGTCCGCCAAATCTGAAAGAAAAAGAAAAAAAATCATTTGACGCTTAAATTTAATTCACATTTAAATTCGGTCCAAGTTATTTGAACACCCGTTATAATTGAATAAAATGTAATTGTACTTAAGTTTTTGACGAACAATGTTGATACGGAAATTATTTATGACTCAACATAAGAGATATTTTTCAGTTTTATAAATAATAATCGGCATTTGATTGAATTAGCAAAGGCATCACTAATCGAGAGAACGCTGCTTTAATTCGCAGTTTAGAATACTTTTTAAATTGCCTTTCTGAATTTTAATAAAGGGCATCACCTATCTTGATATATTTACTGAAGTGAGAACAAATTGAACGTCATCTCTTGGAGACGGCGAGTCGGTGACAGAATATTAATTTCGTTTCCTGGCATTTCAAAGGATATGATTGACAGACGGAAGTGAATTACGGGGTTTGAACGATAGAACCGAGAACTGAATTAATAATTGAAGACGAGAGGTCTTGCATGGCTCATTGCCTCGAAGAAGAAAAAGAAGAAGAAGAAGAAGAAGAAGAAGAAGAAGAAGAAGAAGAAGAAGAAGAAAAAAAAAATCAATCAGTTTCTGTTTAAAAGGAAAATATGCTTGACTTAATAACATATTTTCAACGTGGGAATTCTCTTCACATCCCAAGATCACAGAAGTAACACTTTCTTCATAGAATAGCCCCAAGTTAATTCCGTTAAAATGGTCCACCAAAAATAAATTTCGAAATTCCTAATTATATTTTCATTTCATTTAATCTTTCAGCAGTAGTCTTTAAAACATCATTATATATATATATATATATATATATATATATATATATATGTGTGTGTGTGTGTGTGTGTGTATTTAAGCAGCAATCCTTCATTTATATATGCCTCATTAAAGACGACAGACAAGGTACTGCGATTAAGCATTTTATTCAATTTTTCTTGTGTTGGAACAAGTGTTTCCTTTTCTGGACATTAGAATCCATTTAAACATACACACAAATTACCAGACTCCCCCAAGACATACTAGTAGAAAACGCAAACATAATAATCTCATCCACATGTAAAAAAAAGATTAAAAATAATGGAAGCCTTAATAATAAAAAGAAAAAGGCAAAACTTAATAATATTAACTACGAACACGGCCACAATGTGCTTATTGTGTTCGGAAAATAAAACATCCCTATAACTCTAGAAATATACACACAACCCATGCACCCAATTGAAAGCAAAAATAAATTCATATTTGATAATGGCCGAACGCGCTCGGAATTACAGAACATTTAGTCAGAACACAAGAAAAATTAAATAAAAAACTTAATCGAAGCACCCTGTCTGTCGTCTTTAATGAAATATATATATATATATATATATATATATATATTCCAACACGCTTAGAATTATTTATTTAAAAATATGATTCTAACACGCATAATTATTTATTTAAAAATATGATTCCAACACGCCATATATATATATATATATATATATATATATATATATATATATATGTAGGAAACAGTAAAATTAAAAAGTGCTCAATACACGTATAAATAAAATAAATTACAATAAAAATTTAACATGCAGAGCTTTTAAATTTCAAAAACATTAAGAGAGTCAGCCGATCACGCTACATTGATTTGAACCTTTCGATATCTTCCGGAGATCCGTGCTAAATAATTTCCTAACACCTTATTATTTTAAAATAAATAAATAATTAAGCGCACGATGCGAAGTATAATAGAAGAGGAGGAGAAGTAAAGCAAGTGTATTGAAATTGTATCGTGTAATTATTTCTGATCTCTCAGTCAGAAAGTTTTTCTGGTCTGGAAATAAAACCTTCTGAATGAGAGATCAGAGAAAAGGACACGATCCATACACACAAAAAAGTTCCTTTTGAGTTCGTATGAACCAGGATTAAAGTATGTTAATTTCTTATACCCCACTTCCCATACAGTTTCAATACACTTGCTTTTATCCTCCTCTTTTATTATACTTTGCGTTGTGCGTTTATTTATTTTTAGGTAGGGTGAGCGGCTGAATCTTCTAATTTTTAACACACACACACACACACACACACATACATATATATATATATATATATATATATATATATATATATATATATATATGTATGTATAATGTGTGTGTGTGTGTGTGTGCGTGTATTGATATAATAGGAAAGAACTGTTAGATTAATGATACTAAGTTCTTTAGTATTTTTGTTTTTATTTTTAAAAAACAGTGCTCAATACAGAATATCTGAATTATAATTATTTTTTTAAAAATATGATTCCATCGTGACACAGAAATTACTATGTTTCGAAACTGGTCATCCATATTCAATTGTGAAGTTACGTTGTATAATATAAATCGACCGACGTGGTCGGAAGACACTGCAGAGTCTAATGACCCCATTGTGATGTCAAAATGGTCATCAGAATTTTTAATCCATGGGTCCCCATTATGAAAGAGAACAGATCTTTTTGCATTGAGAATTATGTTTTTTTCTTCTTGTTTTAGGTTTGAATATAAAATAGCAGATTCTACGGCAGTCGTGAATAGATAAGCAAAAAATTCTAGAAAGGATTACCAAGCAAATTAAGGATTACCTAAGATTAACACTCTGGATTAATACCAAAGAGGTCACCAAATGGTTTACCAGTATCACCGATAAGCCAAATTGTGCCCTAATACAGTTTGATATTGAGGATTAGTACCAGTGAATATCAAGAGATCTATTCATGATTGCCTTAGAGTTTGCCCTACCAATGCACAATCTCATCCATTGAAAATCCAAATATTGAAAAGATATATATATATATATATATATATATATATATATATATATATATATATATATATATATATATGTGTGTGTGTGTGTGTATAGGATCCACAAAAATGAATTTAAAACAAGGTGGAGACGACAGAAAAGCTCCTTCAATAATATTAGAAACAGAAATCAGACATCTCTAGCCAAATATTTAAAAGCATTTTTGGCATTTAAAAGAAACAAATAAAACACCAAAAGTAAAATGAAAAATAATAAATAGAACAAGAACTTGTAGAACCTGGGATGACCCATGACTTTTATGTCTAGTTTTTTCATATATTCAATAATAATAATAACAATAATAATAATAATAATAATAAAACCATATAATTGTTGTGGATTCCGGGATGAAATCCGGTATCAAAAGGAATGACAAACGCAAGAATGAAATATAGCAAATAAATGTATTGACATAATAATACAATTGGTAATACGGTTAGTAGATCCAGAAATGCGGTTAGTAGCAATAATAATATATATAAAATATATATATATATATATATAGATATAGTCTGGGAAATTCAGTATCGAAGTATGAATTCCTTCTGAGTCTACGTGCTTGCAACTGTGACTCCTACAAAGCGGTTACCTCACTCTCTCACTGTATCCCTGTCTGACCCCCGGGTATTCATCGGAAGCAGTACAAGTACACACTGGTCGAGTCCACTTGTATGAAAAAGAGGTGGACCCCTTAACAATAATAATTATCAATGTGTATTTAATTATATATTGCATGTCCGATCTGTAGTGGATCTGTAGTGGTGGTAAATCAACATGAATTTGTAAATTAGTGATTACTTCCCTTAGTAGTTTTAATGATCTATACAAATAAAATATTTATCTGCAATTAGACAAATCAGTTCCCTAGCAAAATGAACCTTTTAATTAATAAATTCCTTTACTACTACGTTTCTTAGATTACAGTTTTATTTGTTCAAGCATTTCATGTGAGGTACCCAGATACCGTTGTCTATTAAGAGATCGTCTTACTTTAAATTGATATGGCCGTAAGCCGCTGTTCAAAGTGGATATCACAAAAATAAATTACCTATTTTATATTAAAGATGTTTCAGAAATTTGGATAAAATAATAATAATAATAATAATAATAATAATAATAATAATAATAATAATAATAATAATAATAATCTTGATCAGAGACCACAAAAAAGGATGTACCTATTTATTGACATGGTAGTCGCTTCAGGCTGTAATGTATCTTTGGAGATTTTCAGAATCTATCAAAATACAAGGATCTTGAATTGGAAATCTAAAAGAAATGTGACACATGAGGACATCAATAATTCCAGTTAAAGTTGGAGCCCTCGATTTGATTGGAAAAGGTTCCAATAGACTCATTGAAGGGATTCCTGCTAGCCCATGCCTTAAAGAAACACTAAAAATTGTACTCACAAGTACAGCTCACATATTACGAGGGACTTTATCTTTGTAAAATGTGTGTGATCTTAGTTTTTTTTTCTTTTTTTTTTTTTTTTTTTTTATAAAAATGTCATGGTGACATTTCTGACTGGGACCCGGAAAATGAGCATACAACAGGAATCAAAATAATAATAATAATAATAAAAAAGGTAAAGATAATTTTATCTTTACCTTTACGCAACTTTTTTAAGACCTCGGAGTCATCAGTCTAATACTCAATGAATTGCACAAAATGACTATTTATAGGCATCAGCGTTCAGTAGAATGAGGAAGTGAGTTCGTTCTATAATGAAGATCTCTGGCTCGTTTCAGGTAAACAACCATTTCCATTGGCTTCTATCTGTTTTTCTCGCTGCAGGCACACATAACTCTCTACCCGGTGTACGGTGAAGGGGTGGTTCCAACCTTCACCCATTTATCCGCGAAATATACGTATTCCCCGGTGTTTCTTCGTATGTTTACTGGCAACTCTCAATGGAGTGCCATTGCTGATATAACATTTTACGGCAGCTGGAGTTATTTCAAGTTCAAATGGGGTGGGGAATTCCTAGTAAAAGTACAAATAAACTACGCCTCCATTTCTCTATCACGCTCTTGTCCGTTTGGTGGCTGAAGCGGTAGCGGATTGGAGCTGCTGAATCGTTGTTTTTGCATTGCGAGTATTATACAATATATCAGTAGAATAAATATACAATATTATTTTCTTTCTATCTATCTATCTCAGCCTGTTCATAATCTATCTATCTATCTATCTATCTATCTATCTATCTATTACATTTTTGTCTATTTATTTGTTTCCAACCATACTAGCATTGTTTAGATGCCCTGATCTCAACCGTTAATGATAGGAGCTCCTCCTTCCCTGGGTGTCAAAAAAAGTATTTCACGTTAAAATTAACTAAGAAAGCAACGCGATTCTTTTAATCATTGGAAATATTAGCCGAATTATTTCTGTTTCTGATTTTAATTTTTATGGTTAGTCTGACACAATTTTTTCAAGGTAACTCTGTCCTGTCGACTGGGGCTCCAGAATACGCCGACTGCACATTTTCAGAGGGGTTTGGGTATGACGATAAACTACACTCGGCAGCAAGGCCTCGGATCAGGAGGTTTTGAGAAATGTGGAACCACCTCTTAATTGCTGGTGCTCCCAGGTCCACCATGAGCCGAGGTGGTAGCACCTGTTAGGTTTCCAGCTATGGGCAAATAGTTGACCCCCAAGTTGGGTCAAAATATTATGAAAGTATTAAGATTGGTTTAATACCAGCAATACATTTATGGAAAAAAATTATTACCAGAAATACATTTTTGACAATAAAAAAAAATTATCAGCAATACATTTTTGAAAAAAATATATTACCAGCAATAAAAATCTTGTCGATATTAAATAACCCATTGAGGTTGATAAGCCGTAAAAACATAAACCAAAACAAGGAAACCTTTTTTGTTTTCGTATTTCTTCTGCTTGACTTATATACACACTTCATTTTTGTACTTTCTTCAGCTTTCTTCACTCTTTATTTCATGGTGCCTCGAAAAAATACCCTCAGTAAGTCAAAATCAGACTGAAATTGTTGTCATATCTGGGCGGTAGCTGCCCAGTCATCATTTTGTTGTCTCGAGAGAGTTCAAAAGCGTCTCCGAGTCCTTTTGGGTGACCAATTATCTTTCATTTTCCAACCTCTCTCTCTCACATGCGGTATATGGCGAGCCTCTCGCTGCTTTATCGCTATTTCCATGGAAAGTGCTCGGGCGAACTACATTCCTTGGTTTCGCCATGTCTGAAGCTACACGGTTAGGACCCGCCATTTCACTTACAAACCACCCACATTCCCACTGCCTTCCATCAATGAGAGGTAAGTTCCACTCGAACATCTTCCCGCGAACCACTGCCCTATGGAACAGACTCCTAAGAAGATGTTTCTCCAATCATTACAATCTTGACCTATTCAAGTCTAGGGTTAACTGTTATCCCTCCCTCATACGTATAAACTGCCTTTTAACGTAATCTTTTACCACGAGTGACCTTCGGGCCTTGTACATGGTGAACTTTACTGTAAAAAAAATCAGATGATGATGTGAATAAATAGCGAAATATTAACAAAAGTCAGTCACATATTCTTGTTAGTTAATTTGATTACTTACAATTCTATCCCTTATTGCTTAAGGTATTTGTTGGACATCTATCTATCTATCTATCTATCTATCTATCTATCTATCTATCTATGTCATTGTACAAGGAAAGATATATTTATCAAACTTAGTTTGGTATACACAGGAACAAATGGGGAAGAAAATGGATGGGAGAGTAAAAGGATTACGTTTTCACCTGAAGCAAGGCAACAAAGTCACTAAGACGCGAGAGGCACTAAGTGTGAAAGAATATAGGAAAAAGAAAAAACATTATTAAGGAGCGAGAAAAATGAAACACAGATATTAATAAGACAGAAAATAACGACTGATATTGCATTTACATTTTTGAAGGAAAGCAAGATGTGTGAGAAAAAAATGTTATCATAGAATTTGTGGTTACTTTTAGCCATTTCAACTGTAAAATGATGAGATCTTGCCGCCAATTTAGTACTGCGCTTAAATTCCTAAAGTCTAGGTGCCATAGAGGAAAGTAATATTTATTTTTGTTGAATACAAAAAATGTGGCTCAAGGCCAAAAGGAGGAACGGAAGAAGATGGTCTTCAATCTGTCATCTTAAACTTAGCTAGCCACAAACGCTGACCTAAACAAAGTACAATATTCCTTGCGCCAAAACAACACATTATTACTTTCCATTCTTACTACAGACACGACAATACCTCTATGAAGTCCTAACTAGTCCTCGTATGTACAATTTGCCTGAGCGGACTGGGGAATAAAAATAACAAATTTTAAAAATGAAACACCATTGAGGAAAGTGATATTTATTTGCATGATAATACAAAATGTGGCACAAAGCCAAAAAAGGGAAAGGGTAAAAGGACGGTCTTCATCTTAGCATTAAACTTAGCTAGCCACAAACACTGACATACTACAATATTCCGAACACCAAAACAACGCATTCTTACTTACCTTTCTTAATACATTCGCCATAATACCTCATTGTCTCTATGAAAGTTCTAACTAGTCCCCATATGTAAAATTCATTGTCTGGGGGTGGGATAAAATAATAGTAACCCCATTGAGGAAAGGTTATCAGAACAATTACCATGAAAGTATTTATAGAAAAGACGTAGGGAAGATACATTACGGCAGTGAGAAAGTGAATTGTAGCCGAGATGCCAGGTCTGGACCAATAACATTGCAGATGCTTATTCGTATAGATGTAGGCGGCTTGTCATGTTTGAAGATCAGCATTCAAAATTCGTGTTTCTGTTTGGGTTTGATCAGAGACCAGTACAATTGAAAGCAAATACTACTTGTCATCTGCAAAGAATAACGTAATTAAAAAATAAAGGTGATATTTTAGATTTGATAGAAATGTTTCTAAGATGATACCATGTTAAATATTGGATGTGCAGATAGCGTAAAAGTTCTAGTCGAGGTCGAAAGAAAAGTGAGAGAAAGAAAAAGAGTAAGAGAAGAAGGAAAGAAAATGAAAATAGAGGAAAAATAAAAAAGAGCAATCATGACTCTCCACAACTTCCTATCCTTTGTAGGTATTAGCGCGGTATTTATCTTTTTTTACTACCTTTCTTTTTTCTATCTTTCTATGTCACTTTTTTGTTCCATTTTCCTTAAAACTTCCGTTACTCATATTTCTGTTGTCTCAATTTCTTACTCATCTATGAGGATATTGCCCAGAATTAACTGGTATATAAGAAGAATTTTGTTTCCACACTAACAAAAACAAAATATTTGGAATGAAACTCCCATCAATTTTGAGAAAGAGTTATATAATATTTAGCCAACTACAGATGTCTAATTTCCTGAAAAACCGTTTAAATAATATTATATTTATAATGTATTTAATAAATTTCAACTGATAGTAATGTTAACTCCTTGGTCAATGAATGGAAACGACTAATTTTCTCATAACCATTAGCTTCATTGAATGTAGACGTTCATTCAAAATTTTGTGACGTCAACGAACACCCGTTGCTACTTTTGTGATGTCAACGAATACTCATTGCCACTTTCGTTATGCTCGTTGTAGTAGAGACTTTGTAATCGCAGATATAACTATAGTAACGCCGTTGAACAATACTGGTGTCAGACGCCTTCGAATAACACTCGCACTAATAGTACTTGCTCGATAATACTCCCTCGAAAAGTAACCACAGAATAGTAATTCGTATAGAGAAATAATATAGTGAATAGTATAGAGAATAGCGGTCCGTATAGTAATAGAGGATAGAGTAGAAATGGTGATCCGAATAGTAATAGAAGATAGACTAGAAATGTCGATCGTCAGTCGCCAGCTACTTCCTACATATATGCGTTACCTCTATGGTCACGTGGTCTACATAATTCAATAATGACACTTTATTCCTATATAGCACAAAATATGTAATGTTTTTGTTTTTTTTAACTCAGCTGAATTCTTTTTTTTTTTAGTTAAGATTATGTCTGTATCTCGTAATCATGAATTTTGATGTGATATTTTCCTTGTATAACGTCCGCTCGAGGTGATCTAAAGAAAAGCGTAACAAGTCAAAATAATAAAAAAAAATGTTATGAAAATGCCATCTGTATGAAAATAAGCTTAAGTTGAGAAGCTTATTTTTCGAAAAAATATTTTAATAAATTTCAACCGACAGTAACAGAAAATGTGAATAATCATGAATAAATATTTATCAATGAACAATTATATTTATCATTACTGTTATCCATTCATTCATAAATTGAAACAAAATAATACTACGTGATTTGACAAACTTATATGCTAATAATATAACGAGAAATTATTTGTATTTAAATGTGAACAGTGTGTCCTACATTAAATCTGGTAAATTTATTGACTTCTCTTTTTTTCTTTTTGTTTGGATGGTCTTTCCTGTAACAAAAATCTACTAACTTCCATAAAAGAGGGAAGGGCGCATTTCTAATACATTACGTGTGTCAAGGAGACGGAAAATTTCAGAAGCAGCAACAATGAAAATAACAGTGGCAGATATGTGGCGGTAATCCATAACGTTAACAGTGATGGCGCCAGTGATATTTCAGGCAGTTGATAGCAGATACACAATACTTTGAGGGCGATGTCGATTTTACAAATAATAAAGTGAAGATACAAAGAATAAGAAATCTTGGCTCTTTTTTTTTTCTTTTCAGAATTACAATTATGAAAAAAAAAAAAAAAATGACAGCTGTATATAATGACAGCTGATAATAATGAAAATTGCCCGGAACAATACAAAAGCTAAAAACAAAAGAAAAAAGAAAAAAAAAAGGCGAGAATAGTGATCAACGCGACTGGGAATAAATGGGAAAATAAGTGTTTCGCAGACATTTTAAGAAGACGATATAAGCGATAACAGAAGGATTATCATCAATATTAATACGCAGAGTATATCTAAAACAAGAAATGCAATTCCTCGTTGTTGCAGGTCGGAATAAATGCATTTAAATATGCCGTGACTAAAAGCAAAAAATCGATCTATTGATCGGCTTCTTATTTTAGTCTTTGATCTACCTCCAATCTTTTTCCGGCTACCAAGTAGAGAAAACACAGAAAAACAATAAATACCGTTCCAATGAAGAAATAAAAGATGTAAACAGGGAAACAACATTACAAGTGAGTTAAGCATGCTGGTTCAAATGGAATATAAACGCAGATACGTCAGGGTAGGAACAGTCAGGCATTGGGAACTAAACAAACGACTTCTCTTTGACTATGCAGACAAATAGTATCTGAATGAACCAAAAAGATACTCTGGGACATTGAGATCGAGACAACCTCCTTATCCAGGGGAGGAAACCGGATCTGATAGTTGCTAACAAAAAAGAGAAAACCTGTCAGGTACTGGATGTGGGTCTTCCAGCGGAACACAGATCTCACCTGGAATAAAAAGGAAAAATGGAAAAAAATAAGTAAATGATCTCATCGGAGCATATGCAAACTGAAGAAGATTAGGGTTACAGTCGTGCCTATAATACCAGAAACACTAAAGACAATATTGGATAAATCAGGATTTCGAGTAAAAGCTGAGAGTAATCAGACAGCAGTATTGACGTGTGGGTGAAAGTTACACTGAAGAAAGTGCTAGTGATGAAAGTTTTCAGCAATAACCCCATAAATATATAATGCAAATGCATAAAATAATAATAATAATAATAATAATAATAATAATAACAATGATATTAAAAAAAATCTGCAACATCTACGGGAAGGAAACTGAAAGAAAATGGTATGAACACCACCCAGATCCGGTTATGGAGATAGGACCTGTTCCAATTCTATGGGACTACACAATACACACTGACAGAACAATCAAAGCCAACCTTCCAGATATTGTTATTAAAGAACACAAACAAAAACGGTGCCTCCTTATTGATATGGGAGTCCCTGTTGACTGCAATATATCTTTGAAGATATTCAAAAAGCTGTCAAAATACAAGGACTTGAAATAGAAATCTCGAAAATGTGGCATATGAGAACATCAATAATCCCTGTTGTAGTTGGAGCCCTAGGACTGGTTGGAAAAGATTACAGTAGACTAATTGAAGGGATTCCTGGAAGTCCATGCCTCAAGGAAATACAAAAAATTGTTCTGACAAGATCAGCCCACACTTTACGAAGGGATTTATCTATGTAATTTTAATGGTGGGACCCGGAAAGAAATGTGTGAACGCCAGAAATCAAAGAAAATAAAAATAATAATAATAATAATGAATGCCTCAGGTGCTAAGAGATTTTTTTAAGTTTCAAGGATGGGTTAGTCAAGATCACTTGGCAGTCGCATCTAGATACTTAGAAACATCTTGAATGTGACACCGCCTTAGCAGATTGAGTTACCCAGCCTGAAGGTATTTCTAACTGGGGTGCAGGACGACTCATTATTTCCAACTTTACGCCACCGACTCAACACTGCTTAACAACATACATACTATGAATGTTTTTCGTTGGATTTTTAAAAACAAATAAAAGTAATTTATTAAGGATCATTTTTAAATACATGGCTTTATTTTTAATTTAAAAAATTGAAAATTGTATACAATTCTCTTCTAATATTCAGTTGGAAATCGTTGTGAAAACGAAGAAACAATCTGCAAAATTCTTTCATCTGCCTTCATATACTTCTTCAATTTAGTGGGAGAGGGATAACCTCCAATTAATTGTTCGAAAAATGCATCTTGGTTTCTTTGCACCTTTTGCAGCCCTCGAATGAATCTCTGGTGTTGAGTCGGCGGTGATGAAATGTCCCCTCCCTTTCAAACTGGGCCCCATTTACACTGCTGCTTTTATCAACACCTGTTGCCATATCGCGCCTCTTTGGCTGTGGTGTATGCACATGATATATCATTATTAGACTGGTTGTCATGATGGATAATATATTGAGCTTGGTATATTTTAACACCAGTGTCACTTTGTTGGCGTGCTCTTAACTCATTCACTAATAACAATGACAGTATTCCATTAAAAATATTCTGTTGCGTTTAACAAATTTAGGCCAGAGCTTGGATTACGTCTAATAAAAATGGAGTCTCCATGAGGAAGTTCAAATTAATGTGCGGAAATTCACGCTTGATAAACAGGAATCAAAACCAGAATAATAGAAATTGCTCTTTTTCAGACACTAAACAATTTTTTTTTATAAAACCTAGTGTTACCTCGTTGGTACTTAACATTCCCAGGCAATGACAACTTTAACATTCACATAAATGACCAACCAATTAAGCAAGTAGAGCATTTCTCATATATTGGTAATTTCCACGTCAAAGACGTTGACCACCGAAACTAAGCTGCACATGGCGCTTGTGGGAATCTGACCCCCAAGAGTATTCTCCAACCGAAATTTATAGCGTCAAATTAAGATCATGATCAACAAAGTAGTGGTAATATCAGCTCTCTTGTATAGCTCGAGGAACTGCGTGCTTTACAGCCGCGAAGCTGGGGAATCTAAAGAGATAATTTTTTACAATGATGTTCACACTGTACATGGCTCAAGAGCTACTTGAGGTAGAAGATTACAAAGTAAGATACATAGTTTATGGGGATATGTGGGGAAGATAACATTTAACCCTGGACTTGAATAGGTTAAGATTTTAGTGGTCAGGGAAGCATCCTCTTGGGAGTCAGTTCCACAAAGCATTGGCTAATGGAAAGAAGCTGCTCGAATGGAACTTACATCTCACCAATGGAATACGAAGGAAATGAGCAGGTCGGTGCAAGGGGATCGTATTTCTCACTAAATCTATGATACTAAATCCCTACTCTATTACATCTTAATTTTCAGAAGGTAGTATTCATATAAAATGTAAGTTTTATTGTCATCTACAATAATAGATCATATGCAATATAGGTGCATAATTCACCTAGAAAAATTGAAAAAGAGTACACTGTATCTAAATAGAAATTAGAGACATGCCATAATAGATCATTCCATCTTAAATAATTAGAGACATATCATAATAGATCATTCCATCTTAAATAAATCAACAATGTATGCGGTAATTTTTAACATCAACCTGAGAATTTTCTTGTTAAAAGTTTGAAGTATTTTAACACATTCAACTGTATGAATAAAAAGTAGCGAATTTTATATAGTGAGTTTTTTCGAGACTTAGCATAAGCAAAACAAATTCACGGATTTGGACGAAAAAAATGCTCCTGAATCATCGAATTTTTTAAAATTCTATAATAGTTGTGCTTTGTTTATTTTGTAACGTATATAAATGTAGGTAGAAAATCAAATCAAATATTGATAAGATAGTGAGGGTCACAAAGCACTACCCAGGCTGAGGGATAATACGCGCTGGTCCTTGGAATGAGAGTGGTTTGCTACAATGTGCTTGGCATGCTACCAAAGACTGCTCTGTTCCATTTTTAACATCAGTTGGAGAGAAAAGCATGTCGAACATCGAGATGCTCAAACAGCTAGAGCATAAGGAACCTAATTATCGGATATCACCTGCACTGGATGGGTTGTACCCGACGTATAGACCAAGCGAGGCTGCCTCGATGATAATTACTTGATGAACTTGCTGCTGGCTTCTGAGGCTGGTCAAGGTACTGGTAGAAAGACTAAGAGGACACTAAAGGTCGATGGGCTAGATTAACAAACAGAAAGAGGAAAGCATAACGTGCAGAGATTGGAGGAGCACAATCCGAGATGCAAACTTGGAAATGCAAAGAAATAAATTCTTCTTCCGTGTGCCACATCCCTTCATGATATCGGCGATCATGGCTTCCGTTCTGCCATCCATTCACGCAGGCTCGCCAGCTAAGTGGCTCGCTGTCTTCCCTTATCCCGAGATTAACTTTACAACCCACTGTCAGGTTGTGACACAAGGTCGGTTTTTAGCATGGGTACCCGAATGCTTCCACTCGGATCTAAGCTGATCTAAGCTGGTCTTAGCTGGTCATAGCTTGTCTAAGCTGGTCAAAGTTAGTCATAGCCGGTCATACCACCACTACGTAACAGATGTCACACAACAGTGGGGAGAAAGCAAAGGAGGAGAGAAGGCCTCTGGCAATGGAACAGATACAACATCTGCAGCATCCATTCCGACGGGAAAACCCAGTTCTTCTCTCCTCTGCCAATCCCTCCAGAAGAAGCGGAGGAAAGACCCCTGCCTTACCCTATCCCTCTTGCCTTCAGTATACCCTGTGAGGGTTAAGTTTTCCAAGCCCTCCTTCCTCAACGACTAATGAATTTCAGATGTCTCTTCCTCATTCTGAATATGTATTCTTTCTGTTGACATTATCTTTAAGACTTCCTTGTTGATTACTCGCTGCGTCCATGGAATTTTCAGTATCTGTCTGTATATACATATTTCTACTGCGTCCATTTTTCTTCAGCACTATTTTATTTGTTTCTAACGAATTTTCCGTGTCTCTGCACCTTTCTTAACTTTTGGAATACTTTTTTCGACGACTTCATGTTTTACAGGTTTTGATTTAGTTGTTTTGTTGTTGCACATGAGCAGTAAATCAATAGATTCTGTACGTGGATATATCATAAAGCAATACCACCTCAAAAGAAATAAAGATTGATTCTATTGAGATATATTATAGAGATACCTTTGGCATATATTTCTGTCTCATAAGTTTTTAAAATCCCACTATACCTAAAATATGTACATATATATATCCATAGAAGAATACTCTTACTTCTTTGTCTCTGGAAAGAAGGTGTTGGCAGAATTATAAGTGTTAAAATAAAAAATAGAATGATAGTAAATAATGTAATAGTTGGTTGTGGGTTCTTGTAAGAACAAAGATGGTAGGGGGTTTACTTTGGTTTGGTGAAGAGGTGTACGGAGGTTCTTGGTGGTTTTTGTGGTTTGTGTCCTTGTTGGAGAATGGGGAAATCGGATACGATTCTCGCCTGCCAACTAATCTTTATTTTTGTTATTCCATGAGGAATTGCATCCTCCTCTTTCGTTGTATTTTAATAGGGTCACGTGGCATCACTTTCTCAATCGTCTCATTCATTGATTAAATAAAGAAGGAGGAGGGGAAAAAGAAACGTATGGAAAGCGGCTTAAATTAAATGAATGAATATATATATATATATATATATATATATATATATGTGTGTGTGTGTGTGTGGGTGTGTGTGTTTGTATGTACATATGTATGTAAGTATAAACAGCTAATTTATCAATCATATTACATTAAAATAAAAAGAAGCGGGAGATTTTAAATGGAAAGTGAAAAACAATAAATCAAGCGGATCTCACTTTTTTAATTCTATATCTTTATTTCTCGCTATATATATATATATATATATATATATATATATATATATATATATCAATAGGTGTGTGTGCATATATATCTACGTATGTATGTATGTATATATATATATAAATATAATATATATATCTTATATATATATATATATATATATATATATATATATGTATTTTATTTTTCTATATATATTATATAGACACGGTACTTCTGGAAAGTGCTTAATATCAGTGATAGAGCTATATATATATATATGAATATATATATTCATAATTTATATCAGTGATATATATATATATATATATATATATATATATATATGTGTGTGTGTGTGCGTGTGTGCATATATATCTACGTATGTATGTATATATATATATCATATATATATATGTATTTTATTTTTCTATATATATAATATCAGTGATAGAGCTATATATATGAATATATATATTCATAATTTATATCAGTGATATATATATATATATATATATATATATATATATATATATATATATATATATATATATATAATCAGCGCATGCGTTGGGCATGAATCTCAGAGTTGTGCTTCCGGTGAGGAAAAGGGTATATATATATATATATATATATATATATATATATATATATATATATATATATATATACGTATGTATATAGAAGTGGAAATTGAATTCAACACACAGAGGCGACAGTTAAATATAGTTATTGTGTTTATCATGAAAAAGACCGTCGCCTCTGGGTGTTGACTCTAATACCCACTTTTATGTTTACATACACTCTATCTCTGATATTGTGCAGTTTAAACCCAAAATATATTATACATTGGAACTATAGTTATATATATATATATATATATATATATATATATATATATATATATATATATATATATATATATATATGGGGTGATTTTAGAATTTATTGTGTATTAATATATATAGAGATAGATAGATAGATAGATAGATATGTTCACATATTATATATTTGGGAAGCAATCTTTCTTTTAAATATGTTTCATTGAATGTGACTGTCAAGTTTTTATAATGATAATAAATTTGTTATTATCATGGTTAATATAATTATATATTATTTAGTGTCTGGGGTTGATGTTAGAAATTCAGTAAATAAATAAATTATTGTTTTGATGATTATATATATATATATATATATATATATATATATATATATATATATATATATATATATATATATTACTTTTGGTAACATCTCTCTGCAACGTAGCCATCCGAACGGAATTGGAGATCTTATCAGAATTTATTATCGGTGAGCATTATTTTCACAATATAAGATACGGAGATGATACTGTGTTGATAGCTGCAAAAACTACAGGACTTACTAGAGAAGGTAGTAAAGGAAAGCGAGAAGAAAGGACTAACCATCAACTGCAAGATAAATTATAATCATCAGCAAGGGGAAAAGCCCAAATTGTGAGTTACTAACTGGTAATGTCCACATTCAAGCCGGTGCGGAAGTTTAAATATCTCGGAAGTGTCATAACAGAGGATGGAAAATGCGACACTGAAATAATAATAATAATAATAATAATAATAATAATTATTATTCTTAGTTTTTTAGTAGTTAACCTTCTGTGCATTTATTCAATATATACGGAAAAATATTCGTGAATATGAAAAGATTATAATAAAAATAAGCAAATATAATGTTTGTAATTTATTCACTCAGGCACACACAATGTATATATATATATATATATATATATATATATATATATATATATATACTTTCATGCATATGTTATTTCTACGTGCGTACGAATTGTGGTTTACTATGCCTAGCTTTTTTTTTCACAAAACCACAAGTATGGGGCATAATATTTATGGTAAAGCTTATGGCAGATTTGCTCGTTAGGCTTTACCTTACCCTGAATCGTTTGAGTATAGATATGACTTGATTGCTAATATAATAATAATAATAATAATAATAATAATAATAATAATAATAATAATAATAATAATAATAATAATAATAATATTTTAAATATGTTTAAATCAAGAAGTCTTCTGAACCATTTTTATTCTCTATCCTAGATATTTATAACTTGTTTCTGCCTTTCATACCACGTCGTTGCCTACACTTTTACAACCCCACCCCACTAAAGATAAGAGGTACAAGCGTAATAAGGTATTGTTTAAAGAAATAGGTTGGACAATACAAATTAGAATTTAAGAAAGACAGGAAAAACAATCGTAGAAACGCGTAAAAGGAAAAAAAAAAAGTAATAAAATTACAAACAATAAACTATCAGAACCTTGTTTATTATTTTAAAAATCAGCATAATAAGTTACATGCTGTAGCAATGCAGGGAAATATATTTTTAAAATGTTTCCTTTTTTTTTTCCCTTTCGAATAATGTGAGATAATATTACATTTTCCTACTCATAATGAAAAGACCTTGATGCATCAATGCGAACATTGGCGTTTGCTTTTTACCTTCCATTCGCAAGTTTACCGAAAGAGACAAGATATTTTTTTTAGGCGCAAACCTAGCTCGTGACCCTGACTCATAAAAATGGAGGACAGATAGTTGGACGTTTACACCAGTTTTTACATCAGTACAATGTAACCATTTTGTACGATTATTTCTTTTTCTCATTATTTAGACTTTACTGCTAAAATCAAAATATGGCGCTAGTTTTTAAATTTAGTGAATTATGTGTCCGTCGTTTGTCAAGAAACGGAAACAATGAAAAGAAAATGACTGTAGTATAAAAAGAATAAAGATTGTGAGTGAAAATGTGTAGACGAATTTATTTGGATGACGTCGATGCTTGTGTTAACACGAAGTCACAAGTCATCGTGACTGAGGTTTTGAACATACTGGCTTTGTCCATCGACTGATCACGCCGTTTTATTTGTTTTCTCTTAAAAACTGTAATTAAGGTACGATAAGCATAGTAAAAAAGCCACAAGTTGTCTTTGTGAGAATTGAAGGAACACAGATGTGCTTGGCAGGCGTCTGCAACAGGGATTAGCTATAGGGACATACTCAGAAGTGTGCAGTCAGATATTACTATTGCAAACCATTATTATTTTTGTCCTAATCATTTCACCCCAAGCAAGGTGACAATGCCACTAGGACGTCGTAAGGTATTACAGGGAATGAAAGAGAATAAGAAGATTTTGGTGAGGAGAAGTGAAGGAAAAAGACAATAATGGAAAATGATTCAATAAAGATGGCGATTGATGTTGCAGTTAAGTATTTGAAGACTGTAGGTGGCCGGAAAGCAAGAAATCGGCAGGGAGTTCCACAGGCTAGAAAAGACTGTCAGAACAGAAGAGACGATTACAATTCGCTATACTGCGGGAAAAAAAATCTGCATCGTCAGTCATGTATCGAAAGATACATGATCGGCTAAGCGTGTATCACGCATGGCACATAACTGTATTCAATAGTAAATCATTGAAACCTAGTTGCTATGATTACGTGTTAAAACCTCCTTTGCCAAAATAAAATAATTACTTAAAAAGGTTAGTATAGCAGACTATGACAATTATTATATCCACATTGGGGTCTTTATTATTCTGTCCCTGAATCAGATTAAAGCGATCACTTGCAAAAAAACAAAAAACAAAACAAAAACACCCTCCCACAAAAAAAACAAAAACAAAAACAAACAAACAAACAAACAAAAAAAGACTATCAAAAACAATGTAATAAGTTATGCCCAAATTTTACAACTCAAGGAGTGTAATTTCATTTCTCACAGATTTCCACAAATATGGTTATTATTAAATGTTTTATATTTTTCTTTCTTACTGTTAGCTTTTATCGCATTAGTAGAAAAAAATTCCCCCTTTTTTCCGTTCCATTTAACGGTCGAAGAATATGAAAATGAGCTGAACGTTGCGATAAGAAAAAAGAAAAAAAGAAAAGAAAACTGAAAAGAAAAACTAATCAAATATTAACACGAACAAAATTTCATCTAAGAAATTCGGACAACTTCAAAATATACTTATACTGTCTCCAAATGACCCCCAAACACAATTGTAGTTATGTTGACGATTCCAATACGACAAAGAGAAACGGAAAAATGCGTTCTTTATGTGAAAATGATTTATGCTTAATAAAAAAAAAAAAAAAAAAGTAAGATATGATAAGTTTGCGATGTTAAGAAAGAAGCTTCTGTTGGTCACATGACATTCACCAGGCTATATTAAGTACCTCCACTGTTGGCGCATATATTATACCATGATGAAAAATGCCTGAAACTTAACCTTTTGAGCCCTGACCAACGCTTTACCGGTGGTAGAGAAAAATGACGTAATGCCCAGCCACCAGCTGAACGGTGGGTAAACACTTGTAACTATCTTTATATATACTGTGAAACATTAGATACCAATTATTTGCGAACTTTGACTCAGGAGCTCAAGCAGAAGGGTTAGAATTGTTCAGGAACGAGGGCTCAAAGGGTTAATAAAAACTTAAAAAAAAAGTTTTATCGCCAAAATCTTTATATTATTATTAAGAAGAAAGACAAAAGGAGTTTTTGATTATTAAATTATATTTTTTTTATCCTTTTAGGACGTTCAAATTTTTGTTAAAACTTTTTTTTTGCGTCAGCCGGGAGGGGCGGGCAACGAATAGTATAGGAAATTTTAGTATCATTTTAAGCTGAAAAATTCATTGATTTGAAAATTCCTTCAAAAATTAAATAATTGTTGGATTTTAATTAAACTTTCACGACTTATTCACATATGAATTAAATTATTTTAGAAATCTTTTTTTTTTTTGGTAATTTTTTAAAATCTGTTAACCCCCGCCCCCAATTTTATAAAATTTCGAGAAATTAAATTTTGATCGGCTTGATGTTTATATTAGTTAAAATCAGAACTCTTTCTAGAATTTAAATCATCAATTTAATTTTGCAAAACAGGATCCCCAGTTACCGAAAATCTGCTCTGAATCTTAAAATAAAAAATGCAATAAAACTAAGACATTATTTAATTAGAAAAGCTTTTAGTTGCTTTTAGGAATAAGATATATTATGGAAACTATTGTCTTAAGAAAAAAAAAATTCGATGAATAAAGAAGTTTCAAAAGAATTGTTTTTAGTTTTTTAAATTTAATTATAATAACTTATAAAATTTTAAATCTTTTAAAATTTTGTCTTAATTTGTCCCAGTTAGGTGATATTTTTATTAAGTAAAAACTATCTTTACTAATCATAACTAGAAAAGCTTATTACAATTCAGTGACCGTTAATATTTTTAAAAGAATTTTGAATTTTTTATATGTGCATAAACATACCGATGTTTATAAATACGCACGTCCATACGCGACATTATCAAAAAATAAGAGCGATAACTATAGTAAATTTAAAGTTAAATTACCTAAAATTCAATAAAACATTAGATTACGAAGAATATTTTGGTAAATTTTTAAGGTAACTGAGTAGTTAAAAATTAAAGTGTGCGATGGATAAATTATCGTTTAAATTACGCAAAAATGAAAATAACACTGGCATTCCATTCTAACAGATATATTTAGCAAAATTACAAGAAAAAACTTTTTTTTAAAATACTAAAGAGTAAATTTATTCAATAAAAGCACGATTCACCATTTACATTATTCGAACTATTGTCCTCATCTTTGTCGCCATAATTATTACAACTTTTCAGCCGTTGTAGGCTCCGGCCTTCTTCAGGTGGTTGGAATGTCGAACTGAACCCTTTATTTTGCTTACTGGGGTAGACTATTCTAGTTCCACTTACCATGTTTAATGGATGTCAGTTATCAATTATCTCTTGTTAATTCCCCACTCAAGTTCTCCATTGTTTAACTGGGTATTGAACTCACACTCTTTGGATCCTGTCACTGAAGACATTAGGTTTATAATACCCAGAAATTCATACACAAATGTCCTCAAGGACACATGGCACAGTGGATAAAGGCGTTGGTTAGATCCGAAAACGTTGTAATAAATATGGCGACAAAGATGAGGACAATAGTCCGAATAATGTAAATAGTGTACATACTACTAGAATACTCAGAAATATAGACAGATACTGAAAATCGCCATTGGCTTCAGACGACCCCAGAATCTCCTACAACTCTTCTGGACGATTTTCTTGTTTAAGTTGATGAATGCTGCCAAAATCTTTGCCTTTAGTTCATCTTTGATGTTACAAGGAGTTTTTTTTTGTCTCTTGCTCAATTGCGCTCCACACATAGTAATCAAGGGGGTTGCAGTCTGCGGAGTTAGGTAACCAGATGTAAGTGGTGATGTAGTCACAGAAATTGCCTGACAGCCATGACTGGGTTCTTCTTGTATGGCACGGGGCAGAGTTCTGTTGCCAGAAATAGGTCTTCCAGTAATCACCTTCTTGACCGAGGGCAGCACTACCTCCTCAAGGTACTTGATGTAGGTTTCCGTGTTGAGTCTGAGACCCTGTGGGAAGATGAATGGAAGCATAACGTCGCCATCACTAGTGAACACCTTCATAATCACCATTAACTCGTCCAACTCTTTCTGAATATTTTATTTTTGAAAGATTTTTTTTAATAAAGAGAATTAGATTGTGATGAAAAATGGCACTAAAATCGCCTATTTTAGCAATTTCAATCTTAAAAAATCATTCCAGTCAATTTAACTTATTTTTGAAACACAGAAAACGGAATTTATTTATTGGAAATATTAAATTTAATCTAAAATAAAAGCTTCAAGAAAGATTTTTCGTTTTTAAAAATGAATTCTAAGCATTAGATATCGCATTTCTGCGGAGGTACCTTCACTATATTGTTATAATTATTGTATTTTGTTATTATTTATTGTTAATCTCTTATTCTGCCTAATAATATTTGAAGTAAGAACGATCCTTTTACCCATCACATAATCTTTATTACACTATATTGTTATAATTATTCTTTTTTTGTTATTATTTATTGCACTTAATTTATAAATTAGACTTTATCATAGGCATGTAAAAACATACATCTAATGTTCGCTATAATCCACGGTTTCATGTATCTGCTGTTTATTCTAAAGTAAATCTACAATCGAAAAACAAAACAAAAAAGGAATAAAAACATAAAAAAGAAATAAAACTATTAAAAAATTGCATTTGGGTGAAAGAGATAATAAAATGCAATTAAGATTGTTAAGAAAGAAGAACAGTCAGCCTGAAGCGACGAGAGGAAAATAAGAAATAATTGATGACTTTGTTCATCTATGGCAGTTTTTCGTGAAATGATTGGTGCGCTGATGTTACAAGAAAAGGCGAGCGAGCGATTCGGCGTGATGTCGCGGTTAACGAGTTTGTTATAACTATTGAGTTATGAGTTCAATCCTTGCCAGTTTCCTCCTGAAATTGTGGTTTTGTGCCAAAGTAAAATTTAATAACTGAAAGTGGCTCAGCATGTGATTTGTAAGGTTGTCCAGTTGACCATTACGACTGAGCAGTGAAATCGATCGTCAATTGGTGTCCCAAACTTGTGAGCTTGTACCAAAGTAAGTGAGACTTAGTAAGTTGTAAGAATTAAATGTGAAGTTGGTCTTTACTGCCTTTTTCAAATTATGCAGAATTCTTTTAAATATTCCATTTTTGAATTGCTATCGGTTTTTTTTTACATTGGCAAGTCTCATTTTACAATAAACACAAACACACACACACAAATCTCACATATTTTGAAAAGGAGTAGAGGTTTATCGTTTGTTTCTTCTTTAGGATTGGGTTTCCAGATCCTTCTAAAATCTACTTCAGCTCTAAACTCTTAAATTTTGTTCTTTCTTGCGTTAATATAAAACCACACAGTAACCCTCTACTTCGAGTTGCTCTTGAGCCTTGTATTGGGTGAATATTAGTAAAGATATATATATATATATATATATATATATATATATATATATATATATATATATAACATGATAAAGTTACTTAACTGTAAATATCGATTAATGATGTTTCCCCGAATGCGATAAGAAACTTCAAAGTCGGGGAAACAATATCAAAATTGATATTTACAGTTAAATAACTTTGTCTTATTATCTATGCTTTATTTTTAATATTAATATTTTTTAATATTTTTAATGTTGAGAACTATATGAAAATATCTGCTTTACTTTCGAACTATTCTTAAAGATATATATATATATATATATATATATATATATATATATATATATATATATATATATATATATATATATATATATATATTAAAGAAAAGCAACCCACTTTAAGGTTCCATTGTAATAATTTATTTCACCAGAACCCTTTTAAGGGACGCTGGATCACCAGATAACACTTCCAAAAAATGAAACGAAAGATGAAATAAAAATTCACACTTTTGACGGGTATGTAATTTAACAGAGAGGGTAGGGAGGAGTGGTGTGAGAGACATGGTCGAGTTTAGAGAGGGTTTATTTTAATATTTCTTTCAATCATACTTAGTATTGGGGAGGAGGGACCAGATCTTGACCTATTTAAACGGTTAACTTAATGGAAGTGATATATTGAAATGGGAGGGGAGAAGAGAGAAAAAGAAAAAGAATATATATATATCTTCAAACGGAGAAGGAAAGAAAGAGATTATAAAAATAATCCTCGCGCGCACAACAAGAAAGTCTTTGAATAGTCAAATAGATTTGAATAAAATTGGTAAATTGGTATTCATTTCTCGACTGGTATCTTTCTGTCTTAATTTTAATTGTTTTTTTATTGCAACTCTGATACCATCATTCTAAATTACCGAGCAACTCTGTATACTAACGGTCGGAGAATTACGATGTCATATCTACTATATATAAAAAACAAAAATAAAATTATGAATAGAAATAGCAGACAAGAAATGAATACCAAATGACTTTACTTCAGCTAAAAAAAATTCTAATAAAATTTATGAAAATAATCTTTTTTTCAGACCTTTACCCTAAAGCTTATTTCTTATAACCATCTGAAGAGTAGGTATGATTTCATTATTATTATTATTATTATTATTATTATTATTATTATTATTATTATTATTATTATTATTCTATTGATTTCTGGTGTATACTCATTTCTTTCTGGGTCCAACCAGAGACCTAAAATCAGTGATAGGATCATGCCATTTTCCACTGATCATTTGGAAAAAAACAAAAGCAAAAAAATCACACATATTTTACATAAATAGAGCCCTTCGTAAGGTGTGGGGCTGTACTTGTGATTAAGATTTTTGTATTTCTTTAAGGCATAGGCTACCAGGGATCCATTCAATGAGTCTATTAGAACCTTTTCCAATCAATCCGAGGGCTCCAGCTACAACTGGAACTCTTGATATCCTCATGTACCTCATTTTTGAAATTTCCGCTTCAAAATCCTTATATTTTGATAGTTTCTTTTGAAGATCTTTAAAGATACATTACAATCGGCAGGGTCTGTCATGTCAATAAGAAAGCACACTTTCTTTTTTGTTGTCTTTGATCATGATGTCTGCACCATGAGCTTTGATTGTTCTCTCTGTGTGTATTGTAAGATCACACACATTTTACATAGATAAAGCTTTTCGTTATGTGTCAGTAGTAATTGTGAGTACAACTTCTTCTTCTTCTTCTTCTTCTTATTATTATTATTATTATTATTATTAACTTTTGATTCATGTGTTATAATTTGAGGGTATATTTATTGTGATTTGGCGAGTTTGAGGTATTTGATGAAATAATGTCTCAGATTTGTCAAATCATATTAGACGTACTAGTAAATTATAACACTTGTATCAAAACGTTACAACTGGATTGTATCATTAATGATATATCTGATAATAATAATAATAATAATAATAATAATAATAATAGTAGTAGTAGTAGTGAAATCATACATACTTTTTGTATGGGTACAAGAAATCGGCCATAAACATAGTGTCATCTGCCTATCTTATATTGTTAAGATTACGCTCACCGACACTAAATCATGGGAGGCTCTCCAGTTCCCTTAGGATAGGGTTGCTGTAGAAGTTAAATGAATTTCGGGAAAAGGTGCATCGTTGTCTCACACTCCTTTCTGCTTTTGTATAGATATTCAATTTATTTTCTATCTGCACGCAGGCGGTTTGCTTTTAATATATGCTCTGGATTATTCTAACATCTCTTCCCAATAGATAAGTATTTGATATTGTGTGCTTCGCTTATTTTGTAAATGCGCGAATGTATTGACTTTTAAAATAGTATGAAAGCTTTATGGTACTCACATTTCTCGGAGTGACATCAAATTCTTCTTCTTCTCTGTGCTGTGTCCCTTCAGGACGTAGTGCAATCATAGCTCTCCACAACTGCCTGTCGTTTATAGGTCTTAGTAAATTCTGTCTACGTTATCTCTCCATAACCTTGTTCTGCCAACCATTTACACAAACTCGCTAGGTAAGTTATACGCTGCTTTCCTCCCTCTCTCTTGCCTTTAATATGTCATGTGAGTGTCAAATTTTCTAAGCTTTCTTTCCTCATTATATGCTTAGAAATTTCAGGTGTTGTTTTTCTGATGCTACTTATAAGTATCAATGTTGTTTCTATTTTTTCTAATACTTCGTCGTTGCTTACATGTTCAGTTCATGGTATTCTCATCATCCTTCTGTAGAACCACATTTCTGTTGCCTCAAGTCTTTTCTTCTTATCAGCAGCTTACTAACTTGATAGGTAGATATATTAATCTCTGGACGTCAAATAAATTCTTAAATAAAAAGCAATTTACAAATTACCTAATATGTCGCAAGTATTCTTACTTTTAAGTCTATGTATTATTTATTATGAATGTTCTGTCGCTTATGAACTCAAGCAAGGCGATACGGCCACTAAGACGTAAGTGGTTAGTGAGAAACCGAGAAGACATTTATAAGTGGGGAGAGAGAGAGAGAGAGAGAGAGAGAGAGAGAGAGAGTACAACAGACAAAACTATTAGAATAGAACTTACGGTTGCATCTAGTAATTTCAAGTGTAAAATATATGAGACCTAGCTGCCAATCTAGTACTGCGCTTAAATTCGTGAAGTCGAGGTACCAAAGAGGATGGCTCATTAGAAGAACTATCATGAAATATTTATAGAAAAGGCACAGAGAACCTAGGTTAAGGCGGTGGAAAGGTAACTGAAGATAAGATGCCAGGTCAGGACCGACGACATTACATATTGTTATTTAGAGGTTTTTGTCAAGAATCACTAGTTACATGGCAGAAGCACCATATCAGATGTGGCAGCAATTATAAATTTATCGAGAAATTGTAAATTTACAGAATGTGCAAGATAAATTCCAGTAAGAAAAAATGTCTAGCACGACACAGTAAACCAACTTTCCTAGAAGCAAATCTAGCAATTGATTCAACATAATCTATCCACTTCATGTAAAACGTTGGCCAGTTGTAGATTTTGTCTTAGCTACTTGTCGCCTTGTATTTTCCTGTCCTTTGTCCCCTTACTATATCTCCCACTTCCTGTTCTGCCATCCACTTACGATGATAAACTACTCGCCGTTTCCCCGTGTCCCTCTAATCTTTAGTATATCCTGTGAGTGTCAGATTCTCCAAGCCGTCTTTCCCTCATTTCAACTGTCTCTTTCCGATTCGAAGTAGAAGTTTCTTCGTTTTAACTAGTTTTGACTAACGTTGTTTAACTCTGTTTACATTGACCGAAGTTTAAAGAAAAGACGGCCGATGATACGATGATACTATTCTCATTAAAACAGAACTTTTTTTTATTATTCTATTTTTTAAAACAATATTTGTTTTGTTTTGTTTTGTTTCGTTTTTAATATTTCTTATTTTACTGGCAACCGGATGTTGGTGTAATTTTGATTTCATGATGATTTATTGCCGTAGAGGCGAAAGCTGAGAGCTGGCGTCAGGAGAGCATAGGGCTGTTAGCCATTTTGAAGGGCGTGTGATGAGATGATTTGAGCCCAATTACGTGGAATTACCCCACCACCATCTAAAATAAATAAATGAAAAAAATAAAAACGAAAGCAAATATTCTGAAATACACTTAAAAGAGTGCCCGGTTAATATATCGGGCTGGTTTCACTGCGTACATAGTATTCTTTCAGGAGTTTGGTTCAACAACTTTTGTCTGACAATCATCTATAAAAATAAAATAAAAAAAAAAAAACTTAATAAAAATGACTCTGTTCTATTTGTTGTAGACATGCAAATTTCCCCTATATAGATAGCAGTTGATACAGCTGGAGGTTAAACTAATCTTGACCTTTTGGCTGAGATTTGTGTTCTTTGAATATTAGCCCAAGCTACAGGGGGCTTTGCCCCCAGGCAGTACCTCTCCCTCGGGAGGGGATTGGGTTTATTGTCCGCTGCCGAAGGAGCTTGGGAATTTTTGTACGGTTTGGCTGAGAGATGCACTTTAAGCCCCGACCTTGTGCCACATCTGGTTGTGCCACATCTGATTATGCCACATCTGGTTGTGCTGTGGGCGAACAGATAGATACCATTAATCCTTACCTTGAAGGATAAACTACTAGAGAAATAATAGTGAATACTAATTACAAATTAAAACATTAACCAGATCTTTGTCAAACGTTAGAGCACTCAGTGTGTTTGACGTAACGTCATGATTAGCATGTGGTTCTCTCAGACCAGTTCTCTTTGTGGTGTGAGTTCAATCCTTATTGGGGGTTATTTGTAATTTTTGCTAAAATGAACTAATAACATCATCACCGTCTTTTGGTGCGGGACAATTTTATTAGGCTGAAATTTAATTAGAGTAGTAACAGATAACAAAATGTGACATACAAATCCAAAGGCGCAACAGTATAGCAAAAGATGCCTTCGAGAAACAAAGCAAAGTATTAAGGGACAGGACGATTTCGTTATAAACGAAGAAAACAGAGTGTTGAACTGCTATGTAATACCAACCCTATTATATGGCAATGAATACTGAACAATTTACCCCCCACAGACAAAGAAAGGACTTTAGGAAAAATGATACTGAGAATATCATCATATATAAGCAACGAGGAAATTTTAAGGAAAATGGAAAATAAAAGGACACTTTTAATTAAAAGAAGAAAGTTTTGAAATATCTGGGGCACATAATGAGGAAAGTGAGCTTAGCGAATTTCACACTCACATGACATATTGTAGGCAACAGAGAGGGAAACAGTGAGTAAACTACCTAACGAGTTTCTTCAAATGGATGACACAGCGGAGACAAAGAGGAATGATAAATTGGCTAACACTGCTGAGAACTACAAAGGAAAATATTTACGGACAGCCTTGATCTGGATTCTAGTTGGGTGAGTAGGGATCTATCTTGTATCCCACATTTCACTGCCTAGTGAGAAGAGTAGATTAAAGGATACACACTGGTGATATTTCGGAGGTTGAAAATAATTACTGTGTACTTGCAAATTGAATGCTATTTTCTCAGAGCAGATTTGGGGAATTATTATACATCGACCATTGATGGCAGTTTCTTTGTTTCCTAGGACTTTGCGGCTTATGGCCATATCACTTTGAAACACCGGTTCCAGTACGATCACTGAAGTTATGCAACGTCGAGCCTGGTTAGTATGGGTGACCGCTTCGGAATACCAGCTTGGATGTACGTGTGGTGTAATAGATAATGGTTCGGAATTGTTAATCGGAGATCCGAGTTCCAATTTCAGTTGGGTTCATTATACACACAAGCAAATACTCTTCGAAAAGATATCAATCTACCCCTTGTCCATAATTTATGGGTTAATTAGCAAGAATTGTATCACTAAGACATTATTACCTCCAAAGATAAAATAAAGTCACGTACAAAATATAAGGAAACACGTTGGAGTAATGGATAGCGGCTCGGATTAAGAAATCGGAGAGCCGAGTTCGAATTTCACTCGAATCCGTTACAACTCTTGGGAAAGGTATGAATCCTCTTCTTATAGGACAGGTCGGGTTGTATAGCTTTGGATGGCAGAAAGAAATGGCAACCTACTGTGGGAAAAAAATCTGCGTCGTCAGTCATGTATCGAAAGATACATAATCACCTAAGCGTGTATCACGCATGGCATGTAACTGAACTGACAAAGTATTTAGATTACGGCATTAAATAACCAATAGAGATTGATATGCTGCTAAACAAACAACAAAATCCTAGAACATTGTGAATCAATGATTTATTTATTTTTTATGGTTTATCAACCTTTTAATAGGTTATTTAAAGCTAGAATATATATTTAAAATTTTAAGAATATTTTCTGGAGATAAAAATAATTTAAGATACAAGTCCCACTAATTAGAAGAGGAGAGGTGGAGTCATACCTTTACCAAGAGTATTTGTGCGTAAGAGAATATAACTAAATTGACTTGAATTAGAACTCGGCTCCATGATCTCCAATTGTGAGCCGTTATACATTACACCACCCGCACATCCAAGCTTACAGTACCTGATATTCCCAACTGGTCACCCATCTAGTTATTGACGAAGGTCGACGTTTAGTTAACACTGAATAACGGCTTCTAATCCTCATCATGTATTTTACACTTCACGCCTATTCTACATTTGGGGCCCTGTAGTGAAAAAAAAAAAAAAAAAAAATTAGCGAACAACAACTATGTCATGTTCAGTGCTCTCAGTAATTTTTCAGTATATATGAATGTATTAGGGTGAACGGGAGGTAATTACGTTTTACCAGAAAGAATATAAGAACCAATTTAACTGAAATTTATTTAAATATTAGGTTGGTGCAAAAATAATTTCGTTTTCTAACATATGTTACTATGTGAGAAAACGAAATTATTTTTGCACCAACCTAATATAATCCCCAATGTAATAACCTTCCTTGACAACAACTTCAGCCCAACGAGAAGGGAAATTTTCGATTTCAAGTTTAACGTATTTTTGAAAGTCTGTTTGCAACTTATTTGCTTCTGAATGATCTGCCACGTACGAAATGTTCTTGGAATCGAAACAAATAAAAAATTATAGGTGACGAAATCTGGTGAGTATGAAGGATGTGAAAAAACTTCCTATCCTAAGGATCATATCTTTCTTTTTTGTTTTGTTTTGCCAGTGTGCCTTTGCATTGCCATTCTGGAAAATAACACCTTTTCTCTATACTAAAGTGGAACACCTTCGACATAATGCTTCGGCGTAATGAACATGTTGCTAGCAATAAACATCTTTTATATTCTCAAGTGTAGTATTCAGAAGTAATTGAGATCTCTCTTCGACTCCTGTTGAGAATAGAATATAAGCAGTTGATTTTTTCCTCATGTATTGATAAAGTGGAGTAAAGCTTATTTTTAAGTTTATTCGGGCTTTCTGCTTTCACTACACGCAAATAAAGACGAAAGAAGAGGATTGCCTGTCACATGACTTCTTATAGACCCGGGTTATGAACTGCCCAACCTCCAGGTTTCCGTCCTAAGATAAGAAAGACAGAGTGGAAACAGTAAGATACATAACGGAATTGTATAAATGGATGGCAAAAACGTGAACTGAAACAGTTTGGAAACAGCTAAAAATTATAAGAAGTTGTGGAATGTCATCGGCACAAAACTAATGTTTACTAATATCTGGAGATTAATTTGGTTTGCGGTTTATTAACTCTTAATGGGTTATTTAAAGCCGAAAACGTAATTGTACAAGAATAATTTTTTAACAGAATCTTTACGGTCTCTAATTTAGTTAGGAAAACATTGAATATCCTAACGAGTTTGTGCAAACGGTTGGCAGAACAGAGTAGGAGATATAGAAAAAAGACAAAACTTAGACAGAGCTACAAAAGATAGGAAGTTGTGGAGAGCCGTGATATCCAACGTCCTGAAGGGTCACGGCACATAAAAAAATAAAATAGCTGCTGGTTTCGGTAAATATTTTTTGGGCTAAAACCGTTGAATTGTCTCGTGAATTACACTTTTGATATTCCTACAATGATGTCGCCTAATGGTTTTAATGTAGACAGAAAAATTCTAGCAGGTTGCGATAAATGAACCAAATATCACTGTGTCATGTTAGCACTGACTACATTTTTACCCAGAATACGGAGACAAAGTTTTGGCTCTTTTAATCACTTCCCGATGACATTACATATACTCCTTCACGTTTTCGTTTAGGGTAAGTCATTTTCTACACTAAATATTGCCACATTGGTTCAGCGCATTCAATTTTTATTCCTTTAAGCAATCGAGAGAAGAATGCTTGCATATATAGCGAAACATCTAGAGAGATGAAGGTTTGAATTAATATTGGATAAAGAATTTGGAGAAAAAGTTCAAATTATATTTGGTTTGGTTTACGGCATACTAACCTCAATGACGAATTAGTAGGTCGGTGGGGGAGAATATAATATCCAGAAGTAAATGAGATCTCTCTTCCACCCCTGTTGAGAATGGAACAGTCGACTGTAGATATAAGCAGTTGATTTTTTCCCCACATGTATCGATAAAGTGTAGGGCGCCTCTAGGCGGTGTAGTGGTTAGCAAGCTTGGCTCGCTAAAACAATTCCGACTGAGTAGTGAGTTCGATCCTCACTGGGTATCCCCTAATTTCGGCCTTGTGCCACATCTAAGCTACGGTTGGAAAATCACTATCGATAAAGTGACATGGAAAAGTGCTCCAAACTGTCGAACTCTCTACTTTTGCCAGAGAGGAACTCGGACGAGGCTTTGCCGAAGGGCAAAGTTTCGTCCGGGGAGGTAGACAGGCCCTGAACCCGTCTGTACGGGTTCGAAAGGAATAATTTTTGGCCGAGCCTACGGGCTCGGAGAACCCACGGTAAACTCGACCTTGTGCCAGATACATCCCTCGTTGGGGCGGGGGGTTGTTAAATATTATCGATAAAGTGGAATAAAGCTTATGGTTAAGTCTATTCGGGCTCTGAATGGACGATACCTTTCATATTCCACCAGATACAAAGCAAGGAACTCTTCTGTGTTTGGAGTTCTGATTTTGGTGTCATCACTAGTCTCTCATTTTGTGATAAACTCTGTTTTTTTTTTGTTTTCTTTTCTGTTGGCATCTTTTTATGTGTCATATCTCTTTAGGACGTAGGCGATCATGGCTCTCCATATCTCCCTATTGTAGCTCTTAATAAGTCTTCTCCAGCTATTAGGAAATCTGAAAGAACTCTCGAATGAGATAGTAATGGAAAGCAAGAAGAAAGGACTAACTACACTGTAAGAAGACGTGACGCATAGTTGTCAGCAAAAAAGACAGCCAACAGTGTGAGTTATGTATTTCTTTCTTTTTATGTGACGTATCCTTTCAGGACGTAGGCGATCATGGCTTTCTACTCCCCCCTAACCATTGTAGATCTCAATAAGCTTGGCCCCTCTGCTACCTTCCCCAGACCGAGTTCTGTCATCTACTTGCTTAAGCCCGCCAGGTATTTCACGCGTTGCTTTCCCTTGTCTCTCTTTCCCTCCATTCGACCTGTGAGTATCAGATTCTCCAAGTCCTCTGTTCTCATTATGTGTCCCAGAAACTTCAGCTGCCTCTTCCTGATATTAAGTATATGCCTCCTCCTTGTTTGCATCCACTTCAAAACCTCATCGTTGCTCACACGCATGCTTGATTTTAGTGTCCCCGACTTGCAAATCGCATTTTGGGCTCAAACTTTTAACTGATGATCATTTTTCATCATCTGTAATAATGTGATGTAAAAAATAAATGACTGGAATTTCTGGTTCAATACTTCTGCAGATGATTTAACGTTGTCTTCGGATCTCAAGCTAAAGCTTATAACGAATCCAAATTCTCTTTTTGCAACTTCTCTATATATAAAGTACAGTGTATGTGAGTGTGTTTGGGCGTATGTGTCCAAGCAACTCCACCATCTCCACTTGTCCGATTTTAATGATTCATAGCTCATTCAAAAGCCCTATAAAAGTTAGGCACAGGGAACTATTTTCGCTGAGCTCATATTCAGGGTTGCCATATTATGCGAGTTTAAAAATATATATAGCGATTATCGTTGCTTTCATGGTTCAAGAGGACTAACTCTTATTTTCCTTTTGTATCCAAAATTTCAGCTACCTTGAAATTTTAAGCTAGTTAAAATATTAAGCTAGCTTAAAAGACGGCTTCTCGGGCGGCATTTAAGCTAGCTCCTATGGAGGACTCTTGGTTTGGCCATCATCACAATAGCTAGGGAGGAGTAGATGCGGTGGGTATCAATAAACTACAGAAGAACTCAAAATTGATCGCTGCATTTAGGTATTGAATTAATTTTTAAACTTACCTTTGAAAAGTTCAACGATAATTGTTCTGCTGCCACTTAATTTAAAGACGATTTGATCTACGTAGATCTTTATTTTCCGTACAATTATTTTTATTTCAGGAGTTGACAGAACAGAAGGCAATTTATACGATAAAGTTAACATAGTGCAAAGATATAAATTAGAATTAGTTATACAATCAACATTTGAAGAGTTAGACAAACATAATAACTGATTAAAGCCTATATTAGGGAATCTATTAGGTTGGTGCAAAAATAAGGTCGGTTTTTGACCTTAAAAATACGTCAAAAACCGACATTATTTTTGCACCAACCTAATATATGAATAAATGCGAATTTGGAGCTCAATTCTCTCACGAATTCTGAGATTAAAAAGCCCCAGCCCTACTTTATAGTAATTTATACGGTATTTACTTTGTCCCCCCCCCACTAGGACGAGATGTGACACAAGGTCTATTTTTAGGTGGGGACCCGAGTGCGTACACCCGGGACAGGAACAAAAATTCCCCTCAGCCCCTGCAACCGTCAGTTGCGCTGGCCTCGATGCGAGCACCGATCCCTCCCTCTGGTGCAATGGGAGGGCGCGGCCTCGGGCAGCTGTTCCCCAGGGCTGGGCACCTCTTCAGTATAATTTTCTTAGTTGCCCCTCTGTCCTTCGACAGAAAAGCCAAGGACAGAGACGCAACTGAGAGATGATAAGTAGATATTTACTCACCCCCCTCCACGAGGTCAGGTTGTGACACAAGGTCGGTTTAATGTGGGGAGCCCGAGCGCGTGCACCCGGGCAAGGAACAAAAATTCCCCGAACCCCCGCAACCGTCGGTTGCGCTGGCCTCGGTACGTGCACCGATCCTTCTCTCTTGTGCAATGAGAAGGCGCGGCCTCGGGCAGCTGTTCCCCAGGCACCTCTCCGTATAATTTTCCTCAGTTGCGACTCTGTTCTTTGACGGAGTCGCCCCTGAGCGCACTCTGTCCAAGGACAGAGACGCAACTGAGAGATGATGTGTACCTACTCAAAAAGCTCAAATCTGTATTATATATTATCTACTTCTAGGCAACATCACTCTTCAGGTTTAACTAATTCGCATATTGATTAAAAAAAAAGGTTATTTCATTAATTAACTAATTAACTATCCTTTACTGTTTTTTTTTTTATTCGAAGACTGATTTGATTTTCATATCAATAGTTTTGTTTAGAAATATGGTCTTTTATAGTGCAGAAAAGTGTTTGAAATTTGAATTTTTCCTTGCCCTTCAACAAGTTGGAATCTATTAGGTTGGTGCAAAAATAATGTCGGTTTTTGACGTTAAAAAATACGTCAAAAACCGACATTATTTTTGCACCAACATAATATTTGTAAAACTTTCCTTAAGTATAACACGCCAATTTATGAATGAAATGTTCATTTAAAATTTTTGTTTCAAAGATTTCAAGTAATGAATATATCTTACTTTGCGAAGCGACAGCGAACGATTGAAGCTGTGCTGGTGAACTATAAACAATACACATTGTCTCATAAAGGAATTGATAAACTAATTCTTGACGTAGTTTCCGATCATTCAGTTGTGATTTTATTTTATTTCATAGCAGGGAAATACATTGTTTACTTTTCAAACATTTTAACATACATGGTTATTGTAACATTAGACGTTTCCTTATAAGGAGATATTCGGTAATTATTGACAGAGCCATCAGTGCTTGCTGACGTTTGAAATTCATAAAATCTTTCTCTTAAAACAATGTATTTGTTACGAAAACAGGTTTCCTAAATCCAGTAGATGTTATCATCATTCTTTCCAGTATCAACCTTTTGAGCCCTGCATTTCTAAACAATTTTAACCCGCCTGCTTGAGCACCTGAGTCAAAATTCGCAAATAATTGGTATGTAATGTTTCATGGTAGATATAAAAATAGTTACAAAAATATAAGCATTATACTTAGCAGGGAGAGAGTATGATTGCATACTTTCACGTTATCGTCAGAATTCTTTCTTTGTGTGGCAGTCTACCCAGCAGGTGCTGATCCTCTTGATGCACAAGAATAGCAAAACACGACGCAAGTGTCTACCCACCGTTCAACCGGTGGCTTGGCATTAAATCCTTTTTCTTTACCACCGGTAAAGCAGTGGTCAGGGCTCAAAGGATTAATGAGGGATCCCATCCTAAACTTTTATTTGAAGTACTGTGGAACGTTAACATCTTGATCATGTCATTATCTCTTCGAGTTATACGTGCTATCCATTTTTCGTGTTGCTGCTACTGAAATTCCTCAAGTGGTGTCGTTTCTGTGAACTGTTACAGTTGTTTGTGATTATGTAGCGTCAGCCCACAATATTCGAAGAAGGGTAGTCTTCGCCAAGACCCACAGGTTTCAATCACTCCCGAGGGTATTTGCATGTAAGTGAATATAACAAACCCGACTGAAATTGAAACGCGATCTCTGATTTTAAATTCCAAGCCCTTATTTATTATGACACCCGCATATCCATACTTAAAGCACTTGTTATTCCCCTGAGTTTAATCATCTAGTTACTGACCAGGGTCAACGTTCCTTCGTGATCATACGAGAACTGGTATTTCAACGTGATATAGTCGTAAGTTGGAGAAAGCAGAGGAATGTAATAATTAATGATGATTTTATTTTTAATCCATCACCCCATGCAAGAGAGTAAAGCCACTAAAACACAAGGGTTTACACGGTGTGGAAGAATTAGGAACAGAAACATTGATAATGAGCAGAAAGGGAAAAGAAGTAGATATCGATTAACATTGCATTTAAAATTTTACAGATTAAAGTTGGCTGGAAAGCATGAAACTGGAAGGGATTTTCATAAACAAGACGTACGAGAAAAGAAACTTTTAGAATAAAAGTTACAGCTACATTTAGCCATCTCAACTGTAAATTGGTGAGATCTTGACGCCGGTCTTGTACTACGCTTAAACTCAAAAAGTCTAGGTATCATAGCGAAGAGCTCATCCGAACAATTACTATGCAAATATTTATAGAAAAGACACAGAGTGGCAATCCTACAGCGGTGGGAAAGCGACTGAAGCCGAACCGCCAGATAAGGACATAATATTGCTGATTCATCTTTGGGTCTTATCAAGGTGATCAAGGTGGATAGCAGAGGCACCAAACCATATATAGCAGCAATACAAATGTTAAACTTATAGATATGGTAGACTTATAGATATGAACGATAGATTCAGGAGAGAAAAAGATGTTTCACACTACACAGTGAACCGACTTTCTTAGAGGCTGATCTAGCAATGGATTCAAAATAGTCTTATCTATTCATGAGAAAGTTAGCCCGAAAAGGCGCACACGACTCACTTTCCTGGAGGATAGCATCAGCAATGCAAGATAAGGTGTTTCTTAGATGATTAATGGAGAGAAGTTTCGTTTTGGAGGCATTAAAATTAAGAAGCCATCTTTTTCTCCCAGTTAACGACGGACTTGAAGTCGTTTTAGACTTCAGCTGCCATTTTGACCTTGTCGGACTGATTAGCCTTACTATCCAGGCAGGATAGTAATGGCTGTGTCATTAGCGTAGATGCCAAGTTGAGAGGTGATGTCATCGGAAAGGTCATTAATGAAAATTAAAAACAGAGTAGGACCAAGGATGGGACCCTGGGGGGACACCAGCGTTAGCACGAAAGAATCTAGACGAGTGGCCGTTTAGGATAAGTTTCATTTCGCGATTTGATAGGAAAGACTGGATTAGTTCAAAAATATGTCCGGCGACTCCGTAACTTTGTGGAGAAGACCTCTATGCCAAACCCTGTTTGAGGCTTTCAAGATGTCCAAAGCTACTTTAACGTTTTTATCTAGAATCTTTCCGCAATTATCGTCAGTACATCAGCAGTTGACCTAGAGAAATTTGAAGAAAGGAAACTGGAGAAACGAAAGCCATATTGTTTGTCTAAGAAAGGCCATGCGATGAGAGATGATGAACCAATACAGCATTGATTAGAGCTTCGAGGAGTTTCCCAAAAAGAGGTAGAAGGGTAATGGGTCGATAGTTGGAAGGCTCGGACGATTCACCAGAGTTCTTGAAAATGGAACAGCAGATGATTATGCGTTGGAATTCCGTTTTAAGCTAAAAATGTTGATTCCTGGACCAGAGCAAGAAATAAGAAAAAAAAAAAAAAGATTAAGTAACGAATAGTTATACATAATGCTTTTTATTTTATCACAAAACAAATGAATGAGAAAAAAATTAGTCAGTATAAAGATTCATATTTTATTACCAAACAAACTTTTGAGTCGACGTAGGTAGATATGTCTTATATGCCTAGAATCTATACCACCTGGAAAAATAAATATACCATCACTATTTAAAAGGACAGAGTGAGAGAGTTGAGAGGAGGAGGAGGAGGGAGGAAGGAGTGAGAGAGATAGAGGGAAAGAGGAAGAGGAAAGAGAAATGAGGAGGGAGTGAAAGAAAGAGGGAGAAGATTGGGTGCTACACACTTCACGTAACCTATCTTAATACAAAAGGGATAAGCTTCTTTTCGCTTTCTCGCCTTCAAACTCTCCTGTTTAAGTACGAATTAGAAATAAAAACAGGTTAATCATGATTCATGACTCCTTATGCAATACTTATAAGGCGAGGTAACCGTGTTAATGGCTTATTATCAATCATTGTTCTGTCTTATGCTCTCTCCCTCTCTTTAGCCCCGTTCTCCGCTCTCCTATCTCATACACACACTCTTTTTCTGTCTTGTGTCGCCCTCCGCTTGCCTATCGCGCGCGCACACACACACACACACACACACACACACACACACACACACACACACACACTCGTTTTCTCTGGCTAGCCGCTTTCGTATGACATACACACTCTCTTTCTCTCTCTCTAACGTTGGTCTTCGGTCCCCTATCACACACACACTTTCCCTCCCCTCTATCTCGTTCTCTCTCTCATATATATATATATATATATATATATATATATATATATATGAAGTGGAAATTGAGGTCATAACCCAAAGGCGACAGTCTGTTTCAGACTTAAACGCAATCTTCGGGCCATGGGCGTTTAAGCATGAAACAGACTGACGCCGCTGGGTGTGGTCCTCATTGACCACATTTTCTTATTTTATTTACATATGCTCTATCCCTGATATTGACCACTTTAACCCATAAATCTACCAAACCATAAAACTATATTTCTAGCATTTTGTATATATATATATATATATATATATATATATATATAAAAGATAAGATAATCCTAAGGAGCCTACCTAGGTTTCACACACACACACACACACACACATATATATATATATATATATATATATATATATATATATATATATATATATATATATAAGATAAGATAATCCTAAGTAGCCTACCCAGATTTCATATATATATATATATATATATATATATATATATATATATATATATATATTCATTTCTGCGAAGCAATTTTTCATTCAAGTTTGACACGGTAATTACTTTTTACTTTTTTAGCAGTCTTCTGGTTATTTTCAAATTACCCGACCATATTGTCTGTGTTCAAAAGTCGTATTTAGAAATGTTAACTGTTTTTAAAAATTAAGTTTTAAATTTTTAAACATTATAGAATTCATGCATTATGATTATCCGACACACACGTGAAATAAGATGTTAAATTTTTCACCGGCAAAAGAGAAACAAAACAAAGAAACAATAACAAAAACAAAATAAACAAGGTTTTTATTGTGGTAACCCACACGTATTTACATAATATATGTGTTCAGATATTTCCCAGTTTTACTGTTTTTGTTTTCTGCTGCATGCTTCAGGGAAATGCCCCTACTTGTTGCTCTTTATATTACTCTAGGTGTTAATTGGTGGAAAGTGGAAATGTGGTTCTACAGAAAGATGTTGAGAATAACATGGACAGAGTGCGTAAGCCTTAAGTAATTCTTAAAGAAAATGAAAGTGAAAAGAACATTTATATTCAGAATGGGACAACTGAAATTTCTGGGACATAAGAAGGAAGGAGTATTTGACATTCCGAGAAATAAAAGGACATGTGATGCAGAGGGCCACCTACAAGATTAGCTTGTGATATCGGAACGGGGTGGGGAGTGATTTTAAAACGACTAACGTTACTAAGAATGTGGTGCTTCATTGGCACAAAGTTCATACACTTTATTAAACGTTTTCCGCATCCATAAATAAGCCATGATTGCTGGAGTAGAATCTAACAACCAATTGCTGAATGTGTTAAAATACCTTCATTGATGTTTTTATACACGTATCTTGGATCTTAACATGAGTTAGAACAATAGCCGAAAGCACTTTACCAGAAAATTATGGAGAATTATTCCATAACTGTTCACTAAAACAAGTTCCTTCGTAAGGAAAATTAAAATGCTGCATGTCATTTTTTTAACCTTATTGTTTACATTTCTTCTTTTCTACTCCTCTTGCAAATGAATCTATCTATCTATCTATCTATCTATCTATCTATCTATCTATCTATCTGGCTTACATAAAAATGAAACTCAAGTGTACCACATTTATATGGCCATTTCGCTCCTCGAGATATTTCTCTCTTAGAGAAATTCCCTGCTGGAACTTTTCAATACTAAAACTTTTTTTCTTTTTATATCAAACGTTTTAGTATTGACAAGCTCCAGGGAATTTCTTTAAAAGCGAAATCTTTCCAGGAGCGAAATTGCCATATAAATGTGGTATAATTGAGTTTCATTTTTATGTAATTTATTTATATACTCTATAATAAATATATTGATCTCTATTTTGTGAATCAGTTTTAATATTTTTATTAGGATTCACTTTGATTACTTACCCACAGATATTTTACACACACATATATATATATATATATATATATATATACAGGGTAGCAATAAAATCACTATACTGTTACTTACAATAACAATTAAGATAAAGCAATTAATTAACAGACCAGAACATTTTTTTTTATTAAAATGGTTCTGATTAATTCTTGTGAATAACAATAAAATGATATGGTAAACAATAATAAATTAATTATCGATACTGTTCGAACTGCTAGCTACATGCTTCAGTGATTTTCGGAATGAGGAATCGGAGATCTGAATTCCAGTGAAATCCATTACGTTCTTCTCCACCCCCCAGCTATGGGTAAATAGCAGGACAGATGGGGTTCTATAGCCTAGGATGGTAGCTGGTCTACCGCAGAAAGAAATGGCAACCTACTGCGGGAAAAAATCTGCCTCATCAGACATGTATCGAATAATACAGGATCGCCTAAGCGTGTATCACACATGGACCCTAACTGACTAATAGTGACTTTATTGCCAACCTGTATGTATGTGTGTGCATATATATATATATATATATATATATATATATATATATATATATATATATATGAAAGGCTAAAACACTAATCTTCCATGGTCATAATTTATTACACTGGAATCGTAATCCCGATCCAATTCATCAGACCTACAAATTCAAAAAGTAAGTCTGATGAATTGGATCGTGATTACGATTCCAATATAAATTATAACCATGGAATATTAGTGTTTGAACCTTTTATATTATATTCTTACTCAGACCTGGACATTGAGTTCTACCTGGATTCTACTATCTTGGGAATTTATGTATATATATATATATATATATATATTGACCACTAATATATATATATATATATATATATATATATATATATATATATATATATATATATATATATATATATATATAGTAATGAACAATATTACTTGTCTTTACTATGAATTTTGTGGAGATTACGTTCACTCTTCAGGAGATTTGATTCTAATTTTACAGACACGGTTCCGGAAGAGTCGATGTAATTTCTGCGTAACTCAGTGTAAGGACAAGATAAGTAAACATTTAATTTTACTTATTACTATTAATGTCATATCTCGTGATATTAGGCTCAATTTTGTAAATGGCTATAATCTTGTTGAGTGATAGGCACAGAGATAGAAATTGGCAGGCGACTGTCACTACGCACATACACACATGTATCTACATATGTAGAAACAAGAGAAGCATAGTCAAAAAACACACACACATGTACATCTGCACGAAGTCAGACACATAATAATGTATAGCGAACTGAAATAGACAAAAAGGAAATACGGTGGTGGGAGACTGAAGAAACGTAAACTTAATCAAAAGATTGAAAAAAATATATACGAATGGGTCTCAAGTGGTCTTTTTTTTTGGAATGGAAAACAAACAAAGAATCAGACCAGTCGATTCTTCGTAATCCGCTCCCACCCCCACGAAGACTCTCTACCCACTTGGAAGATTGGCGTAACACATTTACCGCCTCCTTTTTTCTTCCTATCAGCCTTGGACTGTACGAAGCTAAGCATTGTAAATTGAGGTGTTGAAGAAAAGGTAAGCGAATACGGGTAGACGTGGAGAGAAATATAAGACGTAGAGAGAGTGAGTAAGAGAAAGCGGTAAGATGCATGAAGAGAGTGATTGGAATTCAGAAAGTGTAGAGAAGAAAAAGGAGAGAGTGAGAAAGATGGAAAGAAAAGAGAGTGAAGAGTAGATGAAGTAATGCAAACAGATATATAAACTCAAAATAAAGTGTGAGAGAAAGAGATAGAGAAAGAAAGAAAAGCTCTTAGTTTGTCGGACACTCTGCCTTCGGTCGGAGGGAAACTCAGACTAGGCTATACCTACGGACAGTTTCGTCTGGAGAGTTAGATATCAAGTCGACCCCGTGAATGCGTAATCTACGGGGAATTTTTGCCCGAGCGTACGCGTTCGGAAAGCTCCACGTTAAAAATTGGCCTTGTGCCACATCCCGCCTTGTGGGGAGAACTTGGGTAAATACCAAAAAAGAAAAGCGATCGATATAAGAGAAAGAGAAAGAGAAAAAGAAGGACAAAGAAAAAGAAAGGATTGTTGATTTTTTTTACTACTTATCAACCCCTAAAATAACTATTTTTTACTGCTTATCAACCCCTAAAATAACTATTTTTTACTACTTATCAACTCCTAAAATAACTATTTTTTACTGCTTATCAACCCCTAAAATAACTCTTTTTTACTGCTTATCAACCCCTAAAATAACTATTTTTTACTACTTATCAACCCCTAAAATAACTATTTTTTACTGCTTATCAACCCCTAAAATAACTATTTTTTACTACTTATCAACCCCTAAAATAACTATTTTTTACTGCTTATCAACCCCTAAAATAACTATTTTTTATTACTTATCAACCCCTAAAATAACTATTTTTTACTGCTTATCAACCCCTAAAATCGAAACATATTTTGAAATGTAAGAATAAATAATTCTTTTTTCTTTTTGCGAGTGAATATTGTATTAACAGTTTTTCGACAATAACATTGTATCCTATTATTTAACCGATAGCGGAGCGGGGGTGGGGGTGAATATCAGGATTCAGGGAAACAGACGACAATTAACGTTGCATTTAAATTTTTGAATATAACCATTCTATTATTTATTATTACTTTTCAAGTGCCTGTAATTTACATTGTTCTTCGCTGAGTCAAAATTATCGAGAAAAAATAAAGCAGAAAGCAGATTGATTGTCTTTTACAGTTTATTAATCTTTTGCAGGTTATTTAAAGCCAGAAATTTTTTTTGTTGAGATAATAATGATTTACTGATACAAGTCCTACTAATTAACCCATAGTTGGGGGAGAAGTGGAATCATACCATTCCCAAGAATATTTGCGCGTACGTGAATGTAACGAACCCGACTGGAATTCGAACTCATTATCAGTCGCTATCCATTACACAAACCGCACATCCAGAGAAAAATGAAGACGACTGTTTGTTATAAACAGAAACAGGGAAGAAAAAAATTGAAAAGGAAATGAGAACAAAAGAGGGAAAGAGAAGATAACGGAAAATGTTTTCAACCATTTTAAGTGGGTGTATGTGTATATGTTTGTAAATGTGAGTATGAATATGTGTGAATGAGTGTGTATATAAATGAGTGTGTGCGAATGTGTGATTCTATATAGGTGTGAGTGTTTGTGCGCTAAACCAAGGGTGAAATGACGTCGGTAAACTCCGTCAGATAATATTTATTTTATTTTCGTTTTATTTCAGAATAAAATTGGCTAAAGAGGAAAAAAAAACAAACTAGACATTGACAGTGTTTCGGATGTAATGAAATAGAAAACGCACGAATCCACAACAAGGAGCGGGTAGATGAGATAGAAAGCAAGATTAACCAATAAAAAGAAAAAAGAGAGAGATTAAATTAACAAGAGAAGGAAAAGAGAGAATGTAGACGATAAGTTAAAAAGGGAAAGAGTGTGAGCATTAAAAAAAAGAGAGAGGAAGCAAAGAAAGATTTGAAATAGAAGGTTTGGTGATTAAAAAGGAGTGATAGAACTAATTTCAACTCGGGATTAACTTCAACTCGGAATTAATTTCAACTCGATTTAAAATCAAAGTTATCAATTTCCCTGAATTTCTAAACAAAATGCAATGAGTTGGTGTTAATTTTTTAGCATGAAAAATCCTTAGTAGATAAGATAATTCAGGATTTATCTTCTCTGCAAATTTCATTAATTAGTTCCGAGTTGAAATTAATTCCGAGTTGAAATTAATTCTGCACCCCAAAAGAAGAGGAAGTGAACATTGAGGTGAAAGAAAGTGAGAGATAAAGAAAAATGTAAGCTGAGATAAAAATCGAATATATAATAGAGAGAAAGGAAGCTTATAGAGAGGAGTGGATTAAAAGAGAGGTAATGAAGGCAAAGAAAAAGTTGGGACTGATTATAACTTAAGAATGAGACACTCGAACGCACAAAGTCATGAGAATAAAGTCGACTCTTCATTTACTAAGCTTGGCCTTGTCTTGTACAAAACCATAAGTGAGGATAAAACTCCCCCCCAATAGTAAAAGTCAACCAGATGAGCTCGCTAACAATTACCTCACCTTGAAGTGTACATAAAGCAATTGCATCTCTTTAGCAGGGAATCGAACGAAGAAAAAGGCAAGTCAGCAAAATAGAGAATAGAAACGTAAAATTTAAAAACGTGTACCGCGTACCTTCAGGATGTAGGTGATCATGGCTCTCCACAACTTTCTATCCTTTGGAACGTTAAGGAAAGTCACTATGCTCTCCGGTCCCTTTTCTGTCATCCGTTGAAACGATCTCGTTAGATAGGTTATTCACTGTTTCCCTGTGCCCAATGTGAGTGTCATATTCTCCAAGCCTTATTTCCTCATTATAGAAATTGCAACTGTTTCTTTCTGACTCTGATTAAAGTATCATTTTTGTTCCCATTTTACTTAAAAAAAACCCAACATTTTCGTTGCTCACATGCTCTGTCCATGGCATACTCATCATCCTACTGTAGAAGCACATCTTTGTTGCCTCAAGTCTCTATTTCATCTGTGGAAATTATATTGTATTCACTGCCATTTAGGAAGATTGATATTACATTGCAGTTCAGCACATTTTTCTTTGTTTCTAACTAAATTTTCCTGTTTCTTAATACTTTGTTTAGGTTTTGTAAAACGTTTTCATTCCAGTACCCATGTAGATTTCTTTGTGTCATTTCCCAAATCGTAACTCACATCCTGGGTTGACTTGGCTTGGTAACGACCATACATTCTGTTTTCTTACTTGCTTAGTCCTTTCTTCTTGCTTTCCTCAAATACTATATCTAGGAATTTTTGCAGTTTTCTTTCCGTGCTCTTCAGCAACACGGTACCATATGCTTTTTTGTGTTTTTAAGATTGTGCCCAGCAGTAATAAATCCTGGTAAATCAATTTTTTGGACACACCTTGCTAATATTTTTTAATCATTTCAGCATCACGCAAAGCGGGAATGCCACTAGTAGATAAGGAGTTACAGAGAGTGAAGGCTGAGAGAAAAGACTGAAGAAAGGATAAAAGTTTGACGAGGTTCAAGAAGATAGAAGATGGCGATTGATGTTGTATTAAAATTTTGGAAGATTTTAGTTATCAAGGAAGCAAGGAAACGGAATGGAGTTCCACAGTCGGGAAGTGCAAGAAAAGAAACTGTTGAAGTAGAAGTAGCAGTTTCATTTACCTAATTCGACAGTAAAAGGGTGGGACCTCGATGCCAATCTAGTAGCACAATTAAACACACGTAGTCCTGGAACCAGGAAAAAAAGCTTGTCAGAGCAGTAGCTATGAAAATATTTGTAGAAAAGACAGAGAGAAGCAACGTCACGCCGGTGAGAAAGTGACTGAAGTCGAGATGCCAAGTCAGGATCGATAACATCACAGATACTTCTTTGGATTTTGTCAAGAACATCGAGATGATTAGCAGGAGCACCTGACCAGATATGGCAACAGTATTCAATGCACAAACGTGTGGTCGAGTTGTAAATGTGCAAAATGGACTCTGACGCGAAAAAACTTCTGGCACGACACAGTGACCCAATTTTCCTTTCAGTAGATGCAGCTATGAATATTAGTAAACTATCTTGCGACATCTCGCTGACTGCTCATAGATTTTTAAGAAATTTAATAAGCTAAGCTGAGTTCGGCGGATGACTAGATACGTGTTAGAAAGACTGTGTTGCGCAAAGTTTACAGACGATGAAAGCTTGTCTCCCTTGAAAATTTGCAACTTAAATCTTGGTTTTTACATGAGCCTAAACACTGGACACATGGCAACAGCATGAAAATGGCAACAAAACTGGCTCGCAGACGACTCACATATAAGCATTTGTTTAAATTTTATGAGATAAAGGAACGATGGGTAGCTGGTTAATCTTGAAAGCTAATGTCTGACCTTCACTGGGCGCCCTAATAAGGCAAACTTGTACCACTCTAAGCTAAACTTCATATTCATTGAATGTCTGCCGTGGCTCAATTTTTATTATGCTAGTCGCGCAAACTCGATATATACTGTGTGTTTAAATACTGTGACCATTTTGTCACGTGTCCGACAAACGAAATAAAACAAAGTGAAGTAAAAGGAACGAAAGAAGACCAACTAAGTTTTATAGTAAACAAAGAAAAGGTTTTATTATAATTTTAGTAATTATGGTCAGTGGCTACAAAAGGTAAACACATAAATGCTTACTGGTAAGAAGTTAGAAATACTTGAAAATAACTTAAGTCAGGTGTTGCTGTTTTTTTTTAGGTATAATTTACATGTCAGGTCAGCGAATGGCAGTAAACGGACTGCCCTGAAGCAGATTTCGGCAACAACTAGCTTTTCCGGCCAATTGACTTAATTTTGGGGTCAACCAACGAATAAGAATACCTGGATGAAAGACCCCCATTTGTAAGGTCATCCGACCACATCAAATGACCCAGAATTCGGAGAAGTTTAATTCATAAAAAATAGATTCTCTTAATAATGTATCAAACTAAACTTTAAGTGGCCGTACTATTGTAGTATTTGCGAAGGCAGGGTGAATCGAAGTTTGTTTCTGGGTGCCATTTTACCTTCTGGATGAGGGCGATCATAGCACGCGCCAGCTTCTTGCCTTTTGTGTTTTCAACAAAACTTGCTTCTTTCAGACTCTTCTTTGTCTTTGCGGAACTATCATCACCGCCATCATCAGTCCCATGATCGCTCGTTGTCTTAGGGTCGCTGCGAGACTAAGCACCTGACCAGTTCCTTCCACATATCCAGATTGAATGCCGGAGAGTTATTTATTCACGTATGTTCTGGGCAAGTAAACCGGGTGGAAACCATCCATCTCCAGATTAAACCCCGGCCCATATCCTCTAACTTGAAGGATCACATGGCCGGTGATTCTATCGAAATATACCTTCGTCCTGACCATTAACCAGTCTATGAAGGTCTCTCCTTAGCGATCGCTGCTATAGCTACATCCCTATGGAGTCCAATCTACCCCATTGTGTTATTAGGTTGATGCAAAAATAATGACGTTTTTTGACGTTAAAAAATACGTCAAAAAACGTCATTATTTTTGCACCAACCTAATAGATAGCCATTGATCCTACAAGAAGATTCATCCGCATTCGACAGGTCTTGTTTATCCTGTTGGGTGTCTAGCCACTTTCCTCGCCAGAAAAGCCTGGTAGGTGTACTGCTTTAGTAGTTGATGCCTCGAATCATTTGGCAGGTAATACATGGAACAAGTAGGTATTGTCGATTGACATGTCATAAGATGTCACTTTACCGTAATATTATTTTATTAAAACAATTATATTTCAACTTGGATCTACATTTAAACTTTAATTCGTTGACATTTATTTCTTTGTGCTTTTAGTTAATTTTTATTTATTTATTTCCACATGAAAAGAAAAATAACTTCACATTTTTTTTTCCTCAGAGAAAAGAAAATTTTAAAAATAATTTCGAAAACCTATTTTAGCCAATCTTGATGAAACTAAATTTAGTTGAATTATAAATGTATTATGAGTTAAATAGATGGGTAGATTGGGATTTCAAGCCTTGTTTGGCAGCCACTGAAGTAGAAGGAAAACTCTGAATTCAAAACTGTGGAAAAGTCAACTGACATATCATTTTCTTTTCAAAGTTATGGCAATTCATAGATAATAAAAAATGAGCTGTGATCAAGTCTATGTCCTGAAGAGATTTCTTTTTTATTAATATTTATCCAATGAAAGGCCCAAGAGCAACTTAACGCCTCCATAAGATTCTTCGGTAAATCGAGTCCTGTGTGTTTATCTAAAAATAAATACGCTTAAATTCACCTTCATAAATACGCTTAAATTCGCCTTCATCCCTGCCGACAGCTTAGCGGTAGAATCTCCGACTGACGCCAATTCAGTCGGGTTTCGATCCTAGCTAGAGGCAAACGCCTAACCACACTGAAGAGCTGTGATACAGCGAAACAGTCTGTCTGTGGTTGACATTATATATATATGTGTGTGTGCGTGTGGCTTGAAGCAATCGGACGTCTAGTTACATTGAGGAGCTGTCTGTCTGTGTATGACTATATATATATGCTCCCGGAAATCCGGCTGAGCTCTCTAGGGAAAGTTTTTTTTAAAAAAAAAACAGCGGCTCCTACTGCATTAAGTATTACTCTTCAAGTAAATTGAAAGGAGTTTTCCGAGCCGCTGGCCTATTTCGTATAGAGAGAAACGTTAAAATTCCCTGCCTTTCTGCCGTGCGACGATAGCCTAGAGGTAAGATATCTGACTGATGTCAAATCAGTCGGGTTTCGAAGCAATCGGACGTCTAGCCACACTGAGGAGCTGTGATACAACGAAACAGTCTGTCTGCGGATGACTATATATATATATATATATATATAGAGAGAGAGAGATGATTAAATGGTTGCTGAAAATTTTTATTGCGACTCACTTCCTAAAATCTGACCAAATGACCAAACTTCGGGAGTTTGTCTTGGAAGGCGGTTTTGGTTGGACTGATGACTTTTCAGTACCTTCTCCTATAAATGCGTTGATACCTAAGTGTGTGAGGAATCTGAACAGCGCGCACGAACCAAATGAAGTTCTGACTTTTGATACTACTCGACTTGAGTAGTTCCCATTGTAGGTCAGTGGGGCAAATGTCCAAGAGGTCTACTTTGATGGATAGGGTGAAAACTAAGCGTTCGTTTAAGCAATCGTTTTCATGGTTCATGACATGCCTCCGTCCCTATACTTCATTATCGAATGAAACCTGACCCGCTTTTATAGAAGTCCTACCCATAATACGGTTCAATTACTCACATACAACCGTGTATAAAAGTATATACAATTCATTCTTTATATATGTGTGTACTTATACGAGACCATCTATAAATACGTGTATGTTCGTTCTTCTATGTATAGAACCATGGATATTTACTTATATACACATGTATATGAGTCTGTGTATGTGTGCGCCTGTGTGAATGATTGTGCCCGTGTAATCATATATGTGTGTGTATATAAAAATAACGTGAGAAGCCACTTGTTTTTTTGGGTAATATCCAATGACCTCACGTGAGCCCAATCTCCTGAGACAGCAGCATTTCATCCCGGGTAGGTGGATGGAGGAGAAGGGTAGAGACGGGTGAGAAAACAATCCTCCGTTTCTTAATCACATCTGCTCACCATGTGTTCCGCCGTCAAATATTATTCCTCTTTCTATTTCTTCAACTCTTGTATACCTTTTAGTTCCTTACCTGCTCCTTTTCACCCTTCCACTCCGCTCAAAGTCCCTTTGTAGCGTCCATTCATTCATGGCCTCCATTTTGGGGACCTCTTCAGCCTCCGTATCACTTTTTGTATGCTGATTCATATATTAAAACAAAGCAAACGTAAAACTAGTAATCACAAAAAGAATAAAAAACAAAAACATTTCATTCAATACTACTGTCGACAGAAACGATGGGATAGATGATTGCTAATGATAAAGGGCGTTTCGGTATGGTGTAATGGTTAAGAAGCTAGTCAGGCTGACCATTACTACTGAGTAGGACATCTGATCTTTATTTGTTGCTTCTTATTTGTGGGAAATCATGGCTCTCCACAATCTCCTATCATGTGCGGCTCTTAATGAGGTTTTTTCCATTACACAATCCCTCCCACTTCCTGATTTGCATTCTAGTCATATAAGCTAGTCAGAGAAGTTTCAATGTGCTGTAATGGTTAAAAAGCTTGTTAACCATTACAGCACATTCTATGAATAGATTGCTAGATCATTTACGACTGAGTAGTGAGATCAATCCTCAGTGGGTTCCCCATATTTTCGTCCTTATGCCACATCTAAGTTACGCTTAGGAAATCACCATATAAGCTCGTCAGATAGGTAGCCAGCTGCTCTCCTCTGTCTTGTGAATGTCAAAATTTCCAAGCCCCTTTTCCTCATTGCATGTCTCTTTTCGTTACCATTTTCTTTAAGACATTCTCGTTGTCAGTTAAGCTTAGTAAATAAATAAGAGCACCTCGGCGGGAGCTAATGGTTTTACGAATTAGTTTTCTTGACCGTTACTAGTAAGTAAATTTTTTAACGCAAATTAATTAAGGATTAATAAAAAAAATTATCTTATCAGGTTTATAATTTTTTTTTTAAGCGTTTCACCCCAAGCAAGGCGGGAAGTCACTAGGACGCAAGGGGCTACAGAAGATTTGGAGCAAGATCAGATAGGAGTGATAGAGGAAAGGATGAGGAGAAGGATAGTGGATAGATCAAGGCAATGGAGATGTCGATTGACATTGCATTTGAATAGTTGGAGATTATAGCTCCCAGGGAAACTAGAATAGGGAAGGGAGTTCCACAGGCGAGAGGTGCGAGACATGAAGCTATTGGAGTAGAAGAGACGGCTACATTTAGTAGTTTCGACAGTGAAAGGGTGACAGCGGGATGCCAGTCTCGTAGGGTGCTTGAATTCATGAAGTCTGGGAACCAGCGAATGTAGCTTCTCGGAGCAATTACCATGAAAGTATTTGTAAAAAAGACAGAGAGAGGCGACGGCGCGTCTGTTAGAGAGCGACTGTAGACGAGATGCCAGAACAGGGCCAATTATTTTGTATATCCGCCTCTGGAGCTTATCAAGAACCCCGAGGCAAACAGAAGGGGCTCCAGACCATATATGGCAGCAATACTCCATGCAAGGGCGAGTTGTTGATTTGTAGATCTGAAGGATCGATTCCGGGGAGAAAAATTTCCTGGCGCGGCACAGGGAGCAAACTTTCCTTGCGGTGGACGAAGCAATTGACTCAATGTATTTGTTCCATCTCTGGTCAGCAGTCAACGTGAGACCGAGCAGCTGCAGAGAGGTGCTCTCGAGAAGTTGAGCGTCAGACATTCTAATGGAGGGCAGGGAAGGATCTCTGTGGTGATTAATAAAGAGCAGTTTTGTTTTTGAGGCATTAAAGTTGACCAGCCAATTCCTGCTCCAGTTCACAACCGATTGGAGGTCCTTTTTGAGACTTACGGCCAGGTTAGTTTTGTCAGCGACACTAGATTCGTTTTTGAGGCAGGAGTAAATTGTGGTGTCATCCCCATAGATTCCAACTTGAGAATTTATGACATCAGGAAAGTCATTTATGTAGATAAGGAATAGAGTGGGGCCTAGGATGGAGCCTTGAGGAACATCTGAGTTCGTGGGATAGTAACTGGAGGAGGATCCGTTGAGAACGACCTTCAATTCACGGTTTGGCAGGAATGATTGTATTATATCAAACAATCGACCCGTAATGCCATAACTCTGGAGCTTGCGAAGAAGGCCGGCATGCCAAACCCTATCAAACGCTTTGGAGATGTCTAGGGCCACGGCACGTGCTTCCCCGTTATTTTGAAGAGCTTGGTAGACAGTTTCAGTGATGGCCGTAAGCACATCAGTTGTAGATCCGGCAAAGCGGAAACCATATTGCTTGTCTGAGAGCAGATCATGGGATGTAAGTTGGTTAACCACTTCGGTATTGGTTAGGGCTTCGAAGACTTTGCCGAAGAGGGTTAGGAGACTGATAGGACGGGAATTAGAATGGTCAGAGGGGTCGCCAGAGTTCTTGAAGACAGGAACAATCGAAGAGGACTTCCAGCAGTCAGGAAAACAAGATTCCTTGAGGCAGTAGTTATATAGTTTAGAGAGGGCGGGCGCCAGTTCAGGCGCGCATTTCTTCAAGACAATGGCTGGTATCCCATCCCCACCACTAGCCTTGTTGGGATCTAAATTGGAGATAATGCCCAATACCAAAGACGGGGTTATGTGTAACCCACTCAATAGGGCCTCAGTTCTAAGAGGGAAGTCGTGTATGGGTACACCGAAAGAGTCGAGCGTTGAGTTGAATGAAAATTTCCGAGCAAAGCATTCAGCCTTGTCGGCAGAGGAGGTCAGGACTTCGAACTGGTTGAACAAAGGAGGTATAGAGGGTTTGCAATTGTTCAATGCGCTCTTGCAGAGACGCCAATAATCTTTGAAGCCAAATTTGCGAGATGCAATACGCTCCTTCATCCGAGCAGCAAATAGTGACTTAGCATCTTTGAGGACACGCTTACACTCGTTACGGGCGGAGGCAAAGAGACGTCTATTGCAGTCCGACATGTCGCTACGAAATAGGTGAAAGAAGTGGTTCCTATGGGCGATGGCGGCTGAGTAAGCAGCGGAGAACCAAGGGGAGGAGCGCGACTTGACCCTATATTTCCTTGAGAGGAAGAAAGCGTCGATTCCAGCTTTAACCCAGGATGAGACCTCAGAAGCACATTCTTGGACGGGGAGCGTAAAGACATCATCCCAGGGGACATCGCGGAGGAAATCACGGAACGAGTCCCAGTCAGCTCGTTGATAGTAGAACAAAGTTCTGGTGGTAGGAGGTTCTTTGCAGGGGGTGGACTTGAAGGAGATTTTAACAGATACTACAGCATGATCGGAGTTATCAAGAGGGCAGAGTTGCGTGGCGCTACGAGACTCGGGGATGGAGGTAAAACACAGATCGAGAAGAGAGGCCTTACCTTCCCGGTTTAAGGCAAAACGAGTGGGAAGTTAACTATCTGCCTGAGGGATTGAGAAACTGGAAAATTAAGTGTTTGAATGGCTGCGTGGTCAGTAGTAGCATTCTTAAGCCACTTGTTATGATGGGCGTTAAAGTCGCCAGACACAAATATGTGAGCAAACGGGTGGAGGGAGAGAGCCTTGTCTATGCTGTCAGAAATGCTATCGAGTATCACACAGTCTTAAGAAGATGGAGAGCGGTAAAGGAAGAAGAGATAGCTTACCGCATTGGGAAGAGATAGTCGGAGACATATGTCCGACTGGTCTGGCGATACGAGAGACAACTCTCTGGTCAGAGGGAGATGGTCCTTGACGTAGATACCAAGGCCGTGCATGTGGGTTAGAGAGTCTTTTCCGAGGAGAGGAAGGGAGCCTGAGATCGAGAGATCAGAGGAGGGGATAGACGAGACAAGGGTCTCACAGAGAGCCAGTATATCCGGGCAGTTTGCAGTGAGGAAAGATTCCATACTGCAGAAGTTTGTTCTAATGCCACGGATGTTGGAGAACGAAATGTTGAGGGGTTTAGGTGATTTTTGAGGGGCTGGTTTAGGATTACTTTTTCGGTCTTTGTAAGTTATCATGTGGAATTATGGTTGGAAGATGAGAAGGCCCGAAATAAAAGAAGCAGACAATTATCGACCGTGACGTGGGCAGAGAGGAGTTGGCACAGCCTGCATCATAATGTGGTCTCAGGGTTGCCCACTGGAGGTGACTGCAGGGACACCTTTTCATGCGCGACATGGCACTACAAAAACCCCGGTATTATACGGCCGCTCAAGAAGTATGAAATAAAGATGAACTGAGGGTCAAACTTGAGAATTTGCCAAACAGAACCAGCTTTGCGGAAATTACTTTATCCTTATAAAAAAACTGCTTCTACCTCTGCATGATTTAAAAATGAAAACTAGGACTGTTATATAAAATTGGTTGTTAGAAAATTGCGAAACGCATTTCGGTCAATCCTCGGACATCAGGAAATGTCGTAGCTGTCTTAAACCGCAATGAACGCTAACATTTTGGGGAAACGTGTTCCCGGAATCTAAACAAAACCACCTACTGTCTTGTCAAAATTATTAGCATTCTAAGACATAAGAATACGTTAAATAATAACCTCTCTTCCGCACTCACATGCACGCACATGCACGCACATACACCCCCAAGAATAGACGCTTACGGGTCCTACTAACATTTGTTTTGATTTTTTTTTTGTGTTATATTTTTTGTTTGTTTTCTTGGGTCATCTCCTCCCTATAATTTCATGAATCATGAAATTTTTATATATCTTTGTAAAAAAGGTGTGTGTGTGGTGGGGAGGGATGAGGAAATTTTGTACTCTCATCAAATTTTTATGTTATGGGATGTTTTGTAGGTCCTCTGTGAATATGCGGTATTGTGGTATATGTAGGATTGAGAGGTGATGGCTGAGTTCTTGTGACGAATGAGTAGATTGTAATGAATGAATGGGTCGTGAATCTGGACTAGGATAGCTAATGAAGACCAGCTCTTCCCTATTTCTCCCTGGCTTTGTGCCACAATTCTGTATGTTACAGAATAAATAATAAGAATACACGCTTGCGGCATATACAAAGATTGTCATTGTCAATAATATACTAAGAGGGAAAGTCAAAAATTATTAAAAACCGAAAGAGATGTGAAGTTTCTGGATCCTGTGATAGAGCAGATTCAATGAAGTGTGTGTATATGTACAGAGAGAGAGAGAGAGAGAGAGAGAGAGAGAGAGTGGAGAAAGAGAGAGCGAGAGAGAGAGAGCACATACACAAATACACATATATATATATTGGGCACGTGCAGTTTAAATACTTTTTTTCAGCGAAAGAATTATCATTAAAAATACTTAATTTAGGCAATAGACTAATTATGTGGAAAGAATTTCAACTGCTTTTATACTTGAGGATCAAATGTGGCTCAGAGCAGCGTCCATGGCACGTAGACTGGATATTGTGACACATTTTATACATAATTGGTCACGGGAGATTTAGGATTTGGATGAAAATAATAATGGCTGCTTTGATGATAAATCGAATTTCGTGCATTAATTTACAAATTTACAATGAGTTGGAAATATTGTATAGTTTCTATATAAAATTAACCATCATAAATTTAGTCAAGGTAGATGCTGCCTTACTCAAACGGCAAAGCTATATGTACAACGATATCTATTTTTCTCGGCTTTCAGAAAAAATACATATTTTGGTTATATATATATATATATATATATATATATATATATATATATATATATAATCGCAACAAATGTCCGTCGTGTGTAAGATGAATGTGTGGAATCACCTCTTAATTGCTGATGTTCCCAGGTGACCTGGGTGGTAGCACCTGTTAGGGTCCCAGCTATGGGCAAATAGTCGACGCCCAAAAAGGGGTCAAAATCGCCGTGGAAGTGTTAAAATAGGTATTAATACCAGCAATACATTCTTGAGGGAAAAATTATTGCCAGAAATTCATTTTCGAGAAAAAGTTTTTACCAGCAATACTTTTATGAAGGAAAAATTATTGACATTGTTGAGGAAATTTATAACCAGGAAATACATTTTTGAAGAAAACGTTATTACCAGCAATATAGTTTTCAAAGAAAAATGATTACAAAGTTATAGGAAAAATTATTACCAGCAATACACTTTTAAATGAAAGTTATTACAAACAAAATATTACCAGCAATACATTTGTGTGGAAAAATATTATCAGCAATACATTTTTTGAAAAATATTACCTGCAATGGTTTAAAAAAAAAAAAAAAAAAAAAACAGAAAAAAGAAATAGATTTTTGAAAAAAACAGACAAACAAACAAAAAATAAATAGAAAAAAAAGAAAAAAATATTACCAGCAATAAAAATTTTGCCAGCATTAAATAACCCATTGAGGTTGATATGCCGCAAAACAAACTAAACCAAACAAAGTTTTGTTTTGCCCCCAAAATGTTGACAAGAATAATAACGTTTTTAACGCTAGCAGTTTTGATGTGAAGAGATAGAACACAAATAAAAATAAATCTCTTCTAATAAATGTCATAGTGATTTACTAAGCGTAGCTTGGTTGTAGCACAAGGCCCGAAGTAGGAGATACCCAGTGAGGATCGAACTTATTACTCAGTCGTAATTGATTTAGCGAGACAAGCTTGCTAACCATTAACACTACGTCGAAGTGTCCCAAACGTTTTTCTAAGCGTGGCTTAGATGTAGCACAAAGCCGAAAGTATGGAAAACTCAGTGAGAACTTAACTCACTACTCAGTTGTAATTGATTTAGCGAGATGAGATTTCTAACCATTACAACACGTCGATGTGCCCCTTCTAATAAAAATCAAAGCACACACACATACGCGCATGCGCACACACACACACACACACATATATAAATTACAAGTTGGTAAAATTCAATGCCTCATATGATATATTGCCATTTCACCCAGAATGGGCTTGTCAACACCAAGGAGTTGTAATTCATGTTTGCTCTATAATAAATATATTGATCTCTCTTCTTTGGATTAGTTTTAATATTTTATATTACTAGGATTCTCTTAGATTACTTACCACGAATTTTTACATATATATATATATATATATATATATATATATATATATATATATATATATATATATATATATATATAGATAACTAGACTCGTTTCGAAAAACCCTCGAATTTTTGATTTGCAAATAATCAAATCAATCTCGAGGGAAAAAAAGGTTTTAAAAAAAGAAAGAGCTACAAACATGAACTACTGTCGAACAAATATATATATATGTAAGCAAATATATGGATATAGATCCGACAGTATATTTTCTCCATATATATATATATATATATATATATATATATATATATATATATATATCACTTTAAACATTATTTTTTATTTTTAGTGGATATTCATATTTTTGAAGACATTAAGTTTATTTATTAAACAGTATATTTATTTATTTTCAGCCTGAATATTCGAGAAACCTTCCAACAAGCGCTCCACCCCTCGGGCAGAAAGAAACAGTTGCTAGCTCCAACCTGCCTTAACTGACTCGGCCACGAAGAACCTTTGTCAATCAAACAAGTTATGGGCGGTGCCTTTAAGCAAAATTCCTTTCGTAATAGATTCCTCGAAATTATCATATTTGCTCAGTTTCGTATTTTCTTAAGAAGTAATAGATTTTTATTTATTAATCCCACATTTTCCATTACTTTAAACGTTATTTTTAGTGGATACTCATATCTGAGTAGACCCTCCGTTTGTTTATTAAACAGTATATTTGTTTATTTTTGTCTACCGAACTGAATACTCGAGTCTAGAAATTGACGATAGAATCCATAAGTTACATAAGCAGCAAGCATTTATCACAGCGGAGGGCCACAAAGAGGATTTCCCACACAAACCACAATATCGATTACTCAATCCATTCAAAAATAAGCAAGGCAATCCTCAAAGAGCCTGTAGATACACGAAAAATGGTTTAGGAATCAACCAGCCGATGCCATTGGTTGGTTCACGAAAAAAAAGAAAGAAAAAAAAAAAAGAAAGATGAATGCTCTTTTATACAATTTGATTAACTTCTACCCGTCTATGACCGAGGGGCTACTGATGGCTGCGATAAATCTGACTAATAATTACTGCCCCATAATCAACCAGAACATTAATATCATAAAGCAAGTTCAAAAACCCATTCTATTACATGAAGGATGCCTGTGGACTAATCGAAACAACAAAGTTTTTTTTTGTATTGCAATGGGTGCGTTTGACTCGGCAGAGGCTTGTGAATCAGTTGGGATTCTACTACTTTCGAGAATAAGATTCATCTACGATATAAAATATACCCGGCTCTATAGAGACAGCGGCATAGTCCACCTGTGTAAATCGGGTGCACAAAAAAACAAAAAATAAAAATAAAACAAAATAATAAAATAAACAGACCGGCTAAGAAAAAGCCTGATTAAATTCATTAATGAGCACGGTCTGATTATCACCACCACCACCCTCAACGCTAAAGTGATCAACTTCCTGGATGTTACCTTATACCTGTCTAATGGACTTTATAAAGCACATACCAAAGACCTATCATAGATACGTCAACAATCTAATCACCACTCTAGAATTCTAAACAATTTACATAAATCGGTCCAATTTAGGCTTTCCACCAACTCTTGTAATAAGGACATCTTTGACAAGTATAAACACAAATATTTGGAAACCTTAGAACAAAGTAAGCATAAAATAAACCATGAGTATTTAGAAATAAATTTAAAAAAAAGAAATATATTATGTATTTTCCTTCTCCCATTCCTCCAGCTGTATACATAGTGATAGTTGTTTCGTTTAGTTAGCCGTTAAACTTAAGTTTCGTGAAACTAACTTATAGACAAATAATCATTTCGTTTAGGCTAGCCGTTATGTTCTTTTGGGGGCGGGATCGGATTCTCTCGTAGGTGCTTGCCGTGGAAGTGGGTGCCGATGTTGCTATCCATATGTGCCTGTCTCCTAAATTGGGGGATGGTGTTGGCGGATACTTTATTTGGCGCACCTTAAAGGTACCCCCCTCTCTTTTTTTATATAGGTAATGTTTCCCTTCCCCTACTCCCAGCTGTCTACATAGTGATAGTTGTTTCGGTTTAACGAGCCGTTAAACTTAAGTTTTGTTAAACTTGTAGAGAAGTGGTCGTTTTTTTTTGCTAGCTGTTGGTTTTCGGATAGATGATTTGTAAATAGTTATTTCATACGAATCATCAGTTTATTCATAGCCATTAGGAATTTTCTTTTTTATTATTAATTGTTGAAATTTTTGTGTGTATGTGTGTGCGAGCGCGTGATATAAGTACAGACAAGGTTTGCCAGGAAAAGAAAAAAACGAAGAGAATAGTTAATTTCCCTTTCTTGAACCGGGAAGAAAAAACAAACTTAACACAGCCCGTGCATCGTTCTCCTAGTAATGAAATTACCGCCAAACTCGGACGAGAACATAGAAAACTAATATAATGATAGCGGTCGAGTAGAACTCAAACGCCATTGGATGGGGGTAACGTGACCAAATGTATTAAAATACGGTACCACCTAACGGTCCAATATTCCAATATCAAAATGAGGGCGGAGTCTGTAAAAGTATGTTGCTGGGATGCGAGTTCAGTTAGTAGTGCAGGGGATAACTCTTGAAATGCTTCAAAATGTGTTTCGAAGAGCTAAGGATAGATTTGAAATTTGCATGGATACAGACGGAGGACATGTTGGAAAATTTCAATAAACTTTTGATGTCCTAGGTATGACGATAAAATACATCCGGCGGTTTTCAGGAGCGTGGGACCATCTATTAATTGTTGTTGTTCCCAGGTTCACTCTGACCCGTAGTGGTGGCACTTGTTAGGATCCCACCTATGGGCAAATAGTTGACCCCCAAACTGTGGTCAAAACACTGTGAAAGTATAATAATACGTTTTTATAGTAAAAATACCAGCAATACATTTTGGGGGAAAAATTACCAGCAATACATTTCACTCTTGACAAAAATCTTCTTTACGAAAAGACGTCAATGAAACATGATCTACAAACTGATTTCTTACAAAGAATACTTATTCTATTCATACGAACCTATCCTAAAAATCCTGTCGGCAGTAAATGACCCATAGAGGTGTTGATATGCCGTAAAGCAAAATAAACCTAAACTAAATCTAATAAAGTTTTGACATAAGATTTATAAATCAACTGTATCCAAACGTTCTCACTATGTGCCATGTACTTTCAGGAAGTGGGTATGATCATGCGATAGAAGAAACAGCTCGCACAGAATATACTTTAGGAAATCAACTATTACATAGAAGTCTAGCACTCTTTTCTTTATTTCTACCAACATTTTCCGATCCCTTAATGCTTCGATCAGTTTCTGAAAGGCATCTTTCTCTATTCTTATACGATTCCAGATTTCTGTGCGAAAATTTCCGTCGTTCGTTGCTGTAAGACACATAGAGTTAAATTTATTCATTTGCTTAGTTTTTACTATTATACAACTCGCACTTTGGGTTATTTCCTGTTGGCAAACATATATTATGTCATTTTACAGTTAATGGTTAGTACGTCTTATTTTCCTTGACTACTTTGTAGTCATTGCCATATAGTTTCCTTTCTGTATCTGCCATTATCACAGCGTTATCAGCTTAGCGTTAGTTGTAAAGGTAATGTACGCCGATAGTAAATCCTGGCAGGGTTTCTTGCTTTTTTTTGTCTTGTACAAGTTAAATAAGCCCAGTGAGAAAACGTACTATTTTGGTACAGCTTTTCTAAGTCTTAACGTAACTCATTCTCTATCCGCATGCAAGCTGTAACATCTGAAATAGTTCTAACTGTCGTAAGAACTCGATGTACTCCCAATGAGGCTCCTATGCCTGGAACGTCTTTGGGAATTCAAACTCACTCCAGACCTCAATTGGAACCCGTGTATACAAACCATCGCTAGTAGTTCTGGAAAGTGGTCTGCTCCTTGTACCGCCCCAGGAGTTACCTGACTACTTCCGTTCTCTATCTTTACAAGAGTCAGATCAGAACAAAAATGGAATATTGCTACCATATCTGGACGGAAGTTGCCAAATCATCGATTGTCAGATTTCAGGGGTGGCGTGGGGGGCGGTTTCAAAATCATTTACATGATCTTGTGGTTGATGAATTATTTTCTACCCTACAACTATTTTCCCAGAGACAAAACGTTGCTAGCCTCTCGTTAAATTACTTTCATAGCAGACGTTCAGGCGAGCTACATTGCATAGTTCTACGAGCCCAGCCCTTCACAGAAAGGATCCATAATGTCACAATGACAGAGCCGACTCATCCTCATTCTTTTCGTAGTCCACCCTGAGAGCTTCTCCCCTAAAACTGTTGCAATGTGGCATGAACTCCCGAATGGATCTTTGATTGATACAATGTTAACCTTTTTGAGATATTGGATCAACCGTTATCTATCTTACATATCCTCATAATATGCACTCCATTGTCTATCCTTGTACGGCCTTACAACAGCCACATTCCCTCATTGTAGAGGAATACCTTGAGTGACAGTTGAGCCTTTTGTTGAGTGATAAATAGTATAAAAGATTTTGTGTAATCGATGAAAATAGATATATATCTTACTGCGCGTCTATTGTAAATTCTTGCTCCAGTGTCTTTAAGCAAGGAACATTGTTTCTATTTCTAGTTTAAATATAGGCTGTAAATAAATTTTTCTCTTTTCATGACAATTAAAAAACATGACTGAACTGTTTTGACCAGTCCATTTCAACGTTGTTAAATGTTTTCTTCATACAGGAGTAAAACCTCTCAATTCCGGATTGAATCCCAGTATGTAAAATTTTATTATCGATTATATATATATATATATATATATATATATCTATATATATATATATATATATATCTATATATATATATATATATATATATATATATATATATATATATATATGCATGTTTCATTAAAAACGACAGACAAGGTACTACGGTTGAGCTTTTTATTTAATTTTTCTTGTGATTTAACTAGAGCTTTCTTTACTGGACAAAGAGTGCGTAAAAGCTGTTCTTTTTTTTTATATTTCCGAGGGCTTTCGGCTATACCTTTAGCCATTATCAAGGATGATTTGATTTTTGAGGTTAATTGAGTGTGTGCATTATGTGTATGTCTTAGTGTGTAGTAGGGATGTTTTTATTTCCGAATACGGTTAGCACATTGTAGCTTTGTTCGTAGTTAATGTTATTAAGATATATATATATATATATATATATATATATATATATATATTTGATCTACCTACTGTCTGATTTCTACTGGGTATAGTAAATAGGTCATCTGTTTCTATCCTTTCCTTCTCTTTCAATTTTTCTTTCCCCTCTGACTACGACTCATATCAAACCTTACACCACTTTCTGTTTCCGTTGCCACTTTCCCTTTCTTTCCATTCTTCATCTTCTTTCCCCCCTGTTTTTCCTTCCTTTCTTTCCTCCACCTTGTCTGGTTATTTCTTATTTCAAAAATTTAGCATCCATTCACTATTTGAAAAATCCTGTAAATTTACAAAGAGAAAATGATCATTTACATGATGGTAACTTAATTCCGATTGTATAAGATACACATAAACACACACACATATATATATATATATATCTCAGTTGTAACAGAAAAATTGTTCAAATCGTGTAACAGCATAATTCCCCCCCCCCTAAATTATTTTAACATCTAGAAAACCACTAAAAAATTGAGTTTCTTTTTCCAGATTTTCAGATAAGAAGTTTAGCTATCTTATTTTTCGTAAGAATCATTGAAAACCATTTGAGTTATTCAGCTAGAAAGAGAACAGGTTAAAATCGTTTTGTATCTGACCCACTGTCATCTCAAATGAGCAATGGTGAGAGGAGGAAGATCTTTTAGATCTCCAGTAATGATACCAACATTCATACTCTGGCTTCCATCTTCAAAGTCCATTCAAGAACCATCAAGAAAGCGGTGAATAAGTTTTAAAAAAGAGGGAATAGTAAAGAGGAAAACTGGATCAGGAAGCCAAAACAGGAAGAGAGATCCATTTTCAACTTAGGGTTAAAGAGAATCAATTAGAAAAGATCCAACTCAATCCATAAGACGTTTGGCATATGAGAGAAGAGTTTTACATATGAGAGATAAAAAGACTTGCAAATGAAATCGTACATGAAACCTGTGAGATAAATCGTTACTCCAGGGCAGAAAGTTATAAGGTTAGAGAGGGCGAGGTCATCTTGAATAAATGGGAAAATGATCTTGGAATACATATATATATATATATATATATATATATATATATATATATATATATATATGAACTTAATTTCAATCCTTCATGAGCTTCTGATCCTTAGCTATGATTAATTAATTATGAACATGCCATTTTCTTTTATGATCGAATTCATCACAATTCTTTTGTTAAGCCTGGAGAGTATTTATACATTTTTATTGCGTAAAGTAGATTACAATAGTGCTATAAAGACTTCGGAGTATTCCAGTAAGATATCTTTCATCATTTCTAATATATTACGGTTCAAAGCTTAATCTAACAAATGGACAATTTTGCGTTTACACAATTTGGATAAGTTTGCTCTTACACCCGGTCTCTCTCTCTCTCTCTCTCTCTCTATATATATATATATATATATATATATATATATATATATATATATATATATATTGTAATATAGTTTTAGGTATGTTATATTTATGTTTAAAAGTGCTCAAAATCAATATGATAAACCGTAAGTAAATGTAAAATTTGACACGGTGGGCAATATCCAGCCGTGATGGTCTGATCGTACTTGAACGCAATCTTCAGGCCATGAAAATTGCGTTTAAGCACGAAACAGACTGACGCCGCTTGGCGTTAACCTCAGTGTCTCACTTGATATATATATATGTATATATATATATATATATATATATATATATATATATATATATTTATTTATTTACAGGGTGTCCCAAAATAATGTATACACTCTTTAAATATTAATAGTTAATAATACATATCCGTGATGTGAAAACTTATATAGATGAAATTATGCAAAACAGATGAATTGGAAGAAGAGGGACAGTTGAATACGCACCTAGATCATCAGATTTGACATCTTTGGATTTCTTTTTGTGGGGGTTTCTAAAAGACAAAGTTTACAGCAAGAAGCCTGAAACAATTGCTGAAATGAGAGTAGCAATTTAAGAAGAATGTGCTCAAATACCAGAGGAGATTATACTGGACGTTTGTAGGTCTATTTCTTCAAGATATGAAAAGTGTATTGACATGAACGGCAACCAGTTTGAGCACTTGATGTGAACTCATCATTATATAAACAAGCCCCAAGTAGCTTTTATCTTATTAATGTTAATTTTCTGTTTTTTGTATATTTTATTCACAAATATCTTTAAATATGTAAATCTTTCTCTTGTATCAATCATATTTACAAGTCGAAATATATAAATTGAATAAGTTATAACGATTCATTGTACATTATTTTGGGACATCCTGTATATATATATATATATATATATATATATATATATATACATATATATATATATAAAAGTGAACATAGAAGTCAACACTCTAAGTGTTGACTTCTATGTTCACTTTTATATTTACACACGCTCTATCTCTGATATTGAGCACTTTATTCCATAAATATAGCACACCTTAAGACTATATTTCTTTATATATATATATATATATATATATATATATATATATATATATATAATAATAATAGAATATATAATATATGTAATATAATATATATGATATATATAATATAATGTATATATATTATAAAATACATAATATGTATATATATATATATATATATATATATATATATATATATATATGTAATGTAGAGAGAGAGAGAGAGAGAAAGAAAGAAAGAGATTGGACGACATACGAATCAACATTGCCTGGTGACTATCACAAGCGATATTCAGGCATTCTTTCACAACTGAAGCAATTTTCAGCAGATAACTGTGATGAAGATTATATTGTGACGTGAAACTGACAGTTACTATGGAGCGTTAATTCCTTTGGCCACACTACCTGTACGGCGAAGTGCTAAAATATTCTTAACTCGATCTACAAGCGCTTTGATATTGAGCACACGTCTATGAACATATGTATCTTTTACGGCTTATCAACATTTTGCAAGTTATTTAAAGCCAGAAAATATTTTTTACGGAGGAAGTATTTTGTGGCGATAATGTTATAACACATGATAACTGGTAGCTCGGGGTGAGGTAGAGTAGCGGTGGATTCCTATCTTTCGTAAGTGTATTTGCGCCTAAGTGAATACAAGGAACCTGACTGGATTTGAAATTCTGCTATCCGATTTTCAATTCCGAGCTCTTAGCCACTATACTATCCGCACATCGAACCTTACAGCACCTTATCTAGATACCAGGTGTCGACCAGATTCAAAGTTGTTTAACTTCGGTGATCGTACCAGAACCGGCGTTTTAACGTGATATGTCCATAAGCACAGATATCCCACCATATATATATATATATATATATATATATATATATATATATATATATATATATATATATTCTACAATCTATATAGATTCTACAATCTACATTCAACATCATCAGTTGATAGATTGATAAGACACCAGAGGTGCTGAAACAAAATGGCTATTTTTCTAGTGATTTCATAACATATTTATGTTATAATTTTTAAATAAATAATTACATATATATATATATATATTTATATATATATCTTATGGAATGGACTGAACGAAGTCCGACAATTATTTTAATATATTTCTGTTTATACGTTATTTTTGAGATAGAAATATAGTAAATGTAGTTAATACTGTCTATTACAAACAGAACATTTACTTAAATATTTGTATTTATAAAACTAACGTATAAACAGAAAATATATTAAAATAATCATAGGAATTAGTCCATTTCATATGTTAGGTCATTTGTTTACGTTAAGATACGCTTTGAGCAGATATGAGCGTTCGCGAAAAATCATGGGAAATTTGTCATTTAAAAACTGTAATTTGATTTTGGTAACCAGACGCTTCCCATGTAGCTAAATAGTATATGACCGTTTCGTGCAGGATACAAGTTCGATTCCTGTCTGAGGACACGTATTTTCTATGAAATTTCTCGGATGTTCGGCAAATATAGTTAATACTGTTTATCATAAACAGAGCATTTACTTAAATATTTGTATCTATAAAGATAACGTGTAAACAGTATATATATATATATATATATATATATATATAAGACAAAAGGAAAACTTATATGACAGAAGATAAAAGGAAAACTTCCTCTGAGGAACTTTATGAAGGCACATTTGACTTGATAAAGTCCCCGAGAGGACGAAACGCATCGGCTAAGATAAGTTTGTCTTTTGTTATATTGTCCTTTAAAATATGTAATTTATTTGAAATTTTCACACACAGACATACACATAGATACATACATAAATAAATAAATATTTTTTAAACGCTATTTTTAGTTGATATTCGCTCCGTTATTTTATTAAACAGTATTTTCGTCTGCCTGTCTGAATGTTCGAGAAAACCTTATTACAAAAAATATATTGATTAATAGATTGGAAGAAAACTCTTTATGCGTAATATTTGCATAAATGTAAGTGTGTTCTAAGTAGTAAAGGCCAAGAATTCGTACGCTGATTTTAAAGGAATATTTATCCCCAATATCTTTAAATTCTTTCGCTACCCTATCTCTACAAAATTTTGCAATGAAATCATTTTCCAACACGACCGTAAAATAAAATCTATAGGTATGTATGTATATATTTATGTGTTTATGCATATATATTTAAGTGTTAGATAAACGTGTATCCGTCTGCATACATCAACAGAAATAGATAGAGACATGGAAAAAGAGAGAAACGAGAGGACGAAACGAGGTGGGCGAACGCATATGCAAATCTTTATTTCTTAATTGAATAAACAGACACCAATATGAAAGTACTTAAATTATGAATTTTAAGTTTATTCACAAACCTGGAGAGCAACAAAGTCTGACAAGTGTATGGTAGAGCAGACATACTTATTTCTCTGAACATTCGCTCATACGAGTGTATTGACAGGCATTTTTATTACACCGGAGGGCATAAAATAGGGCTGAACCAAAATACATAGTTTCTATGCGCCGAAAGAATGAAAATATAAACTTAACATTAATTATGTATTGGAACATGCATGTCCCTATAGGTAGATTAAAACAATAACTAACTTTCTTTTTTATCTTTCTTTCTCAGTTCATATCTACCACTATACCTGAGCGTGTTCATTATCTATCTATCTATCTATCTATCTATCTATCTATCTATCTATCTATCTATCTATCTATCTATCTATCTATCTATCTATCTATCTATCTATCTATCTATCTCAATCTGTTCATTATCTATCTATCTATCTATCTATCTATCTATCTATCTCAATCTGTTCATTATCTATCTATCTATCTCAATCTGTTCATTATCTATCTATCTATCTATCTATCTATCTCAATCTGTTCATTATCTATCTATCTATCTATCTATCTCAATCTGTTCATTATCTATCTATCTATCTATCTATCTCAATCTGTTCATTATCTATCTATCTATCTATCTATCTATCTATCTATCTCAATCTGTTCATTATCTATCTATCTATCTATCTATCTATCTCAATCTGTTCATTATCTATCTATCTATCTATCTATCTATCTAAATCTGTTCATTATCTATCTATCTATCTATCTATCTATTTAGCTATCTCAATCTGTTCATTATCTATCTATCTATCTATCTATCTATCTCAATCTGTTCATTATCTATCTATCTATCTATCTATCTATCTATCTATCTATCTATCTATCTCAATCTGTTCATTATCTATCTATCTATCTATCTATCTATCTATCTATCTATCTATCTATCTATCTCAATCTGAGATATATATATATGACACAGGGTTCCTGACTCCACAGATAAAAATGGTAATTTTCGGATGACCAGAACAATTTTTGTCCTTCACAACCATGAACACTAAATACTTACTCTATATTTAACAATACCGTGATGATGACATTATGCTATGTCGAAAGTACTCGGAATAAATACGATGTGAGCCAACACAGTGCTTCCCTGTCGTTTTTTAACAACCGCACAATAATGCTTATTCGTGAATATGAAAGGATCCTCTCGAGAGTAAGCAGACAGAACGTGTCTAAATTATTTAACGAAACCTGTTTTAAGATATATATATATATATATATATATATATATATATATATATATATGACAAGGTGGAAAAAGTTTTCTTTTGACGCGTTTCGTCCTCTAGGACATCATCGAACTAGATTTATGTTGGTGCGACTATATATGCGCACGAACGAGGGATGCTGGGAATTTTGAAATTTTTTCTCCTAAAATATCGTAATTATTTTATATTCAATGCGAAACAAAAGGCTCATTAATATTCCAAAGTAGAAAAACGGCCCCTCCTGGCAAACCCAATGAATCAAAAAAAAAAAATTTGACCTACCAACTAATTCTATCACATCTACTATTGTAAAAAATCTATTTAAATTCAACATAAAATTTATTACTACTATATCTAAAACAATAAAAGACTTAGTCAATACTAAACAAAACAATGAGCTAAAACTTGAAGGTCGATTTTACTCCATCACCTGAAATAATTCTCACAAAAATACATTTAAGAAACTTGAAGAAATTTAAATAAAAGATTATATGAACACAAAATGGACATTTTACAAAACAATTCATCAAATGCGTTGGTTGGCCACCGTAACGAGACTGACCACAATTTTGACATAAAAAAAACGCTACTCTGCACAAAGGAGAAACATTTAATTATGACGAAAATGTCTAGAGAGTGCCTTAAACGCAAGGTCATCTACAATAAATTTGTGCCCGGGCTCTTACGATATTTCACCATTCCTGGCAGAACTTCTTTTACCACAGTGTGGGATATTTACTAAGAAAAGTGAGGAAAACAAAAAGAAAAAAATCTAAATGAAATCGGCTTAATTACGTTAAAAAAAAATTCCCAGCATCCATTGTTTCTGCGCATGTCTAGACGCACCAACATAAATTTAGTCTGATGAAGTCCTAAAGGACAAAACGCGTCACAAAATTCATTGCCTTGTAGGAAGAGAGATATAACAGGCGAGTGCATCGGTAATCGAAGCCCTATTTAACTGCCAAAGTATCTGCTATATCTATTGTCAGTCATGACAGAGAAGGATTAACACTTGGAGATAATCAAAATATGGTTATCGAACAAGTTGGCTGATATTAGTTATAATTCTAATATTTGATATATCATGTTTCGCTAATCATGTGGTCCTTGTTGAAGAAGAATTATTTTCCACGCTCTCACACAGGCAAGATGTGGCGGTTCTCTCATTGCTCTGTCGCTACTACCATAGAAAGTGCCCAGACGAACTACATTCCTTGATTTCACGAGGCTAACATTCGCGTCTAGGACCCGATATGCAACTTACATTGTAGCAAACCACCTACGGTCCCTCCGTATTCCATCGGTGAGAAGTAAATTCCATTCGAACAGCTTCTTATCCCAAAATGCTGCCCTGTGGAACAGACTCCCAAGAGTGTGTTTCCTTGATCACTACAATCTTACTCGGTTCAAGCTTTAGTTATCTTCCTTACATATTCGCATAATTTAACGCCTTAAGGTAAACCTTTACCTCGAGTGACCCCCAGGCCACACGATGTTGGGAGTTACATTAAGGGGTAGGTTAAAAAAAATTTTTTTTCGCGGGTTTTCATGTAACGTTTAAGACCCGGGGGGGATTCGGAAGAATTTCTGGCACAATTCGCATGTTAAGTTATTCTCAGTGTAACTTGATTCGTAATTCTACCAATAATGCGCGCACGCATAATTTAATCGGAAGAAGCATTGTTTTTCTTTGAATTTGTCATTCAGTCTGATATATAGAGTTTTTATATCATATTCTCTCTATCTATAATGGTTTTCATAATTTTAATACCATTTCCAATAATGTTTAGATACTATATATATATATATATATATATGTATGTATATATATATATATATATATATATATATATATATATATATATATATATATATATATATATGTGTGTTGCTCTACGTTGTATCGAGCACTTTTTAAAAATAAGTAAATGCTAAATAACGGTAGATTCTAAATCTGTCTGATCTTTACCGTTATATATATATATATATATATATATATATATATATATATATATATATATATATATATTTTTGTGTATCAAGAACAATTTTAGGGAAAACTATTACACAGTGGAAAAAGTTTTCTTGTGACGCGTTTTGTCCTTAGGACTTCATCGGACTAAATGATGTTTACGTTGATGCGTTTACAGATGTCCTCGAAAGGGAGGTGGAGCGTTTAAAATGTTAAATTTAATTTAAAAAATATTATGGGTCTATAGACTGGCTGATTTCATTTAGTATTTTTTTTTTGTTTACGTTGCTATCACTTTTGTTATAAAATATCCTACATTGTGATAATAGAAATTCTGCCAAGAAAAGTGAAACCTTGTAAGGAACTGGACGTAAATTTCCTGTGGAGGATCTTCTAGCGATGAAGCCACTTTGTAGCTTTTTGTCTTAGTAAATTGCTTTCTCTTTTAATTAGAATGACCTTTTTGTAAATCAACACAATGGCTAGAATCCTTACGGTGATTAAATAATGCATTGAGTGAATTATTTTTTAAAATATCCCCTTTGTCATCGTATAATCTTTTTATTTAAATTTCTTGAGGTTTCACCTATGTATTGTTTGTGGCAGTTATAACAATGATAGAGTAAATTCCCACTTCCAGTTTTAGTCTATTATGTTTTGTATTAATTAAGATTTTTATTGCTTCGGGAGTAGTTTTAACAAATTTTATGTTAAGCTTAGATAAATTCTTTTTAGTTTTAGTTGTGATAGATTTGGTGGGTAGAACAATATATTTTGATTCATTTTGATTTGTCAGAAAGGTTCACTCTTCTATTTTGAAATATCTTACGAGCTTAAAAGTATTTTCAATATTTTTCGACTTTTTATTGAGGGCTGTAAATTCTGAGTGCTCTTAAATAGAATCGTATGTTTATTCCGGATATCATTTTGTTGTTATAATTAGCAATTATAATATAAATTTATGAGATCATTTTTTATTGGTTGATTTGCGATGGACAGTTAGTTTTAGGCCATTGCTACTTCATTCTGATGATGAAAAAACACATTGCACGAAAACTTTATCCAATTTGTCTTTCCTCTTTATTCTTCTTTGTCTAATATTTTGAAATTCTTCGACAGAGTTTGAACATAAACTGTCTTCTAAGCGTGATCGTCTTTCATAAGTTATTATTAGTTTGGTGCAAAAATAATGACGTAATAATGTCGTTTTTTTAACGTCAAAAAACGACATTATTACGTCATTATTTTTGCACCAACCTAATACCAAAGACATTTTTGCGTTTGCAGCTATGCATTGTGTTTCTTTGCTGGTTTCCACGCGTCGGTTCCCGCAAAAATCTCTCCCAGATCTTATTTACGAACTTGAGATATCTGGTAAGCTAATGCCTTCAGTACCAGTGTATGTTTCCAGCCTACCTCTACTTTAATATTAGGTGGAAATAGAGGTGGAAACCTTATAAATTATTGAATACAGTAATTATCAGTATTATCATTAACTGGAAACCTCTCACATTTAGAAGCCAATATAGTGTTCAATGATATGCAGCTTTTTATCCTTTTACATTTAGAATCAACCAGCCAACTCCTTTGGGAACCACTTGGAGATTTTCTGGTCTCTAGAGAAGCAGGGAAACTGTTTTTTACCGCTTGGTTGCACTAACGACCAAATATTCATCTCTTAAGATATCGAAACTTTAAAATCCTTTAAATGCAATTAAGAGGTTCCAGTCCCCAAAGGCTAAATGCATTGAAGAAAGTACATATGGACCCCCCTTCCCCTCTACACATATACATTTATATGTATGCGTATATATGTAGGTGGGTGATTTTAATTATTTGTTTATATAACACAGCTTTCAGTAGAAATGCGTGCTTACATGACTGGTTGCGTGTTTACGTTGAAATAGTGCGTATGCGTTTGCATGTATGAAGATATCTGTAATAATCTTGTATATGCGTCGATTTTATTTAAGTATATATACGTGGATGGAAGCATATGCGTGTGCGTTTCAACAAGGGATGTGAAAGCAAATTAAAGTCTAGGTGGTAAAAGAACATTTGCAAGAAATTAGTCGAGGGTACGAGAGAGCGACACTTAAGGGAAATATATTTGTGTGTGTGTTTCTAGGCGCATGTAAAATTTACTAGATTTTCACAAGTAATATATGTTTGGGTTTGGCGAGCAGATGTTTTTTTGATCGCCTGGCGTACTGGTTATCCGCGTGAAAAGTGGCATTGGCGTGACGAGTTCGAATTCCAACGAAGGCATTTGCATTTACTTTCGGACAAATATTTTTGATATTATTTCTCCCGCCCCAAGGGTATTAATAAGGCTCTAGTTTTGTTTGGAAACCAGTCTAATGGAAGGAAAATTGTGAATCCAAAGCAATTTCTATGGAAACCACACCTGCGGCTCTATACTCAGACAGTCTATAGGACTAACATCATATATGTGTATGGGAGTAATTTCAAGGAACCAATACATTTTATTTATAATCCGTCATTATTGCTTATTACGCTCAACATTATATTTAGAGGGTACACGTGTTTAAGCAGACATCCTCGTTTTCTTGTTAAAACACTGTAAATCAACAGCTACTGGTCTGTGCATTCCAGAATTCTAATAAAAAATGTACGTTCTTGTAGCGTTCAAACCTGCGCCTCCGTTTTATGGAAAACACTTCTATCTGCTAAATATAACGTTTAAATTTAAGTTCATGGTTTCACATCCAGATATTTCCGCACTTAGGAGCGTAAAATATAGTGATTTTCCAAGCTTAGCTGTGGCACAAGGCCGAAAGCATGGAGCACCCAGGGAGGATCGAACTCACTATTCAGTCGTAATTGTTCTAGCGAGAAAAACCAGCTAACCATTACACCACCTCGAGGTGCCCAAAGAGCGTAAAATGTATCTATACATAAAATAAATATGTGAGTATGTCTGTCTGCCTATCTATCTATCAGAATCTGTTTATATCTATTTTAGTCTATTTCTTTCTATCTTTCTTAATATCTGTCTAACATAATCTGTTTATATCTATTTTAGTCTATTTCTTTCTATCTATCTATCTATCTATCTATCTATCTATCCATCTTGTGTATGTCTGTCCGTCTATCTAGCAGAATCTGCTTATATCTATTTTAGTCCCTTTCTTTCTTTCTTTCTTTCTTTCTTTCTATCAGAATCTCTTCATGTTTATCTTAGTTTTCGGCCTTGTGCCTCATACAAATGTAAAAAATTGTAAAATAAATATATTTATGTATCTATCTATCTATCTATCTATCTAGCCCGATCGCTATATAAATATATGACCTAATGATTTTCTTCGAACTTATGGTCTCGCTCAGGCAAATACCTCTCTATGAATACATATTTGGCCAACAAACTTTTAAGTTATCAGTTTGGCGGAAGGCAAGCTACTGTAACAAAAATATTAAAAAGAAATGAAACAAAACCAAAACAAACAATTGCTCTGGTAGAAAATATACGAAAGGATTTAATCTCGAAGTCAAACAGGGAGGGTTTTGGATCGCGTACATTTTAATGTAAATCTGAAACTTTCTTTTTAATGAACTTATTTTTTATTTATTTTTGTTACATAAATTCTTTGTCTACTAAATTTATTGTATGATAATTGTTAGCAATCTCGACAGCCTTTTACTCATGTAACGGGTTCGAGCTTTACAAGCAATCAATCAAAGTAAGCAATGCTAAGCCCAGTAAATACCCCTAATTATTCGTTGGTAAACCTGCCCCTTTTCTTTAAAGAATCTCAGATATTTATTCGCCTTTTTAATTCTGTTGAATTGCTTGTCCACTTTACTAATTCTATATTCTGTTTCTTTCAGTTTCCTTTCCATAAAAGTTATTATTATTATTTTCTTTATTATTATTTTCTTCCGCAGTGTTTTTCGTTTCCCAATGTAAAACAAAAACTTTCACTATTCAGTCGTAATTATAATGTCTCCTTATGCTTCCTCTCCATCAAATCGTAAAACATTAAACAGATTGGATCTTTTACAGAATATTTGCAGTGCCAAGCAACGCAGACATCTGAAGCTGTTTTATCCAATTTTCTTCGCGTAAGTTTTTAAGTTTCGTGGTCTAGACTCCAACGCCCCGATGATATCTGGGACACAATAGTGGCCTAGTGGCCTGAGAGCCTCACATTCTAGCAGCCGGTGATCGGTGTAAACTTTTTAATTTCTTTGACTTTGATATTATGGTCACCAGGAGCAGCTTTGTTTTTTTTTTTTTTTTTTTTGTTTTTTTTAACGACGGTGATATCTGGTGGTTAGGTGGCCTCAAGTAGGCGGTCTTTCTCTATGTTGGAATCCCACAAGATCTTAACTTGGTTGTTTTTGTATCAGATTTTTTTATCGGAATATTTTATCAGATTTTTTTTGTATTTATTTTAGATTTTATCAGATTTTTATCAGATTCTTATCAGAATTTTTTATTAGAATTTTTTATCAGATTCTCTGGTTTATGTCGTCAATTCATACCACTTACACAAATACCAATGCACTGTATAATGGCATCGTTTTTATTGTTTCTGTGCAAGCATTTAGCAAGTGCTAATGTTGTGGCTGATATTTTCAACCTCTTTGCCCGACACAATTATTATTATTATTATTATTGTGTGAAGAGTGAACACACCAAGAAAATGACGTTGGGATGTAAATATACGAAACTAATATACACACCCTGGCAACCAGTCTGAATAGCGTATACGAGAAAGATGCACCACAGCCAAATGTGTGCAATATGGTGAGAGGTTTAGATAAAAAAGTAACACATAATCTTGCAGATGAGGTTCAGTTAAAAGTACCGTCATGTCGGCTAACTCTTTTCGCTCAGTCGTTTTCCGACCGATGGGTGATGTCAAGTATTTAGATGTGACACATAAGTCGCCTTGGCTGCCTCATTATTGAAGTCACAAAAACAACAACAAAAAAAAAAAAAAACCTCATGTGTGCAACTTTTCTAACAAGAAAATATATTTGACATCTAGCAATGTAAATATTCCTTTTAGTAGAATGTTGTTAATCTTTTGTTGAAGATGTTATGGACCGAACATATGAGCAACGATGAGGTTTTATAGAAAATGAAAAAAAAGAGGAATCTTAGAATTAACATTAGGAAGAGACAGTTAACATTTCTAAGGAACATAACAAGGAAAGGGCACTTGGAAAATCTGATATTCACAGGGACAGATTGAGGGGAAAGAGGGACAGAGGAAAACAATGCATAACTTACTTGACGCGCATGAGAAAATGGATGGCGGAACAGAGTTTAGGAGAAATAACAAAAGGACAAAATTTATTAAGAGCTACTAAGGATAGGAAATTGAGGAGAGCCATGATCGCCTACGTCCTGAAGGGACACGGCATATAAAGAAGAATTAGAAAGACATGCAATAGACACTTTTAACGTTTTTATTTGTTGTAGCCTACATACGGACGATAATGAATATGTCCCCATTTACATAAATACAGTACTAAATATTGTATGTTGGTCTGCAGAGGAGATCCGGGCAGAAAGGATCCTCAAACGAGGCTATGTCGAAGGGCAAAGTCCCGTCTCCGAAAAAAGCCACCTGATCGCGTTTTATACGGGGTCTACGAGAAATTTTTGGCCGAGCCTACGGGCTTGGATACCTCACATTAAATTCGGACGTGCCACATCTGACCGCGTGGGGCGGTTAGTAGATATCCTGCAGGTGGCGATTCATTGTGGAACTCACTTGACTTATTTCTAGCAGTTGACAACTTGTTCTTCGCACCGCTGGCGAGTCTTATATGTGTTGTTCTTGCGTCAAGTACAAGGGTCATTCAATAAATAAGGTGAATTTTTCGGTATAAGGACTTCTAATACAGATAGAAGCTTACTTTTTTTTATTTTTCAATGTAGTCTCCCAGCACTGTCATACACTTTTCCCATCTGTGCACAAGCTTCCGTATTCCTTCAGCGTAAAAATCTTTGGACTGATGTCTCAGCCAGTCGCTCACAACACTTTTGACTTCATCGTCACTTTTAAACTTCATGCCTCTCATGAACGCTTTCAAGGGACCAAACAAGTGAAAGTCTGAAGGGGCAATGTCTGGGCTGTAAGGGGGATGAGGGAGCAGTTCCCAGCCCAGCTCGTTGATGGTCTGTACCGTTTGGCCTTCTGTCTGAGGCCTTGCTTTATCATGATTCAAGATGACCCCTTCTGACTGATGACCCCTGCGTTTGTTCTTTATGTCTTTCTTGATCTGCCTCAGCACTTCGCAGTAGTTCTTCTGTCAAACTGAATGAGGTCATTGACTGATTCGATCACTTCAGGAGACCTCACTTCTGTAGGCCTCCCAGGCCTGTCTTCATCCTCAACACTGCTCCGTCCTTCTTTAAACAATTTAGCCCACTTGTAGACATTTATTTGGCTGAAACATGTGGCACCATACACAGTTGACATTCTCCAATGAATTTCAACTGGTTTGCACCCTTCAGCAACCAAAAACTTGATAACTGACCGCTGTTCAATCCTGGAGCATGCTTCTTGGTCGGCCATATTTGTTAATCGCCAAAACTCTCTTGATTTAAATCAAATCACGATTCTGTTGTCAGTCTGCAAGGAACGCCTTCGTGGAATGGACATACGAAGTACTAACATGTGCACTGGGTCATGCTCCATTGGAAAAATACTAAAAATTTAAATAATAACGGAATTATTCGTTTTGTTTCAATTAATTTGCACAAAGGTGTATATAAGTATGTTTGCGTTGTCTATGAGCGATATACCTGCACTTGTGCGAGCAAGTACGCACGCGCACACATATGCACATAATTTTATTAAGTTTGAATAATAGATTCCCACACTCAGTCTGGACAAAAAGAAAAAAGAAAGAAAATACTTATCAACAGCTTCATGTCAGTCAAACTGTATCCTTGCTTCCATATTTCTATGGCTATGAAATAAAATTAAGAAGAAAGATTATCATTTTCCTTTCTCTTGCCTACAGTATCTCATCAGTCTCGTCTTATATCTTTAGTATCTTATTGATAATTATTTCATTCTGTTGCAATCTACTGACATCAACCTATTCATATCTGTCTATTAGTATCAGTCTATTTTTGTCTAGCATATATACGTGCTTACGGCCAGATTACGTTGAAACACCGGTTCCCGTACGATCACTGAAGTTAAGCATCATCGAGCCTAGTCATTGGTAACCGATTGGGAATACCAGGTAATATAACCTTGGATATGCGAGTGGTGTGATGGACAATGGCTCAGAATTGTTAAACGGAGATTCAAGTTCCAAAACCCGTTGAGTTCTTTAAATTTTCTTATACGCAACTACCCTTGGGAAAGTTATGAATCCACATCTTCTTCCCCCAGCTATGGGTTAATTAGTAAGACTTGTATCTCTAAACCATTATTATTAAAAAATATTTTATGGCTTTGAATAACCCTGCAAAAGGTTGATAAGCCGTAAAAACAGATCAATCAATCAATCATATATACGTATCAGTTTATTCATATCTATTTATGGTTTTGAACCGACAGCAAAGAGGTGGCCACAAAGTAAATGTCCGGTTTATTACTTCTGACGATAGACTGAACTTAGGTTAAATGAAAAAAAAGGAATTTGGTTAAAAATAGCACAGGTGTAATGGGAGGTAAAAATGGTACGACGAATTTCTCGGTAAAAAAAAAGTTTAATTCCAAAAAAAGCAGTTAATTATAATTGAAGAATAATTGAAATTATTCGCTAATAAAATTATTATTTAAAAATTTTTGAAACATTTTTAATGTCTTCCCTCGAATTGAAATATATACGTGCACACGCCAATGCACATAGGCAATTTATATGGAACTGAAACGAACTAGATTAGCAACAGCCCTTGTGCATTTGAAAAAGAGAATAATCCAAATGTGTGCGATTTTGGGAGTCATTTTTACGACTTTTTTCTGTATTTAAACTGAATATAATTTGTAATAAATGTAGTATTTTAAATTAATAAACTTTAGAAAGTTGATCAGCTTGGTGTCCGCGAAGCGACGTTGACTGAACTACTACTACTACTACTACTACTACTACTACTACTACTACTACTACTACTAATAATAATAATAATAAAATAAAAATAAGAATACATACTGAAAAATTGTTAACCCTAAACGTAGATTCTGTGATAAATATCCAGAAAACTTGACCATCTTGTATTAGGTTGCGCGGTACTGACACCCACTGAATATAAAACTCGGCATGACAGTGTAGACCAATCTGCAGCTTTTACGGAAAGGAAACTGCAAGAAATTGGTATGAAGACCACCCAGATCCAGTTATGGAGATAGGACCTGTAACAATTTTATGGGACTTTACAATACATACAGAGAGGACAATCAAAGGTTATTGCCCTGACATAATAAATAGAGACCGCAATGACAAAATGTGCCTTTTTATTGTCCCTGCATATTGTAGTGTATCTTTGAAAATCTTCAAAAAATTATCAGAATACAAGGACCTTGAAATCGAAATCTCAAAAATGTAGCACATGGGGACATAAACAATTGCAGTTGTAGTTGAAGCACTCGAATTGATTGGAAAAAATTCCAATTGACTCATTGCAGGAATCCCTGATAGCCCACGCCTTAAAGAAATACAAAAGAATTGTCCTCACGAGTACAACCCGCACGTTACGAAAGGCGTTATCTATGTAAAATATGTGATATATATATGTTTTTGAAAACTGCTTAGTGGAAAATGTCACGATGTCATTTCTGACCTTAGGTCTCTGCTTGGGACCCGGAAAGAAATGAGTATACACCAGAAATGAAAGGAAATATAATAATAATAATAATAATAATAATAATAATAATAATAATAATAATAATAATCTAAAAAACAGATCATTAAATGTTATTAATATGAACAAGTTTAAGCAAGCCGATACTTTTGAACAATATATGTCATATAATTCGGAGTAATAAATTAATTCTTTGAAAAGAGAGATGTTGTCAACGGATAAGTAACAAGATTGGTGTATTTAGAAGCAGTTTAAATTAAGTTTTGGTGTAAGTAAAATCTGTGACGTAATTTTTAAAAAATGGTCTGTTTTAGTAATTGTCAATTTGAAGGGTGATTGGGAAAATACAGAAGAACCAGTTTCGTGGAAGCTTTAAATCAGATTAGTAGAGATTAACTATCGTCTGCTGGCAGTCATTCTTCTGGGAATCAGCGTTTAACCTCCGCATTTTTTTCAAATACCTGTTTACGATGTAGATACCCTTGTCTAAGCTTTGTTATTTTTCTTTTTCTGAACAGAAATATCTGGTGATAAGGAGAAACCTGAAGAGTGCTATAAAAAATTAGGGAAGAATGCTGAAGAAAATGATCAAAAACTAAAGACTAAAATAAAATAAAAAGATATAAGAAAAGAAAAGCGAGAAGAGTAAATGAATGAATGAAGAGAAAACAATAACAAAATGGTAATGGAAGGAGTGAGGGTAGGAAAATAGTAAAAATACAAAGACAAAAAGAAAAAAAGACAAGGAAAGAAGAAAAGAAAAAGAAAACGGAGGAAAAGAACAAAAGAAATCGAGGAAAAAGAAAGACGATAAAGAAATATTAGGTTGGTGCAAAAATAATTTCGTTTTCTCAGATAGTAACATATGTTAGAAAACGAAATTATTTTTGCAACAACCTAATAATAAGTCAGGCGAACTAACGATAAAAGGTGAGAAATCGAAGAAGAGAAAGAGAAAAACATAACGAAAGAAACAGATGGGAAAGAAAGAAAGAAAGAAAGAAAGAAAGAAAGAAAGAAAGAAAAAATAAAACAGA
>OZ010576.1:111977537-111992537 GCA_963932145.1 Acanthosepion lycidas | reverse complement strand
CATAACAGTGTCTTGTCAGTAATTTGTAATAATTAGCGATCATCGGAACTGGATAAAAATTGAGTTTTTATGTTTCTCTATTTAAGCATTACCGGTGAATATGCGGAGTGAATACGAAAATAAACACCAAGTCAGTCAATCATCAAATTACCAAAAAATGGTTTCTGAGTCGGATGATCCATGCATCCTTCCTATTAAGGAATTAATCCCTTGAAAATAAATATTTAACATTTTTCAACCAATGGGTTGCGTTCCCGTTGAAAAAATAAAAACAGGTTACGTGATCCCTTTTAAGTAAAGTGTTTAGACGAACAAAATCAGTAAAGAGATAGAGAGGGATACATGCGATATCACTTCGCCACGGCGGCTTCAAAGAGATTCCCTTACTCATTCACGAGTCTTCCTCGACAAGTTATGTGACACTTACACTCTTCCTCACCAAGCTACGTGACACTTACACTTTTGCTCGTCACGTTCGCCCTCGCCTCTTTTCTCATACATACACGCAAAGAAACCACATTTCTTTTTATCTTAAACAACTAAAAGCACACGGTGAGAAAAAATAAGTGGTAAAAACACGAAGATAAAAATATTTATTTTCAAAAGCTTAATTTATTAATCGAAAGGATGCGCGGATCCATCGATTCAGAAATCATTTTTTTTTGTCATTTGACGATTGACTGTCTTGCTTATTTCCGTCTTCGCTTTAAAAATATACAACAAAATTCCCATGAAAGAAAGTTATGTTCGGCGTGAAGCGAAGCTTCAGGCTTCAGTTGTCAGTGATGAAAACGAACATAATGGCGTGTTTATCTAAATGGTAATGCTAAGATGAAATTAACCATTTACATCCAAGAATCATGCGGCATCCATTAACCGAACAGTTAGCATTAGTGTCGGTTGAAATTTATAAAATCTTTTTCTTAAAACAATTTTCAGGAAAATATGTTTCTCGTATCCTCTGTTATCACTGCATTAATTTTTAAAGATTGTAGTTATCACGGAAGCAAGAAATCAGAAGGGAGTTCCCCAGGTGAGAAGTGCAGGAAAAGAAACTTAGAATAGAAGTGGAAGTTGCAAAGAGCTAGATCGGCATTAAAACGGTGAGACCTAATTGCCAATCAAGTAGTACGCTTAGATTCATGCAGTTGGGGCACTAGGGATAAAGCTCATCGGAACAATTGCCATGAAAATAGTTGTAGAAAAGACAGGGAAGCCATGTCAGGTAGGTGAGAAAGTGACTGAAGTAGAAATGCCAGGTCAGGATAGATTATATTACAGACCATTCTTTGAATTTTGTCAAGAATCTAGTGGCATACAGCAGGAGCATCAGACCATATATGGCAGCAACATTAAAAGCACAGACGAATGATAGATTTAAAAATATGCAAGATGCATTCTAACGAGAAAAATTTTCTGGCAAGACACAGTGAACTAACTTTCCTAGCAGTAGACGATTCAAGTGGAAAACGTGACCGCAAGAAGTCATAGAGTCTAGCATCAGCCATACTTATGGCAGGTAGAAAAAGTTATCTGTGGTGATTGAATGAAAGCAGTTTTGTTTTGGAGGCCTTAAAATTTATAGGCCATTTCTTGCCCCAGTTAACCACTGATTGGAAGTTCCGTTCGATAGGAGTTGTCTGTTTTACTTTGTCGAGTCTATTGGACCTACTATTGACAGGAGTCGTCTACATAAATACCTAATTTGGTACTGATGACATTGAGGCGGCCAGTGATGAAGATCAGAAATAGTGTAGGTCCAAGAATAGAGTCATACGAGACACCTACATTAGCATGAAATGATCTGGAAGCGTGCTGGTTCGACACGAACTTCATTACACGATTTGTTAGGAACGATTGGATTAAGCTAAATATTCGCCCCCTTGAAACCGTAGAACTTAGCTTGTGAAGGAGACCAGCATACCAAACCGTGTCGAAAGCCTTTGACATATCTAGAGTCACAGCCCGAGCTTCGCCATTCTTATCTAAGGCTTGATAGATAAATTCAGTGATGGTCGTTAACACAACAGGGGTAGAAACGGAAGCCATATTGTTTGTCCGAAAAGAGGCCGTGCGAAGTAAGATGCTTAACCAATTCAGTCTAATAACTCTGTAAAATTCACTGATAGAGTTGACACTGTATTGATATTATAAACAGAACACCCTTGTAAATCGATAAAATATCAATATTTTTCGATTCTGATAACTGACCCAGCTTAAAGAATGTCTAAAGAACGCTAATGCATAAAAATTATTTTCAATTTTTTTTCCTGATATGTTACAAGTGGGTGAGTTTATTTAAGTAAGTCCCGTATTATGAACAACTATTGAATTGCATAATATAATCATACAATATCAAATAAGTTAAATAAATTAAATTAAGTAAATATTTCTAATAAAAAAGATTAACTGAAATTCCCATGGCATATTTATCTTATAAATATATCCTGAAGACTTTGCCAACATTGGTTGCTTAATGCCAAATTTATTGTAAGAACATTAACTTGCTTAATAAATCCCGACATCGTAGTAGAAGGTAAACATTTGTTAAATGCGAATTACTGATAGAGTTTCAAAAAATAAAAATAAAAATAAAAAATAAAACAACGACAAAATGTTTTTTATTTTCTTTTTAGAGCAGCATACACAACCCGGACAAATAGTATTCATTCCCACGACAATCGCGCTACTCCGTACCCTCAAAGAAAAAAAAATGCACTTCTTTCTTGTGGAACAGCTTAGAACATTCTCTCCACACGCACACACACACACACACACACATACACATTTTAATGCATATTCATCCAAACATAGACGATTATATGCATGTATATAGCGATAACAATTTCTTTATTTTTGCTTTTTTGATTTTGAGTTTAATCAGGCGTAAGTAAAGATAAGTAGGAGATAAGCTTTTGCCACCGTCAGCAAATTCGGTGGCGGTTGAGTAAGAAGATCTTGATGGAAAGGCTTGTCTATGCAGATGAGAATAAGCACGCAAAAAAAAAGAAAAAGAAACAATAATGATGTCAGTCGAAAAATATGTAATAATCCACAGAGAAAGCCATGCATCCATCTATGTCCCAATGTGATCAGTTTTGTTAGATTCAGTTGTTAAATATTTCCACACTAATTGTCGGTGTGAGAACCGTCACCAAATCCTAGATTTCGAACAAGGTTGGTAAGTGAGTTCGAATTAAAATTTCTACAACCCATTTGACTTTATGCTGGATATATCTTAACCCAGTAAATGCGGATGTAGATATGGGAGTGTATATGTATTTTTGAAAGAATTTTTATACAATACGCGCCTATTCAGCACACGGGTGCGCACACATACACACGTACAATAAAAACATGTAAAGAACAACAAATTCTTTCGTCATTAATGCACACCAACATAGAGTGCATTAATCGGTTATAGCTAGAAGCGTCCTGGGTAAGACGGATAGCCTACATCCGTGTCCTGGGTAAGACGGATAGCCTACATCCGTGTCTTGGGTAAAACGATAACCTACATCCGCGACCTGGGTAAGACGATAACTATATCAGAAAAGCAAGACCTCTGATTAGGAGGTTTTTGAGGAGCGTGGAACCATCTCTTAATTGCTGGTATTCACTGGTTCACCCTAACTCGAGGTAGTAGACCCTTTTAGGGTCCCAGCTATGGGTGAATAGCTAACCCCAAACCGGGGTCAAACGCTATGAAAGTGTGAAAATAGGTTTTAATACCAGCAATACACTTTTGTAAAAAGTTACTACCAGCAATGAATTTTTGAAGAAAAATTATTACCAGCAATAAATTTTTGAAAAAAAATATTACCAGCATTACATGTTTGGAAAAAAAAATATATATAGCGATTTTCCAAGCGTAGCTCAGATGTGTCACAGAGCCGAAAGTATGGGGCACCCAGTGAGGATCGAACGCACTCGTAATTGTTCTAGCAAGACAAGCTGGCTAACCATTACACCACCTCACGATGCCCTATATATCGCAATATATATAACAAAACATTTTTTACAAAAAAAAATAAAAAAAAAAAAAATTCCAACAATACATTTGTGAGGAAAAAATATTACCAGTAATACATTTTTGAACAAAAAAATATTACCAGTAATAAAAATCTTGTCGGCATTAAATAACCCATTGAGGTTGATATGTCGTAAAACAAACCAAACCAAACTATAGTTAGATACCAGTAATTAATGCTGAAGTTTTATAAACCTATAAATAATAAAGGATTTTTATAACAAAATTACAATTATGCTGGCTTTTGTAAACTTATATTTAATACCGGATTAAAAAGAAAAAAAATAAAATTTATTAATATACCGGATTTTTTAAATTTATAATAAATACCAGATTTTTGCTTATAAACCTCCAATTAATACCGGATTTGTTTAGAAAGCTCTAATTAATATCACATGTTTATTTTAATTGTTAAAGTGAATATTAAGTTTTACAGTAGTCATTAAACACAATTCATATTATATAGTTACATAATGTGAATTGTAACATTAACTTATCGCGAAGGAAATGAGCAAAACCAAAGCAAAATGAATTAATAAAAGTTTAATTACAATTTCCATTTTAATCTAGTAATGCCCCAAAGAAAGAATAGGATCATAATGATATCTATGGTTTTTTTTTTATCTAAGAGATCTTTAATCTGGGAAAAATCGTAATTCTTCCAGCACTTTCTTGGTCAATAAAAAGGGAAAAGGATTTCCTAATTTAGATGTGCTTCTTGTTAGAAGAATTGGTTAGTTCATTGTTTCATAAGGATATCCTCGGATTTTCTATTATGGCGAATTGTTTAAAGAAAATGTACAACTCGAACAGTATTTGCTTGTAAGTTCTGTAATATTGAAATAAATAAATAAAACTAATTTTCTGAGAGAGAGAGAGAGAGAGAGAGAGAGAGAGAGAGAGAGGAGAGAGGAGAGAGAGAGAGATTATCAACCCTTTGTGAGTTATTCAAAGTCGAAACATATTTTGAATAGTAAGAATAATTCTTTCTGCGTGTGAATATTACATGGACATTTTGCTTTAAAGAATAATAATGGTTTTCCAATGATTTTATTTCACCCAAAGGTGAGAGGAGGAGATGTAAAAAAAAGAAATTAATTAATCAATTAATTAATTTTCTTAGATGGGAAGAAAGAAAATAATAGAATTTATGTCTGAATTCCTAGGATCATAAGTTGTTATTTACACCCTGACAGTTATCCTCATCTTTGTTGTTTTCACAACCTTCGGTCGCTAGACTATTGGATTAAAGCGTTGATTCGTGAAATTGGTGACATAGTAACTCTGAGTTCAATCCCTGGGCCTGATAGTTGCAGACTTTGACTCAGTGGAAACAGGGCGACCAATAATTGAGCATTATTAGATTAGAACTAGACGAGATATCCTAAGACACAATCAACAGAACAAGAATAATGAAACCTGGTAGATTAAATAAAGGTGAAGATGAAAACTATTTCATATGTAAATGGACATTTTGTCATTTTTATAGTACTGCTAGATTATTGTTCTCAGTGGACACCTGAAGAAGGCCGGAGAGTACAACGTCCGAAACGTTGTGATAATAACAACAAAGATAAGGGTAATAATCCGAGCGAGCAAGAAATAATGTTCATTATTGTCCCTGGCATTTGGATTTTTTGATCATGTATTTTGTTTTTCCATTCTTTGTCTTTATTTTGACTTGCTGTCATTGATCTCAAGAGTCTAAATTTCCCGTCAATTCCGATCCCGCTTTCATGCTTGAAATCCAACCTGATTCGAATTATTGACTTGTCTTTCCTATGGCGCGTTTTTTTTTTTGTCTGAGACTTTTAGTAGACCCTGGTCAAATGACACCTGTTCCGCTGTCAATTAGATTTGAATGGGAAAGAACAACCCTTTATAGGTTCCATTTTGGTTTTAAATTTGGTGGAAAGAAAAGAGTATCAAATCGAAAGAATTCGAAAGAGTTGTAAAAAAAAAACAAAAACAAAAAAAAACAGGGAACGACTTTACCCTGGAGCAGGGCCGAGTTGAGACGTTTGGCTGAAAGCGGAACGGTTTCAATTATTTATGGAATATGAGCTTAGATTGGTTGAACCCTCATGAGTATATTTGTATCCGCGTTTTTATTTCAGGTTATCCACATATTTGTACACCTATGAATGAGTGTAATGCTTATGGGCACAGAAAACGGAATCGCTGATCCCCAGCTGTTGGATAAATGGCCATCCCTAAGAGGATATTTCTAACGTTTTTTGTTTTATTTTTCTGCATATAGGCTGAGATGATAAAATAGTCATTTTATAATTCTGTTCATTAATATCTTTTATATAAATACAGCTGCAAATATCTAAATGCAGAAATACTAGTTTTATATGTGATACACAAAATCATACACAAATCAAATGCGGTGGGTACTAAAACATTTCAACTTTACAGTTATATACTTTTAGTTTTCCAAAGAAAATAAAAAAATAATTTGTTCATATGTTGGGGAAGACACCGATGTCTGGTGAAGTACAGATCACCACCTACTGGCCGGGAGTTGATCCCTCAGGTTGACTGAAAAACTGGTGTAACATTGAGTGAACATTTATTCTGGCATTCATCTGAGACGAGCCACATACTATAAATACATCACCAACAGATTCCATTTCTGGCAGTCGTGTGGTAGGTGTCGAATTTCGACTAATTTCTCTTTCTCCACTCATTGATCTTGTCTGTCCACTTCTTTTGCTGTCTGCCTCGTCTCTTCTTACCCTGCATTGTTCCCCGAAATATGGTCTTAAAGAATCTGTCACGTCGCTATATCATCTCAATTTCCTTTTTTTCCTCCACTGTAGTCAGAAGTTCATCATAATGATCACCGATTTGATTGACTTGCTTCCTATGGTTTATCAACCCTTTGCAGGTTATTTAAAGCCAGAAAATATTTTTACATTTAAATTTTTTTTTGTTTTGGAGATAATAATGATTTAGGGATACATGTCTTGCTAATTAACCCATAGTAGGGGTAGAAGAGGTGGATTCATAACTTTCCCAAGAGTATTTGCGTGTAAGTGAATATAATGAAATCAAGTGGAATTAGTTCTCCGATTAACAATTCCGAGCCATTATCCTTTACTCCACCGCACCACTCATAATATATTGTTGTTTTTTGACCAATAAGTAAGCATTTATTAAATAAGTATTTTTAGTGGAGACTATAATTGAATCCAGTATATATAAGCAGGCTATTTTCTTTTTATCTATGCTCACTGACTTTACAATTAGTAATTATCTGCAAATACTAGATTTGTCAATAGTAAGGGGAAAATAACTATAATTAAGTTCCAATTTTATCACCTAAACTGTATATTATGCATTAAATAAAAAGGTGTCAGAAGGTTTATGCATTGTAATAATTAAATATATAGCAAATTCTGGTGATTGGGTGGTCACTGTGATTGACCTCGTAACCTGACTTGGTCATGGGAGTATTTCACTGCTAAAAGCATCACCAATAGACCTCATTTCTATTGGCCATATGATAGGGTCTTATTCTCTTTTTGGTTCTCTCAGTGATGTTGTCTGTCTACTTTTTTAGCTGTCTGTTTTATCTCCATTTCCCTTGTACTCTTCCTCGAAGGATGATCATGGAGAACCCGTCAGATTTTGTCATGTGACTATGCCATAACGTTCTCTTTTGCTGTCTGCCTCGTCTCTTCTTACCCTGCATTGTTCCCCGAAATATGGTCTTGAAGAATTTGTCACGTCGCTATACGATCTCAATTTCCTTTTTTTCCTCCACTGTAGTCAGAAGTTCATCATAATGATCACCGATTTGATTGACTCGCTTCCTACGGTTTATCAACCCTTTGCAGGTTATTTAAAGCCAGAAAATATTTTTACATTTAATTTTTTTTGTTTTGGAAATAATAATGATTTAGGGATACATGTCTTGCTAATTAACCCTACTTTTTGAGCTGTCTGTTTTATCTCCATTTTTCCTGCACTCTTTCTCGAAGGATGGTTTTGGAGCACCCGCCAGATTTTGTCATGTGACTATGCCATAATGTTTTCTTTTTTTTTTTTTTTTAATGTGGTTAGATGGTCTTCATAGTACAAAAATACCGTTTGATATTTTTTTCTGATTTTTAAAATTCATTATACGGTCCTAGTAGAAGATACCAAGAAATTTTTTGTGGAATTTCACTCCCGCTACTTGAATCTTTCATTGAGACTCTGCTGTGAGTGTCCAACGCTTGTATGCAGACAGAAAAATACAACCAGCGTTTTCCGGGGCTTTGTCCTGCGGCTGATGTTCTGGATGGTTCTTCTTCTTTTATGGGACGCCATCTTTCAGGATATGGGTTATCATTACTCTCCAAAACTTTATATCCTTTGCAACTACGTTTTGGCTTTTCACTATTCTCCGGTCACTATTCTACCATCTGTTTGCTGATATTTCCCACCGCCCATCGTACCTCCAATATTTTCTTTGGGCGTCAAATTCACCAAGCCCTCTTTTCTCTTTTCTTTCATAATATGTCACATAAAATTCAACTCTTTCATATTTTCTTCAAAACATCTCAGCATCCACCTGTAGAATCACATCTCAAGTCTCATCTTCATCTATTTGAAAATTGTCCAGCATTCACTGCCATATTGGAGATTCGATATTATATAGCAATTCGGCATTCTTTTCTTTGTTTCTAACGACTTTTACTCGGTTTCCTAATACTTTGCTGAACTTCTGGAAGGCATCTTCTACTATTTTCAATATGACTTTGGATTTCTGTGTCGCATTTCCTGTTGTCTGTTATAACACTTCTCAGATATTTAAACTTTTATACTTGCTTGATTCATTCGTATTTAGCATCTTGGTTGTTTACAAAAAAACAAAAAAAACAACAACAAAAAACAAACAAAAAAACAAAAAACAATGAACAGGATTCCTATAAAACAAAAATAAAGCGTGAGGCCATCAGCAGAGGTTTGCGTCGGTAGAAAGACTTGAAGTTACTTCCTAGTTATTTGGATTGGATTTCTTATTAAACACAGCGCTAACCTGAACCTTAATTCATATCACGCCCTCGCCTCACCCGAAACTGATTTCATATTATTAATGTATTGTTTAGATTACACCTATAGTTCATTTAACTAAAATTATAAAATCTTATGCTTACAATTCATACGTAAAACATACAAGTTTAAAAAGCTCGTTTCGATATATAAAAAACGTATTTAAACTATTACGAACAGAGAAAAGTTAAGTTGTAATAGGACTTCTCTTATCTCTCTAAAACTTCTGTATAAACAACATTTTCAGCAAAACGTCTCTTTTTGTCTCTTTTTGTCGTTATGCTAAGTCTATTTAAATTTTCCATTCGGGAAAGAGCTGCATCAGAGAAACATTTGAATAGTTTCTAATGTTTATATTAATAAAATAAAAATCGGTACAGTTTTAAGAAAAACTAATTAAATAGATTATTCTGACTTATTTAGAAAGCTCCATAATATTTTTGGTTCCATTTGACTAATTTGTACTAATGGGAGTGGCAGACACAACAATGCTTATTACGAACGCTGTAGGTTTTCTGACTTACGACTAAATTTTGATAAGACAGATATGAATTCTTTCTATGGAAACGCGATTAATTTAAAACTAAAATTTTATCAAGAAGAATCATTGTTTATATATATAGCGATTTTCAAAATTTTAAAAGTAAATAACACAAAAGAAATATCAAAATATGCTCCTAAACAATGTTATCCAAAACAAATGCTATCGCTTATGTTGTAAATGTAATTTGTTAGCAATACCGAGTGTAACAACAAAATTGTCTAAATCGTGTAAAAGCAAAATTGTACAGTTGTTTGATTAAGTTTGAATTGTTGTATTTTAGAAATGATTAAGAATATCTTACTGGAATTCTCCGAAGTGTTTATAACACTATTAGTCTTTACTTTGAGCAATAAGAATATATAATTACTCTCAAAGCTTAACAGAAAAATCGTGATGAAATCGATCTTAAACAAAAATGATATACTCATCATTAATTAATCATAGCTAAAGTTAGGAAGCTCATGAAGGATTGAAATCAAGTTCATATATATATATATATATATATATATATATATATATATATATATATATATATATATATTATTCCAGGAACATTTTTCAAACTTATTCAAGATGATCTTCGCCCTCTCTAACCTTCTAACATTCTGTCCTGGAGTAAGAACGTGCCTCACACGTTTCACGTACCGATTTCATTTTCAAGTCTTTTTTCACTGCTCTTTGGACTGCCATAGCTGAAACTACTCTCTCACGTGCCAAATGTCTCATGGATTGAGTTGGAACTTTTCTAATTGATCTTTTTAACTTTAAATTGAAATGGTGATCCCTCTTCCGGTTGTGGCCTCCTGATCCAGTTTTCCTCCCCACTGTTCCCTCATTTTTAAACTTATTTAGCGTTCTCTTGATGGTTCTTGAATAAACTTTAAAGATGGAACACAGAGTATGAACGTTGGTACCATTACTGAAGGCTTGAATTAATTTTCCTCTCATCTTTGCTCATTTCGGAAGACAGTGGGGCTGACACAAAACCATTTTGATCTATTCTAGCTGAATAACTCAAAGGTTTTTTAATAGTGATTTTTACAACAAAGGGTGTCAAGATGGTTAAATGTCTTATCTAAATACCTGGAAAAAAGAAAGAAACTTAGTTTAGTGTTTTTTTTTTTAGATATTAAACATTTTGTGAGATGAACAATTATGCTATAACATGTTTTGGACAATTTTACTGTTATAATATAAGGAGAAACACACAGATTAAATTTTGTCTGTGTGTCCTTTTTTTATATTGTAACAGCAAAATTGTCCAAGATTTTAGGAAGAATAACTGATTTATAGTCAAAGACGCGTGTTGAGAAAATGTTAGAAAATTATCAATAAATTTTGCATTTGCTATAGTTACTGGTCTTGTTTTCTGATAATGTAGTATACAGACGTTCGTATTCACAAACGTTGCCACATTTATACACACAAAATAAATTCAAAGTTCTTTTTAAAATACTGGGGGTCGCTGAATTATAGTAAGCTTTTTCATTTGTGTTTTTACTTAATAACAATATCACTTGAACGGTAAATATTAATACAGAATTATAAATATTCAAAACTTTATAAATTATTATACTTAAAATTTAAAAAATGAAAACTATTCTTGTAAAAATTCATTTTTCATCGAAAAATTTATTTAAGATAATAGCGTCCATAATATATCATATTCATAAAAGTAATTAAAAACGTTTCTATTTAAATAAGGTCTTAGTATTACTGTATTTTTATTTTATGATTCAGAGCAGATTTTCTGTAATTGGGAGTCCTGTTTGACACCCAAATTTATGGTTTAAATTCTCCTAGGACTTTTTCTTATAACTAATATAAACATCAAACGCTACAAAAGTGAAATTCTCGAAATTTCATAAAATCAAGTAAGTGTGTACGGGGCGGGGCGGGGTGGTAGACTGAAGGTAATAGATTTAAAAATATTGTTACCAAGATTTAAAAAAAAGGAACAATTCAAAAACAGTTTATTTCATTTGTAAATAACCCCTGAAAGTTTCTTTAAAATCCGTGACTTTTCTGAATTTTGAAAGAATTTTCCAGTCAATGTGTCTTTCATCACAAAAAGAGACTCAAATTTCTCATACTAATTTATGGTCACTCACTGACGCAAGAAGAACAAAAAAAAAAAAAAAATATGACCAAAAATTCGAATGTTCTAAAACTGATTAAAATGTAATTTAATAATAAAAAAGTCTTTCCTCTTAATAATAATATAAACATTTTGACGATAAAACTTTGTTTTTATTAAGTTTGGAGCATTTTCCCTCATGTATGTTCATTTTTTAGCGAATCTTTTACGGTACAGAGTTAAAAGTGATTCAAACGTTACAGAAATTGCGGACTTTCATTTTTTTCAAAGCGAGTTCTCTATACTTTTACCTGACAATCTTCTTTTGTCTATGAAATTAGCAACTGGTTTTCTCTTTTACATTTCTTCCTTTTTACAGGATTTTTACATCTTTTTTTTTTCTTCTACATCTTTTTTACATTTTATTCACATCATTTTAAATTAATTTAAATAATTTTTACATATTTTTCCTTATACGTCTTTTTACATTTTATTAACACCATTTCAAATTAATTTAAATAATTTTTACATCTTTTTTTCTTATACATCTGTTTTACATTTTATTCATATCATTTTAAATTTTAAATATTTTACTGCATTTTTACATCTTTTTCTTATACGTCTTTTTACATTTTATTCACATAAATTAATTTAAATAATTTTTACATCTTTTTTCTTATACATCTTTTTAAAATTTTATTCAAATCATTTAAAATTAAATTAAATAATTTCCACAGCATTTTTACATCTTTTTTTCTGATGCGTCTTTTTTTTATTAACATCATTTTAAATTAATTTAAATAATTTTACACATTTTTTTTACATCACTGTTTTATATGATTATAAAATTTTACATTATTTTTGCCATTGAATATGAACCAACATACGATTAAATAAAGAATTTCTGCGAACTTGTGTAATTTTAGTAAACGGTTCGTGCCAACTCTTATCAATTTTTTGAATCTTGAAACAGCCACTGGGTAAAACTAACACCAAATTGATTTTAGTCGATATCAAACCCAGTGTAGTTAAAAAGTTGCTTTTGTAAGTGATGCAGAGGATTACTCTCAACCAGGTGTGAATTCCTTTGCTGTTTTAGGTTTTCGTGGAGAATCGGGATATTTTTTCAAACTACAGTTCTACAAGAGACTTTTTGAGTCGTGCAACATAAAAATTACATGTTGAAATATGGCAAATAGGAAACACAGAAAGAACAAACAAAAAAAAAAAAAAAAAAAGAATAAAACTACTGATATAAATGATTTGCATAAGAGCCTACGAACTAATGTGTAATTATTTTATACCCCCTTGTTGCTAAATTCATTCTTTAACTTATAAAATCCAACACTTCTAGTTAGGAACATTCACACAAAAATGATTGTACAAACGTGTCAAAAAATCTTTATATTTACATTCGGATAAAACGAACTGATCTGAATTCTTGGGATCAAGGTAAAATGTTTTGCAGATATATATTTTTTTAAATGTCAGACAACTTGGTATAGAAATTTTCTCAAGTTTGTGCTAAACGATAATTAATGGTAGGATTTTGGATTGTTATATTATTGGTCAAATAAAAACATATGAACTCCTACAATTAGAGATAAAGAAAAAATTTGATACACACACTTGGAAAGATCCAGATAGTTCGCAGATTTGATCGCATATCGAAATGTTGGCAGATTATTTCCATATATTGTAGTGGAATGAACAGTGTTAAATGAATATGTTTCGTTTTGATTGGTTGTTTCACTTTTCTTTTTCTCTTTCTTTCTGTATGCTTTTTATATTACTTCTACACATGAATTGAAATTTTTTGTTTGTTTGTTTCTTTCTTTCTATCCAGTATTTGTTTGATGGTTTGTTTGTTTCATTTTCTTTCTTTCTTTCTTTCTTTCTTTCTTTCTTTCTTTCTTTCTTTCTTTCTACCCACTCTTTGTTTGTTTGTTTCTTTCCCCCCACTCCTTGTTTCTTTCTTTACTTTCAGAATATTTGTAATAGTTAACGAGTAAATAACACTACTTCAGTGTATGGTTCAAAAATTAGTCTGAATAGACATTAAAATCGGGTTCGATCTCTCACTGTATTCTCCATACTTGTGATCTTGTGCCCAATTAAGCTCAGTAAAAAAAATAAAAACACACACAATGAGAAATAAACGTAGGTATTCGAATATTTTCTTAAAGATTCCGCGAATTTTACTATTTCGTTAAAGTAAAATAAAAAACAAAAACAAAAAACAAACAAAAAAACGAATTAAAAAAGGAAGTTCTAAAACCTAAACAGGGTACATTTCTTTTGAGTAAAAAAAAGCCTGTATAAAGCCTTTCTTCTACGATTACCCCATTAAGGCACAAGTAATTGCTTCGGCATGACTCAAGAGCCATAAATCAAATGTCAAGAACGAATATGTCACAGGCCTTAGGCACTTGACTGTTTGTTCCATAGGTTAAAGTACCAAATTGGAGAATGTTAAACTTACAAAATCCACCAGGCGAAAATTTATCAGTATCACAAAAAAGATTTAAGAAAGAATCTAACTCGTTATCACTTTGATAAATAAAACCGTAGACATCAAGAAATGCGCTTATTTTCAGTTTTACGTTCAAGGAGAAGGAAAATTTGGTGGGACGAATTTTCGGTGGTAAGTTTGCCCAGCTAGGCTTAGCGTTCTGACGACCAGGCAGATTCTGATATGCAATGGTTCTTCTTTTTTTGCTTCAGGAGATAGGCGATCATGGCTCTCCTCAACTTCCCGTTTCTTGTAGCTTTTAATAAACTTTATCTTGCTGTTATTTCTCTTAAGCCCTCTTCCACCATCCATTTATTCAAATTCACTATGGCATGTGTTGCTTTCCCATGTCCCTCTTTCTTTCTATATACCCCGTGAGTATCAGATTTTCTACTTCCCAGAAACCTCAACTGTGTCTTCTTGATATTAAGTGTTAGTTTTCCTTTTGCTTCTATTTTCTCCAAAATTTCGTCGTTGCTCACATGTATTCATGGTCTTCTCAGCATCCTTCTTGTTGGAGGGTTCTCCCCTTTTTACACAAATGGACTCACCCAGGGTATACATATAATACTGCTAGGGAATACCCGAGAGAGCGACGAACGAGAAAGACGATCGAGCACGAACGTAACGAGCAAGAGTCACAGTGAGCAAGCACGTAGACTCAGTAAGAAGTCATACAGTGATACGTCGATACCAAAGACTGTATATATATATTGCGACTAACCCGCCTTCCTGGAACTACTAACCTGCATTACCAGTTTGTATTATTATATTAATACATTTATTTTCCT
>OZ010576.1:111802537-111972537 GCA_963932145.1 Acanthosepion lycidas | reverse complement strand
TTTTATTAAGTAGAATGGACAAGCAAGGCATGTTTGTTCAGCATTCGTTGAGTTTCTCCTGTTGTCAGAAAGAACTCAATATAAAATGTAAAACAAAATACAAAACATAGAACCTAAATAATAATAATAATAATAATAATAATAATAATAAACCTTTCCATCCTTTCTACATCCGTTACTGGCAGTTTCATGCAATTTAGCAATTAACAGGGCGGAATGAAGAACAGTATGCAAAAACAGAAACTAACCAATTGGAGTGGTATTTACAGAGGAGGCGGAATAAAAAGGCAAACTTCAAGTAGGTATATATATATATATATATATATATATATATATCTGACAATTATTTTATTATTATACGTTATTTTATATAGACACAAATATTTAAAAAATGCTCTGTTCAGTCCGGTAAATGTTAATACTGTTTATTATGAACAGAGCGTTTACTGAAATATTTCTGTCGATATAAAATATCGTATAACGATAAAATATATTAAAATAATTGTTGTACTTTGTCTATTTTGTAGTGTGTGACGTCATTTATTTACGTTTAGATACACTTCGAGCAAATATCATCGTTCGAGAGAAATCATGGAAAATTGTATTTTAAGAGCAGTAAAATCGACCTTGCTAACCAGACGCTCCTTCGTAGCTAAACAGGTATAGCACGTCAGGTTATATGACGGTTCTGTGTAGGATACAGGTCCGATTCTTGTTGGAGGACACATATTTTCTATGAAAATCTATTGGACAGTTAAATGCTCTGTTCAGGCCGGTAAATGTTGTTAATACTATTTATCATAAACAGAGCATTTACTTAAATATTTGTGTCTATATAAAATGATGTATAACAATAATATATATATATATATATATATATATATATATATATATATATATATATATATATATATATATATTTGGCCCTATATAAAATAAAGCATAACAATAATATATATACATTTCGGCATTTTATACCGTTAACTTTACTAATTTACTTTTTGTATGAATGATTCATTGTAACATATATATATATATATATATATATATATATATATATATATATATATATATATATGCATGTGTCTGTGTATATAAACAAAACCCTCAAAGTATTGGAAATAGACAGGTGACCAAAAAAATAAACAATATAAATCAAAAACCTGTAAATAAACTGAGAAGAAAAGGCCAAAAAACAGACACCTACCTATCCAGTAATATAGCGTCCGCCATTTCAACAACCCCACTACAAACAAATATCAATATTTATAAGTAGACTTTCTATAAAGACTTTCAATGAATTCTAGCAACTTATATTTAATTAATGAAAAAAGAAATGAATCAGCCCTAAGAGCAGATATCCAAACAGACTAAAATACAAAAAGAAAAACAATAAAAACAAAAACAACACAAAAGGAAATATAATTTGGATCGATCCACCTTATAACAATATAATAAAAACAACATTACTTTTCAAACTAGAAAGTAACCAAAAAAGTTCTGTCCGTTTTTTGATTAGTCATTGAATGAAGTTGAAATATATACGAAATGCGTGTAGCAATTGTTTTCAAATTCGGACAGCCGGAAGTAGGAACATCAGACGTTATAAAAAACACGCGCACCGTGCCCGGTCATCAGTTATAAGACGGACAGCTGTGAGAAGGATGGAAGTGTCTAGAGATTTCGTTCGGGGATGTTTGCTTTACGACTTCAAGTCGCCGCATATGTCAAGTGTTTGGGGATAGTGCTGTGGATGAACATACTGCAAGACGTTGGTTTCGAAAATTCAAGTCGGGAGATTTGTCTCTCAATGATGAGCCTCGCAATGGACGACCAAATGTCTTGAATGACGGAGTCCTGAATGCGGCCATTGAAGAGGACAGTAGTCTAACGTCTGGTGAACTTGCAAGACAGTTCAACGTTTCCGATGAAACAATTCACCTGCACCGCCTAGTTAAGACGTACAAACTGAGCAAGTGGGTTCCGCAAACGCTGTTGGAGGTCCACAAGGGACAACGAGTGTCAGCCTGCGTATCGCTGCTTTCTCGCCACCGTACAGCATCCTTATTCAATCGAGTGCTTACCAGTGATGAAAAGTGGGTTCTGTACGAAACTCCCAAGCGTTCCAGACATTATTTGTCTCCTCAGGATGCTGTCCCTCACACCGCAAGACCGCTTATGCACCCACGCAAGATTATGCTTCGTGTCTGGTGGACAGGTCGTCAAGTGGTTAATTATGAACTGCTACCAACAGGCCAAACGGTCACTGGAGACCTATACTCGCAGCAATTGAAACGTGTGCAACAGGCATTGCGCCAGAAGGAGCCAGCACTGGTGAATCGCAAAGGTGTGCTTTTCCTCCATGACAACGCCAGGCCGCATGTCGCGCGAGTGGTCAGGGATACCATACAGCAACTTGGGTGGGAGACTTTGTGCCATCCACCTTATTCACCTGACCTTGCGCCATCTGATTACCACCTCTTCCACTCCCTGGATAATCATCTTCGTGGGAAATCCTTCACCAATAAAGCAGGCTTGTGCAAAGCCCTCACGGAGTTCTTTGCGTCAACCCCACCACCTGAGTTCTAGCGCAAGGGCATTGAACAGTTGGAGACACGTTGGAAGAAGATGCTGGATACCGAAGGCGATTACTTCGAAGACAAAATATAAGTTACACATACTGTGAAGCGTTTTCTTTTTTCCTTTAAAAACGGACAGAACTTTTTTGGTTACCTTGTAATTGACAAACATTTTCCTAAAAGCAGCAAATTTTCAAAAATGATCAATAAAAATAATCAAAATTAGTAATAGATGCATGGGTAATATGGAAATATAATATCTAAACACAATAAAAACATATCCAATAAAATTAATAACAATAACAACAACAATAGCTATAACAAACAGTAGAATATTATCATTAAATGTAATTGTAGTAACGAAGAAAATTGTTCACGTAACAACAAATGTTTAACCAATAACAGATAATACAAAGCTACTTTAACTACTAACATTAACACAGACGAAAAGGCTTATATGCAACAGAACCCCACAAAAAAAACCTAAAAGAAAGATATTATAAGCACAAAATGAAAAGAATAGGCCAACAACACAACCCTATCAAAATACATATGAATCCCAAAAAGAAACTAATAACCTCAGCAAAATCATCAAAAACTACAAACTATGCTTAGAGGAAGAATTGAAAATAATTAGTTTTAGAATTCAAAAGAAACTGCGGAACAAGAAATATGAAATAATTGGCAAATACAAACATATAAACATATATTTACTTTGTCATTTAGGCACTAATTAAAAATAATAAAATAAACAAATAAATATATTTACGTGTACATGCGTACACACACACAATCACACACACACACACGCACGCACACATACACACATATTCAAACAACAACAAATTAATAGTCACAAAGTAATACAAAATAATAATTTTCAATTTCCATAATTAATCTTCCATTATCTGAGATATTACCAAAAAAAAAAAAAACGGACAAACAAATCACTAAGAAAAATGAAATAGGTAAGTACAGATACATAAACAAATATTTAATTAACAATCAAGCTTTAATTAATATATATATATATATATATATATATATATATATATATATATATATATGTGTGTGTGTGTGTGTGTATCGGGAGATGTTAGCTCTATAATGTTTCTTATTTTTTCTTTGTCCTATCATATTTCTACATATATATCTGTATAAAAATAAAAAATAATTAGCTAAAAACAAGCATACAATAAAATAACTTTTATAATCTATAGCCCAAATAAATAGTTTAAATACCCTACAAAAAAGATAACCCTTTATGAAGTTGTCAAAAAACAAATGTTACGGCAGTTTTTATATGCACAAATCCCTTTCATAAAGAAATAAAATAAAATAAATAAATAAATCTCCATAGACACGTAAACCAGACTAGGCGAAAACATCTTCCGTTTTAAATTTAGACACCCCCACCTTACCCTGACTTGACATCTATGAAAGTAACTCTATACTTATACAAATTATTAAGACTCAACACCTCTAACTATTTTAAACAATTCACCCTGGCTGTTACCATGGAAATTTTGATTTCAATTGTGAATATACTATTATTAGATTGGTGCAAAAATAATGACGTAATAATGTCGTTTTTTGACGTATTTTTTAACGTCAAAAAACGACATTATTACGTCATTATTTATGCACCAACCTAATAAAACACGTAAATTTCAGAAATAATTTATTCCCCAAAAAATTTTGCTTGAAGATGGAACAGAGCTTACTTTAACTCAATTTAATTCAAATAATTATATTGAAGTTTTCGGCTCATGTTTTGAAACATGAGAGCTCTTATGTAGCGTGTTGGAATCATATTTTTAAATAAATAATTATATTTATGCTCTACTTTTGTATCGAGCACTATTTTTTAAAAATAATAACAAAAATACTAAAGAACTTTGGATTATTTACCTAACCAGTTCTTTCCTATTTTCTATATATTTTCACACACACACACACACACACACACACACACACACACATACACATATATATATATATATATATATGAGCACTTTACCCATTGATGTTTAGACAGGCATATTCTTTTCGCAAATGAATGCATGAAGATATCTCACAATCGAAACTATTTCACAGGCTTTTTAAAAGAAAAAATTATTTCAACTTTACACTTTTTTAGGGGCCACTGGAAGCCAATATTCGACTATGCTTGAAGTTTTGTAAACAGTCAAAAAACACATACCTGGATTTTTAGGCAACTCTTTTCTAAAAAAAAAAAAACTTTATTTTTACACGAGATGCTCACAAATTATTCTCTGAATTGCTCGTTTTCAATATTCTGTTGATTGACTGCTTCACTGATTCGGTTTTTATGGTCTATAAACCTTTGCTGGGCTATTTAAAGCCAGAAAATATTATTAGATTGTAAGAATTCTTTTTCGAGGGGTAATAATGATTTATAAATACAATTCATATTAATTAACCCCTAAATGGTAGGAGGGGGTTGAATTCATACATTTCCCCAAAAGTATTTGCTCGTAAGTGAATTTAACGAATCCGACCGGAATTCAAACTCGACTCCCCGATTAACACGCATACAGGTTGAATAAGTTTTTTTTATTTGTTAAATAAATTTCTTCACCTGAACACCAAGAATCCGGTTTCAGATAGTTCCACTTATAAAAGGTAAAATTGCCGCATTCGATGATGATATACCGAGGTATGAAAGACAATTTTGAAAGAAAAAAAAAACAACTTTAAATTCAGAAATATCGATAAATAAACAAAATAAAAGTGACCTTGGGTCAGATTAATTATTTAATATATAGGATATTTCGCAAAGTTGGAAAAAAACAAAAACAAAACAAAAACGGAGCGTCAAAAGGACGGCTTTTACCTTCACACCGCAATTATTTTAACTACCCTCACTCTTCCGCAACATTTATTGTTTTAAAAAAAAAACGATGATTAGAATTGTAATAAAACCTAAAAATATAATAAAAGTGAATTTATACATTTTTTTCTTGAGAATTCACAACAAAAATATTAAACACTATGTGTTTATTAGACTGTTTACTTACAAAAATAATTTTCTATTTACAACATTCTAAACACTAACACAAATCTAATACAATGTAATATTTATCATCTACCAATTCATAAAGAAATAAATATGAAGACAATTTTTTATTAAAAATTTTGTAAGCATTTACTAAATTATTAAAATATGTGAACCAACTATAAGGAAATCCTTATTATTCACCATTTTATAAAGTTCAAATCAGTCAACAACTAGCCAAAATTTTGTCAGCCATTCCAATAAATAATATAATAAATAAATAGTGTTTATTATTTTTGTTACTCTGAAGAACAAAATAAATGTATAAAGTCGTTTTGATATGTTTAGGTTTTATTACAATTCTAATCGTCGTTATTAGAACAATAAACGTTGCCGAGGAGTGAAGTTAGTTAAAATAACAGCGGTATCAAGGGAAAAACGTCCTTTTGACATTCTGTTTTTTCTAGAACGAAGGTATCATTTTGCCGGATAGTTTTTATGGTTGATTGCTGATCTTAATTGTTTTGATTCGAATTTCGAAAGAATGTTCCAGTGGCGAATCTCAGGCCATTTAAAAAAAAATTAATATTACCTTTTTCTGAGTTATTGCGCGGAAGATTTTCGAAATTCATATATGTATATAGAAAATCTCTTGTACTATCCTAATTATTTCATATATAATACGAAGAAGAAAGCTTACAAAATCTAGCAAAAAAAAAAAAAAAAAAGAAAGAAAGAAAAAGAAAGAAAGAAAAAGAAAGAAATAAAAGCAAGAAAAGAACACAAATAGCCTTGACGAAACAAGGCAAATAGAGGTAGGTATTTATTAATCCACCCACGAGGATTAAATGTGGCACAAGGCCGGTTTAATGTGGGTAGCCCGCGAGCCCGTAGGCTCGGCCAAAAATATGACCTTTGAACCCGCCTAGACGGGTTCAGGTCCTGTCTACCTCCCCGAAGGAAACCTTGCCCTTCGGCAAAGCTTCGTCCGAGTTCCTCTCTGCATTAGAGAGTTCGACAGACACCCGACCCAGCAGCTCACAAAGCACAGATACTACACTTTGATCCTAGCCACCGGGCCGAGCGGGTATAGGCAAATAGAGGTAATATTAGACGTAAGGAAAAATTTGGCATTTATTGACCGAGCAGACAAATACTGCTGTCGGTCGAAGTTTTTAAAATCTTTCTCTTAAAGCATTTTTTTTTCAGGAAAATACATTTCTCAAGGCCATTAACTGTTATATCACTTTTTAGTATTGATGGGGATTTCCTTCTTACTCTTTTATTTGAAGTAGTGTGGAATGTCAACATCTTGATTAAGTCATCATTTTCTCTTCGAGTTACGTATAATATTTAGTGCAGTTCTATGTGATTCTGTATTGCCAGTCCTTAATGATCGAAGACAGATAATTATGCCAAGACGCTCAGACTTTAACCGTTGATCATAGAAAGCGCTTGTGCAAAGATGACAGTTTAGATATTTTTGAACGGGTTTCGCATCATGCATGGCATTCATATGAAAATCTCGATCTGACAAGTTTCTTTAAGGACGTAACTCGAGTTTTCCGGTTATTTTTTTGGCTTTGTAGCAATTTACGGTGTTAGAAGAAACTACTTCTGGAGCCGCCTCTTAACCCAATAACAACTACAACTGAAAATGACTTATTTAAACTGAATACAACATTTTTTTTGCAACTACTTAAAAAACAACAAGAGATTTAATTAATGTAAAATAAAAACATTAAATTTGAATCGGGAATCTACAAAACAGTCTGAAAAATGATCTAAGAAATACAAACGAGAATTTAAAAGATCCCAAGTAGGCATCTACGTGGACGACACTACTATTTACTCCTGCCTCAAAAACAAATCTAGTGTCGCTGACAAAACTAACCTGGCCGTTCGTCTCGAAAAGGACCTCCAATCGGTTGTGAACTGGGGCAGGAATTGGCTGGTTAACTTTAATGCCTCAAAAACAAAACTGCTCTCTATTACTCACCACAGAGAACCATCCCTGCCACCCATTAGAATGTCTGACGCTCAACTTCACGAGAGCATCTCTTTGCGACTGCTCGGTCTCACATTGACTCCTGACCTGAGATGGAACAAATACATCTCAATAGCTTCGTCCACCTCAAGGAAAGTTGGCTCCCTGTGCTGCGCCAGGAAATTTTTCGCGCCGGAGTCGATCCTTCAAATCTACAAATTAACCATTCGCCCTTGCATGGAGTATTGGTCCACATATATGGTTTGGAGCCCCTTCTGTTTGTCTCAAAGTCCTTGAAAAAGATCCAGAGACGGATATGCAACGTAATTGGCCCGTGAATCCGATAAATTTTTAGGGAATGGAATCAAATAAATTTTTGGGGAATGGAATCCAATAAATTTTTAGGGAATGGAATCCAATAAATTTTTAGGGGAGGGAATCCAATAATTTTTTGGGAAACGGAATCCAATAAATTTTTAGACAATGGATCCAATTAATTTTTAGGGGGTGGAATCCAATAAATTTTTGGGGAATGGAATCCAATAAATTTTTGGAGAATTGAATCCAATAAATTTTTGGGGAATGGAATCCAATAAATTTTTAGGGAATGGAATCCAATAAATTTTTAGGGGATGGAATCCAATAAATTTTTGGGGAATGGAATCTAATAAATTTTTGGGGATGGAATCCAATAAATTTTTGGGGAATGGAATCCAATAAATTTTTGGGGATGGAATCCAATAAATTTTTGGGGAATGGAATCCAATAAATTTTTAGGGGATGGAATCCAATAAATTTTTGGGAGATGGAATCCAATAAATTTTTAGGGAATGGAATCCAATAAATTTTTAGGGAATGGAAGTATGGGAAGCCGTTGGTATCAACCAATGGCTTCTGTTACCAATTATAGACATTTAAGGATAATATACCAACGGCTTTCCATACTTAATACTTCTCGAATTCACTCTCGCGTGGTCATGTGTGACGTCATGAGCTGCGGTGCGATTTTCGCTTCCAGCGTCTTATATGCACGTGTTTATCGTTGCTTGGAAATCATCCATGTAAACAGAAACAGACTATCATTACATTTTTGTCCATGTATTACTTAATATATTGTACAGTAATTGTTATCTTTGATAATGGCTTATGTAAGCTGAAAGCTTAGATTGGATTAAAAAATATGGATCAATATTGTGATTTTCTTTGGTCTTTTAATGATAATGTTATTAAGCTTATCAGACGATATGAAAAGAATTTACATAAAATAAATAGACAACACTTGTCTATATTTTTTAATGAAACATGTATGAATATATATATATATATATATATATATGTATATATATATATATATATATATATATATATATATATATATATATATATAGTCAGTATATGGATATATGTATACTTTACACAGGTATGTATACCACACACACACACACACACACATATATATATATATATATATATACTTAGAGGCGACAGTCTGTTTCATGCTATATGCAATCGTCAGGCCTGACGATTGCATATAGCATGAAACAGCCTGTCGCCTCTAAGTGTTGACTTCTATGTTCACTTTTATATTTACACACGCTCTATCTCTTATATTGAGTACTTTATTCTATAAATATAGCACACCTTAAGACTATATTTCTTATATATATATATATATATATATATATATATATATATATATATATATAGAGAGAGAGAGAGAGAGAGAGAGAGAGAGAGAGAGAGAGAGTGAGAGAGAAAGTGAGAGAGAGAGACAGTGAGTTAGGCAGATAGATTGAAGAGAAAGTGTGCAAATGTAGTTGTGAGAACATTTTTGGCAGTTTTATAATCAGTAAGAAGCTGCGGTGATTATAGTATTTTCCGAGGCTATTTCTGTTTACGCTCACGCAGTAATCCCTGGCACCTTTACGATGGATGATGAGAAATCATCTTGCATTAGGTCTGATATTGCACAGAACGCATTGCAGAAAGTGAACCCCGACACATTACACTGAGTAAAGTACAGTGGTAAAAAAAAGGACATCTATAAATGACTCTGGCAGGTTCGTCGTAATTGGGAATTTGGACATTTAATCAGCGTCAACCTCATTAAGTTGCATCTCACGCTTAGATACATAAACTCTGAGACACAAATTCACAGAAGGTCACATGAAAATACAAACGTGGACACGTAGGATTGAAAAAATATATTCTGTTCGATGCCCATATAATGAAGATATAATAAGTTTTATATTAAGGTTAAGGAAATGCTTACCCCTCATTTACGTACTTAAACTGAGAGAAATATTTCTGCATGTACGTATTGAGCAAGTTTGGTTAGAGTTTTGAGTTAAAGAAAGCAGATATCGTCTAAATGATTGTTAGTATTTGTAACTCGAACTGTTTATAGAAGCCAACATGACCCGCTGGGAAAAGCTTAGAAAGCGAAATCAGATCCATATCTTATCTTCAGATGGCAATACAGACAGTCGGTGCCGAAGGTAACGATGGGGACGAGTCGTTAAATTAAAGGGAAACCCAGAAACAAGCGGCGCAAACGACCGACCATTTGAGAATGGTAATTACTCCGATTCTGAAGATAAATTTTCCGCATTTGTTTCGGATGGAAAAATAAGAATGCATTTTTGTTGATGTTGTTCCTTTTTGGGGTTTTTGCTATCTTCGTTTGTTTTTACCCTAACTTTCTTTTTTTTTTAATCTCCGATCTCATCTTCCCGACAGTCTTTTTTTTTCTCTTGTCAGTTATTCTTCAATTATTCTGGTGGCTTCACTCACCTTGCAACGCACCGTTTTTTCGTCATTCTTTAGAGTCAGAGAAACGTAACAATGCTGGGTTCTAAAAGATCCTTCCTCAAACACTGCCTCCTCATGTCTCTTAAAGAGTCAAGTCGCTTTCTGATATCTGCAGGTTTAACGAGTTGCTACTGATATTTTTTATTTGTAAAATGTATTAGGCTGGAAATAAATTCCTGTCATTTGTCTCGCTATGATAATTTTAAAGTTGTTGGTTGATTATATAAGACAGAGCCATGTATATAATTTCGTATTCCGGTCTTTTCTCTTTCTTTTCTTATCTAATGTCATGTTGAATACTTTTTGAATTGATGTGACCGATACGAATGAGTGTAGATAAGACCCATTTGTTATACTGTATAGTTTTCGAATTAAAAAATACATTAAAAATAGGTCTAATAGCATCAGAAGAAGCGAGAAATATTTGCATTTTATATGGAAATAATTTTTTAAGTGTCAATAAAAGGCCTTGATGGTTTGTTTAGTTTTAGTCTGGGAATATTACACTAAAAGTTACACCTCGCTTCGGACGACCGACTTTAATCAACAATCAAGCTCTTTTAAACATGACACTGAAAATTTTATCTGACAAATTAGAAAAGATCGGTTAAATACAATCCGCACAAAATTTGGCTAGTGATTCTCATCTTAATAAATTATTTCTGAGATGAGTTATTGTAATTATTTACATATTCAATACGTTTCGGGCGTTGTGCGCTTCAGCCTTCTTCAGGTGATTGAAATTTAGAACTGAACCCGTTATTTCGGTAGATTGTTCTAGTTCCACGTGCCATGCCTCTTCCGGGTGTTTCAGTTAACTTAACTCTCCAATTTTATGTTCACCATTTCACCACTGCAATAGCAAGGTATTGAACTCATAACTCTTTAAGTCAAGTCAATGGATCCAGCCAACGATTTCATCTACTGAACCATGTGTCCTTGAAGACTCCAGTGTATGAAGTTTTGGGACTTATAAATCTAATATCTCAGTAACCGTTTTTTACCAGAGCTCATACTGCAATTTTTTTGTTGTTATTATTGCTTTTCTCTGGCACCCCGAATTATTGGTTCCCATATTGCATTCATGTCTGTGTTTCTTGTTTGATTATATAAGGCAGAAGTATGTATCTAACTTTGTTTATCATTAAGGATATAATACGCTGCTGCTAAAACATTTCGGGAACATTTTTCCAGCATCTTCAGAAATGGGTCAAATATATGAGTTTTACCTAAGTCCTGGAGAGAACTTTTGCCAATAGAAGAGCGAAGCAAGAGAGTTAGACCTGATTGGACACAATTCAGTGTCTGATCGGTGATTATGAAATGATATTAGCTTGTTTTTGGGGCTATTGGAAGTTACAAACCTTTTTTCTCCCAATGACCTATTTACGCGAGGTCAAAGGAGAGCTCAGTTGCTAGGCTCGGACCATCTTGATTTGACGGGGATTTTTCCTTAAACTGCGATCCCGTTTACTAATAATTTGAGAATATCCATAGTCAGTTCGTTAAATAAAAAAAAAAAAAAAGATTGTAAAATCGAGTGGAATATTAGTTATTACGTGCTTAAAGATAATGGGAACACAATTGCAAGTTAGAATATAAAATCGACATTGGAGAAGTACAAGGTGATTGGAACATAAGAGAGCTTGAGAAGAAACACTGCGAATTCAAACTGTTATGAATTCCTGTTCGTAGATATTAACTTCTCGAAAGAGTCAAATATGATGACAAGAATTAGAATTAGAATTAGCTAATTAAAAATTTGATTACGTATAGGTAAATGCTAATGTCAAAGCGATTTCGAGATTCTGTTAAACATTCCTCCAACAGAAAGCTGTATACCACTTATTAAAGCGGTGTATTTTGGGGCCTTACAGTTCCAACGTATTTCCTTACAGAAGGCGTTTTAGTTAGAGAGCAGCCATTTTTTAAACGTGTCTTTCTAAAAGTAATAAAAGTCTAAACGCAGCAGTTTGCACAATCATAAATGTATAATTAATATAAAAAACAGTTATTTCATATGAGAAATATGATAGTACATTCGACCAAGTTTCTTCTTTAAAGTATTAGGTTGGAAAGAAATTCATGTATTTTTGTTCAGACATATAATTGATTTATATTTAATTAGAAACTCAATCAAGACAACAATTTCCTTCATTTTCGATGGCATCCGAGTTGGTAAATATGTTAATTCTTTTGGTTTCCAGGCAAAATAAACCCTTTTCATAATTTATATACATCTCGCTGTCCATAAGATACTGTAAACATAAAAGTGTTCATCTATCAAAGCGAGGTCGGCTGAGTAAGATAGATCAGGTAATCCTTCCATATTCAAGGTCAAATTCTTTTTCTGCCTGCATCTTTACAAGAATAACAAAAATTAATCAATGAAGCCCGCTTTTGCCAGATCGATGTTGTGCTTTCGTATAATGAAAGTACATCTAAGAACTGATTGTTCCATTGCAATTTCAATACTTGATGGTAGAAGATACAATTCTTATGGCACCAAATACGCAGATGACCTCAAAATGTAATCCTGGTTTTGGCACGAGTACTGGCTTTTTAGCTTTCAATGAATAGGATTACAGACAATATACTTCTGTATGTGGACGATTATGGCTCTCCACAATTTTTCATCCTTTATAGTTCTTATTTAGGTTTAATTTTTCGCTATTTTTCCCAATCACGGTTCTGCCATCGACTTACGCGAACACATTAGGCAGTTTACTCGCTGCTTCCGTCTACCCCATTTGTCTTCAATATGTTCTTTGAGTGTCAAATTCTCCAAGACCTCTTTCCTTATTATGTGTCTTCATCTGTCTCTTTCTGATGTTAAGTATGTGACCACCCCCCTTTCCTTAAAACTACCCCTTAACGTAATCCTCTACCTCGAGTGGTCACACGGGCTTTGTACAGGGTTAACCATACTGTAAAAAAAAAAAAAAAAAAAAAAATAGTCTAGTCGCTTTCGGAATAACTATGTTAAGTTACTACAAAGAGATTATTATTTTAAACATAATATTTAAGGGAATTATAATCAGTTTTATTGGTTTATTGAAAACAAAATGAAACCTATTTTTGAATACTTGAACTTTTGAAACTTGTAAATTAATTTTTTTAGGAAAAGGCTATTTTGCCAATTCCGGTAAAATAGACAAACATGTTTTTAAGCCTCGGTCTCGGTAAAATCACCCCGGCTATTTTGTCGGTAAATATTTGTAAGTGGGAAGTAGGAAAAGGAAATATTTTTTTTCTCGTTTTCTTTTCCTTCGGCGGATGATTAGCATGAATGAAAATGGGAATAAGCGTAAGCAGAATGTGATGCTTGAGCGCGTTTCACTGTGTGTGCGTGTGTATATGTCTCAGTGAGAGGAATCAAATCGGTACTTACCACTTCAAGCCAAGCACGCCGCTATATTCCAGATCAGATAGAAATTATGGCAGCGTTTGCTTCCTTTTTTTATGGAAGAGCGCACATTGTTGGTGAACAGGAAGGCATCCGGGATTAGACAATAAATTTCCAAGAAGAGTGTATACTTCGGAAGATGGAAAAATTGTAGCTAACGGAAGGTACACAAGTCGATACCAGATCAGTATCTGCTGGGTCACTGTGGAGAGGGAGTATATTGTTGAAAGACCCGAAACCCCTAATGGACCTTGGCTAGAAACATCACTTATGATGTGTACTAAAGCATCCAATAGATGTATTTTACGAAATGTGATATTATGAAAGCAAGTAATGTTAAAAATAATAACAGATTTAATACGGAAGTTTATTTATTTTCACCATCAATTGTTAAGACAATTTAAAAGCTTTTCCACAATTAATTGTTGAAACAAAAGTTAAAATCATTTATTCATCATCAATTAATAAAAGAAATGTAAAAGTCTCTGAACATTTTAAGCCCTTCAGGCATAAGAGTCTCTGGAAATCAAAAAACTTGCCCTTGGGCATGGTTCTCTTGCCAATACACATTAGGTGTACCCACTGAAGACAACAGTCACAGAACACAGAATCCATGTTGTTCAAGTCTTGCCTTCAAAGCTTACATAGCCACTGCGTTGAAGATGTGAAATATAATATTTTCTTAGTTCTAAAACATTTATATTTACTGGTAAAATAGCCTTTATAAATTCTAACCACCCAAAACACTAAGAACAATATATAATATGAAAATTAAGAACTAAATGGTATAATCTATATTTTAAATGGGGTGTTTGAGCCCCCCCCATGGTACCCAATGCTGTGACAATAACCCACAATACTAACGGAGAGTGAATAATGTAATATATTTTATTAGGTTGGTGCAAAAATAATGACGTAATAATGTCGTTTTTTGACGTATTTTTTAACGTCATTATTTTTGCACCAACCTAATACTAACAGCGACGTGTGTGTGAGAGCCCCAAGAGCCACCCAAGGTTACTGAATTGTCTTTTATGAACGTAAGAGGAGAAAGTAAGAATTGCAGATTATGAGGATATGTAGGATAGTTAACAGTTGACACTGGAATTGAAGAGATTTAGGGATCGAATAATCATCCCCTAGGGAGTCTGTTCAACAAAGTAGCGGCACTGAGGAAGAAGCTATCCTAATGGAATGCTCTTCTTACCAGTGGGATATGAAAGAAATGATTTGTTTTTTACGGCTTATCAACCCTTTGTAGGTTATTTAAAGCCCGGCATATTTTTTAGATTTTTTGGAGATAATAATGGTTTAGGGATACAAGTATTATTAATTAACCCATAGCTGGAGGGAGAAGAGGTGGAATCTTACCTTTCCCAAGAGCATTTGTGCGTAAGTGAATATAACGAATCCAACTAGAATTGAAACTCGGCTCTCCGATTAACAATTCTCAGCCATTTTGCATTGCACCACTTGCACCTGGTATTCCTAAACGGTCACTCATCTATGTACCGACCAAGCTCGACATTACTTAACTTCAGTGATCGTTTGGGAAGCGGTGCTTGAACGTGATGTGTCCGTAAGCCTACGAAAAAGTAGTCCGCCCCTATGTACATGGCAAGGCTGTAAAAATCTGAACTGGGCAACTGAGGAATATAGTTCGTCAGAATATTTCCATGGAAACAGTAATAAGATTTTATTTATATCATCTTCAAAAATCGGATATTAATTATCTATAAGCATCTTTTAACTTAACACATTAATTGTCCGTGTCCCTTCAGGACGTTGGCAATTATGACTCTCCGCATTTTTTTCTGTCGTTTATAGCACTTAATACCTTTTTTTTGCCATCTCTCCCGAACCTTGCTCCGCCATCCATTCGCTTAAGCTCGCCCAGTATGTTGTGCGTTGCTTTCCTTTGGTTCTCTTGCCTTCAATCTGTGGGTGGTTAGTATATATAAATGTTGCAGGGATCGTATGCAAGTGGATTCTTTTCTTCTATGTGCGGTTCTTCCGAACACAGGTTATCATGGCTCTCCACTATTCACCTTTTGACCTTTATGAGTTTTCTCCCTTTGCTAAGGCTCCCGCCCACGTTTCGCTAACCCAAGGTCGTCAAGTAAATGGCTCACTGCCTTCCGTTGTTGCGCTTGCCTTCAATATTTTGAGTTAAGTTTTCCAAGCATTCCTTCCTCATTACGTGTCCAAGGAATTTCGGCTGTCTTTTCCTGATTCTGATTAGATGTATTCTTTCTGTTGACTTTTTCTTCAAGACTTCCATGTTGCTTACTAGCTTAGTCCATGGAATTTTCAGTAGCCTTCTTTAGAATCTGTTGCCTCCAGTTTTCTCGTGAGATCATATATACACCCTTGTGCAAATTAATTGAAATAAAACGAATAATTCCGTTATTGTTTTCATTTTTTCGTATTTTTCCAATGAAATATGACCCTGTTCACATGTTAGTGCTTCGTATGTCCATTCCACAAAGTCTTTCCTTGCAGATTGACCACAGATTCTCGAATGGATTTAAATCAGGAGAGTTTCCGAGTAAGTCGATAGTAGTTTGATTTGCTCACTGATATGGCTTGCCATTGTGTTTGCGCAGCGTTACAATGTTGTACGCTACATTGGAGTAACGTCCATCGGAGACAATGGTTGTAGGACAACTAATCGACAGTCGAAAAAATAGTGTCTGGGCATGACGAAAAATAAATGAAAAAAAAAATGCAATCACGAATGACGCAATATTTTTCAAGGCCAAATAAATTTCATCATACACCCCGAAAATAGATTCATATTACTGTACATCACTGCAAATGACCTAATCTGAGGAAAAATAGAAATCGATTGCACCCTGTCTCTCCAGTGGGTCTAAAATTAATGGTACGGTGAAAGAAAGGAAACTAAAGCGGTTGTCTTAATTAATTTGCACAAGGGTGTAGTTAGTAAAATAACAAAACAAAAAACAAACAAAAAAACAAAAAACAAAAAACAAAACAAAAAGAAAAACGAAAAGATGGAAGTTGACTTATTAACGACGGGAAAGTAATGAAAAATCTAGTATTATTTATAAAAATTAAAATCGTGACCCCTTGCCTCACAAAATTTAATCGAAATCATAGTGTCAACAATCACATACAGTAGTTAATTGTAAACTTCATTTTTTGTATGGTTGTATGGTATGTTCCTCACCAGGGATACATCCGTTTTTGAATTCTCAGTTGCCCTTTTCCTAGACTGGTTGCCAACGACAATTAGTGAGCCCAATCTATTATGCTATTTAACCCGTATCTGGGGAGATAAGATGGATTCATAACGTTCCCCAGTATATTTATGCAAAGGTGAATGCAAAAAATTCGATTGGAATTCGAACTGGAGTCGCCGATTTCTCGCTTCGTGAGTTTAACTATTCAACCACCTGCACATCCACCTTAGATACACTATATATAAATAAAGATGAAGGTCTGTGTATCTGTCCGTCTATACGTCTATAGGAAGAAAAACAAAACATAGATTTCCGGCATGAGAGTAGATGTAATATGCTATGTATAAGCATATATTATTTTGCACAAACCCTCACAATTTTTTCCCTTCGATTTAAATGAAATTTAAACTTAGGCAAATGACCTGAAATGATGCCTATTACCAAAATATCAGCCGATTTCAATAATATCAATATATCCTAATGGGGGAAAACACCCCTATGTTGGAAGCCCTCTACTTGACTATTTGAACCCCTATATTTTTATGGGTTTTTTAACATATATTTTCGTCACCATAATATATTTTGAAGTCAACTCTCAAAGTAAGGGTGCACAGATCCCTGGATCAAAAAATTCTTTCCATGGATTTAAATGAAATTTAAACCATACCGATTCAATCTTATATAATGATCCAATTAATATGGATCCTAGGATAGTTTTTCCATAAACTTCTCTTTTGGAGTTAGGAAGTATCAATCGAACTATAAAATAACTACAATTTCATTAATATGCAACTTTAAAATTTACTTGAATTCTTCATAAAGTCGTCTATCCTATAATGATAAAACATCTCTATATCTTTCCGATCTCTGTTCTGCCAGCTGATTATTGCAAATAATAATTAGGCTGCTACCTTACTGCAATGCTTCCGACAAAGGTCCGTTTTGGACCACCTAATCAATCCCAGCGGAAGAAAAGGGAAAGAGTAGAAGAAACTGAAGATAGGGCTGAGGAAGAAAAAGTTATATGCTCAACGTGTTACAGTAGCAAGGCAGTCTGAAAATCAAGAAAAAGCTGACAAAAGACGTAGACTAGATGCTTAACGGGCTGCAACAGCAAGACATTCTAAAAATCAAGAAAAAGCTGACAAAAGACGTAGACTAGATGTTTAACGGGCTGCAACAGCAAGACATTCTGAAAATCAAGAAAAAGCTGACAAAAGATTTAGACTAGATGCTTAACGGGCTGCAACAGCAAGACAGTCTGTAAATCAAGAAAAAGCTGACAAAAGACGTAGACTAGATGCTTAACGGGCTGCAACAGCAAGGCATTCTGAAAATCAAGAAAAAGCTGACAAAAGACGTAGACTAGATGCGTAAAGGGCTGCAACAGCAATACAGTCTGTAAATCAAGAAAAAGCTGACAAAAGACGTAGACTAGATGCTTAACGGGCTGCAACAGCAAGGCATTCTGAAAATCAAGAAAAAGCTGACAAAAGACTTAGAGTAGATGCTTAACGGGTTGCAACAGCAAGACATTCTAAAATCAAGGTAAAGCTGACAAAAGACGTAGACTAGATGCTTAACGGGCTGCAAAACCAAGAGAGTCTGAAAATGCAAGAAAAAGCTGACAAAAGACGTAGACTAGATGCTTAACGGACTGCAACAGGAAGAAATTCTGAAAATCAAGAAAAAGCTGATAAAAGACGTAGACTTGATGCTTAACGGGCTGCAATAGCAAGGCTTTCTGAAAATCAAGAAAAAGCTGACAAAAGACGTAGACTAGATGCTTAACTGGCTGCAACAGCAATACAGTCTGTAAATCAAGAAAAAGCTGACAAAAACGTAGACTAGATTCTTAACGGCCTGCAACAGCAAGGCAATCTGAAAATCAAGAAAAAGCTGACAAAAGACGTAGACTAGATGCTTAACGGTCTGCAACAGCAAGACATTCTGAAAATCAAGAAAAAGCTGACAAAAGACGTAGACTAGATGCTTAACGGTCTGCAACAGCAAGACATTCTGAAAATCAAGAAAAAGCTGACAAAAGACGTAGACTAGATGCTTAACGGTCTGCAACAGCAAGACATTCTGAAAATCAAGAAAAAGCTGACAAAAGACGTAGACTAGATGCTTAACGGTCTGCAACAGCAAGACATTCTGAAAATCAAGAAAAAGCTGACAAAAGACGTAGACTAGATGCTTAACGGTCTGCAACAGCAAGACATTCTGAAAATCAAGAAAAAGCTGACAAAAGACGTAGACTAGATGCTTAACGGTCTGCAACAGCAAGACATTCTGAAAATCAAGAAAAAGCTGACAAAAGACGTAGACTAGATGCTTAACGGTCTGCAACAGCAAGACATTCTGAAAATCAAGAAAAAGCTGACAAAAGACGTAGACTAGATGCTTAACGGTCTGCAACAGCAAGACATTCTGAAAATCAAGAAAAAGCTGACAAAAGACGTAGACTAGATGCTTAACGGTCTGCAACAGCAAGACATTCTGAAAAGCATGAAAAAGCTGACAAAAGACGTAGACTAGATGCTTAACGGTCTGCAACAGCAAGACTTTCTGAAAATCAAGAAAAAGCTGACAAACGACGTAGACTAGATGCTTAACGGGTTGCAACAGCAAGACATTCTGAAAATCAAGAAGAAGCTGACAAAAGACGTAGACTTGATGCTTAACGGGCTGCAATAGCAAGACAGTCTGAAAATCAAGAAGAAGCTGACAAAAGACGTAGACTAAATGCTTAACGGGCTGCAACAGCAAGACATTCTGTAAATCAAGAATAAGCTGACAAAAGACGTACATTAAATGGTCAACGCACTGCAGAAGCTAGACAACCTGAAACCCAAGAAGAAACTGAAATGAGACGTAACAGTGATATTCAGCAGAGTGCAGCTGTCAAACAATCTGAAACTCTAAAAGTAAGGGAGACAAGACTCAGAATGAATACTCGATGTAATGTAAAAACCCGGCAACTGGATATATTATATTGAAAATAAACATTACTATAATGGTCGTTTATTTAATTTTGATGTTTGTTGCATTACGTAAATAAATATTGTATTATGCGCATGTTTATAGTTAAATTCAGTCTTTTATTTAGTTATATATGTGATGATTGATTCATGTATAGACCAAAATATAGAGATCACAGACAAGAAAGTTATCCGTCCAGGGTATGACGATAAACTACGTCCAATAGCAAGGCCTCTGCTCAGGAGGTTTTTGAGGGGCGTGGAACCACCTCTTAATTACTCGTGTTCCCAGGTCCAACCTGACCCGGTGTGGTAGCATCTGTTAGGGTCCCACCTATGGGAAAATAGTTAAACCCCAAACACTAGTCAAAACGCTATGAAAGTTTAAAAATAGGTTTCAATACCAGCAATACATTTTTGAAGGAAAAAAATATATTACCAGCAATACAATTTTGTAAATAATTATTGCCAGCAATACATTATTGCCAGCAATACATTTTTGAAGAAAAAAAATATTACCAGTAATACGTTTTTGGAAAAAATATTATCAGCAATAAAATTCTTGTCAGCATTAAATAACCAATTGAGGTTGATATGCCTTAAAACAAAAATCAAACCAAACCAAACCAGAAGTTCATATGCAACCATGATGATATTCGCCTGGAGGAAGCACCTCTTTGTTCTACATGAAAACTGACAGCCCTTTCTATTGGGTTAACTGGATAGATATAGTTGTATCACCTACATGAATTTTAACAGCCATTTTATTGTGTCACGTACCTGTAATATTTCGTGGTAATATTAATTTATACCGGAAACAAAATATAATGAATATAATAAAAGTTGATTATTTTTTGATCTTCCATTTATTTTACGAAAAATAATTCAATATTAAGACAATATAAAAAGTAATAAAAAATAAGAAGTTTATTAACACAGAAACAAAAATTAAATAACGTTAATCTTTACAAATGATTTCTTCGCATGGCGTGGACACTGGCTGCGTACCGATCGTTGATGGTTCCGGTACCGGTACCGGTACGCGGACCACTACTTTGAGTAGCACTTCTGTAGAATACTTTGTCTTGCCTTTGTGGAAAAGGCGAATATTACACTTTTCATGGGTTTGAAGTTCTTAAAAATACCAAGTCGAAAATAAAGACTATTTTTATGGTGCATAAACATTTCAAGTTTCTTGAATTTTTCATTTCGGAATTATGGTTTAAAAAGAAACATTTTGATCAATGCACAAATTATTTATACAAATGATTTCTTTTACATTTTTACGAATAATTTCTTGCAATTTGAAAATTGATGATCATTTAAGACTTGAAACTTATCGTTTTAGTTTCATTGAAATGTTTGGTTTAACAAGTTGCATGAGGGATTGAACTTATTTTTTGGTAGTGGTGGTGGTGGGGGGGTCCATTGTTACACATGATTTTTGCATTTGCATGTTGACGATACTGTTGACACTTTGCACTGATTTAAGGGCAGCTGGTAAAACTATACGACGGAAAATTACAATATTTTCTGGACGCTAGTAAGCACTAAAAATAGAAATCCAACCCTGAATTTGATAGCTCTGAAATATCATGAAACGAGTTGGTAAAAATTCCAGCACGGATTTTTATCAGAAGTGAAAATCTGTAAAAACGAGATATAATAAGATGGACAATTCAAAATGGCAGACAGCAAAGAATTAAATTATTTAGGATTGCTCTTGTTACATTCGAAAGATATCCGATATCACAGCTCTTGGCTGTAGATAATAATAATAATAATAATAATAATAATAATAATAATAATAATAATAATAATAATAATAAAGACGATGACGATGACGATGATGATGATGATGATGACGACGACGACGATGATGATGATGATGATGATGATGATGATGATGATGATGATGATGATGATTAAAAATGTAGAAGATTGGAGTGTAGAAAGGGGAAGAAAAGGACAGTTGATGAAAGGAAGGGAGATGTGGTTCATAGCAACAACAACAACAAGACAAAAACAACAATAATTATAAAAAAGAAGAGACTCGCCAATTAACCCTGATGTGATTACTACTACTGCTGATACTAAACGTGTAGAGGTTGGAGTAGAAAGAAAATGACAGTTGGAGGAAGAGAAGCAGTTTCAAGTAACACCATCATCATCAAGAATAACACCGATAATATAGCAACATTATTTTTTTACAAAAAGGAAGGGATCCCTAATAAACTCTGATCTGAATAATAATAATAATAATAATAATAATAATAATAATAATAATAATAATAATAATATTGAAAAATGTAGAGGATTGGAGTGTAGAAAGGGGAAGAAACGGACAATTGATGAAAGGAAGGGGGACGCCGTTCATAACAACAACAACAACAACAACACAAAAATAACAATAATTATAAAAAAAGAAGAGACTTGCCAATTAACCCTGATGTGATTACTACTACTACTGATACTAATACGTGTAGAGGTTGGAGGAGTAGAAAGAAAATGACAGTTGAAGGAGGTGAGCGGATTCAAGTAACACCATCACCATCAAGAACAACATCGAAAATAAATTTACAAAAAGGAAGGGATCTCTAATGAACTCTGATGTGAATAATAATAATAATAAGAATAAATAAATAAATAAATAAATAAATAAAACCACCTACTGAAAAAAAACCCCGAAAAACTTGACACCCGAATGTGTGAAAATAACAGGGTCAAAGCATTTGGCATGGGAGAAGCAATTGGATCACGTCAAGTTTCAGTGCGAACATAGGCCAAAGATCTAATGTGTTTGCCGACACAAGTTAAACTATTTTAAAGAGGTTGAACTATTTTCTCGCCTCCGTTTTAATATAAAACCATTTCGCTTGTTGACGCTTTTGACGCAAGCCACGCCACAGGATGTCTGCCACCCGCATTTCGGGTTTTTGCATCTACCGAACGCTATCCGGGCGCTAAGCGTAATCAAAAACCGACCTGCATTTTGACATGCAGTGCTAATTACACAATAACACACGGTGAGAAAAGAATAAACTGAAAGCAAATATGCATCCCTTATTTTCCTAGGCTTAAAAAAGAATGTCACTCTGCTTCTCAACGGAAAGCCTAGGAAATTGAATAGTTTTTGCTGTCAGGAGTTAATAAAAGTGTTTATCATCACCGCAACTAATTGTTGAAGTTGCTATACGAGAGTGTTCCGCTTTATCTTAATGATTTAATCTCTAAAAATCTAATGTGGAGGATTGAAGCCATTTTGTTTTGCCATTATTGACGTATATATTTGCCTACTATACTAGATTTATTAATGGCAAAATCCTTTAATAAAGTACATTACAAAGATCTATTTGAACTGCTAGGAAAACTGGATTTATTTAGGAAGAATATTGGAATAATCCAGAACTTACACTGGGAGCAAACCACCTGCATATGGATAGAAAATGAATTGATTAAGCATACAAAAATAGAAACGGGTATAAGACAAGGATGTGTCTTCTTACCGGATTTATTCAACTTTTACAGCATCTATCATAATGCTTAATATTAGGCGCTTCCCTACAAGGAAAGACTTGGCGTTCATTGACCGAGCAGCCAATATTGCTTTCGGTTGAAATTTATAAAAATCTTTCTCTTAAATCAACTTTCCAGGAAAACTGGTTTTTCAAGTTCACTAATTTCTCGGATCAAATAGATGTTATAGCTCTTTCCAGTACTAATGAGTTTTTTTTTTCCTAAACTCTTATTTGAGGTAGTATGTCATTATTTTTTCTTCGAGTTACATGTGCTATCCATTTTAATTGTTGCTGCTGCTGGTCGTCCTAAAGTGATGCGGTTTCTCTTCTTTGGTACAGTTCTTTGTTTGCGAATCTGTAGCCCTAGTCCACAATGTTCAATGAAGAATGATTTTTGCTGAAAGCACCAGATTTCACCCGCTCAAAGCATTTTTCGCCATTGACCTTCGGATTTAATATCCTGCTAGGATTTATTCTTCCTGACAGTAAATTCTAAACAGTTTAATAACCTGTTGTATGAAAATGTTTTTTTGATTATTATATTCCGTCTAGGCTGAGCCCAAGATAATTTTGTTCCACATCGCAAGACGCTACCAAAACCCAAATATTAACCTAAGAAGACCAATCATGCTCTTCTATAACCTCGTAAAAATCCTCTATTTACATTGTTCGGATCGTTGTCCCCATCTTTATTGCCAATATTCACGACATTTCGACCTTCTTCAAGAACACATGACCCAGTGGATAAAAGTGTTGGTTGGATCCAATGACTTGACCCAAACAGTTGTGAGTTCAATACCTGGCTACTGCAGTGGTGAACAAAGAGCTGAGTTAAAGAGACATAACTGAGACATCCCGAAGAGGCATGGCACGTGGAATTAGAAAACTCTACTCCGGTGGACGAAATAAATTCGAAGTTCCAATAACCTGAAGAAGACCGGGGCGTACAACAGCCGAAACGTCGTGCATATGGCAACAAAGATAAGAGCAAAGGCGAGAACAACCGTCCGAAGAATCTAGTGTAAATAGGCATATTCAACCTTTACAATGAAGTAATCGTAAGAGAATTAGAAGTACTTCAAGGATTCATTATTGGTTGTCAAAATCTTAGGATCATAAGATGTGTAGATAACGCAGTGATGACAGCAGATACAGAAAGGAAACAACAGAAACTCCCACGGAAATGATTAAAAGGTAATGGTAATATTAACTGTTTCCTTATGAGGAAACAGTCAGCATTTATTGACCGAGCAGCGACTGTCGGTAGAAATTTATGTAGTCTTTCTCTTTAAACAATTTTGAGGAAAATAGGTTTCTCGAATCCAGGAGCTGTTATAGCTCTTTCTCGTATTGATGGCATTTCCTTACTAACCTTTTGTTTGATGTTGTACTGAATGAAAAGTTCTTGATTATGTCTTCGTTTTCTAAAGGAAAGTGAGAAAAAAGGATTAATCTTTTTAGAAGACAGAATATATGGTTGCACGCAAAAGGAATAGCCCGAGATGCGAATTATGAATAAGAGATACCAAAATGAACCAAGTATAACCCTAGCACCGAAGACAACTAGTGTCGTTCAACGTCACCAGTTGGGCATGGACTTATAACCTGTAAAATGTTGGGCTCTTACCGGGTGGGGGTGAGACTTTTTAAAATTCTTTTGTTTTCTTTTTACGGCTTATTAACTGGTTATTTAAAGCCAGAAAGTATTTTCAGATTGTAAGAATATATGTAGATAATTATTTACTGAGACATAACCTATAGCCGTTAAAATATGGTTTCATGCCTTTCCTAAGCGTATTGGCGTACTAGTGAATATAACGAACCCGATTGGAATTGTAATTCGATTCTCTAATTGCCAATTCCGAGCCGTTATGCATTACACCAATCAGACATCCAAGCTCGCAACACCTGGTCTTCCTAAGCGGTCACCCATCTAGGTACTGACCAGGGAAGACGTTACTTAATTTCGGTGATCGTACAAAAACCATTGTTTAAACATGACATGGACGAAAGCCTGGTGAGACTCGAGTAACCACACCAGGGCTCAGTCCCGTGCTATAGTATATAGAGGCCGTGCGCTGCACATACAACATACCCCTCCGCTCTCGGCCGTACTGAGAAGATCAAAGATCTAAATGCAATACTTTTGTGGTCAGCTTGGCTGGATAGTACTTTGCTCGTAGGTCTGAAGATATTAAGAAGGTTGAAAATGCAGAGAATTGGGAAAGTACAAAAAGTCAATAATGATTTTATTTCCCGCTGGAAGTTAATCATCATCATCATCAACAACAACAACAACAACAACAACAACAACAATAATAATAATAATAATAATAATAATAATAGGGAAGAAAGTCCTTATAAATTGAACCATCAGTGAATATTTATGTTAATCTAATTCTTATTCATAATAGAACCCTACGGCATTTGCACATTTCAATCTTAGTAGCAACTGTTGACAGTTCAATAGCTAGAAGCGAAATGAATATAATCAGTAATAATAATGAGTGTCAGCTTTCCTTAAGTTTATATATATATATATATATATATATATATATATATATATATATATAGATAGATAGATAGATAGATAGATAATTAGATAGATAGATAATTAGATAGATAGATAGAAGTAGATTTATATATGTATTGTAGGAGTATATATATATATATATATATATATATATATATATATATATATATATATATATATATATATTAAGACGTTCTAATCTCTGCACATGAATCATAGAATAGGAAAGGAGCAAAAAGGGTGGATTAATAAATCCGTGGTCTGCGACAGTTATCAGCCGAATTTTGACTTGAAAATCTTACTGTATAATTTCTTATGTCTGATGTATGGGCAAACATTAAGTGATTTGACAAATAAGTATTCGACGTATCTATCATATATATATATATATATATATATATATATATATATATATATATATATATATATATATGTATATATATATATATATATATATATGTATAATAGATACGTCAAATACTTATTTGTCAAATCACTATATATATATATATATATATATGCATATGTGTGTCTGTGTGTGTCAGAGATAGAGTGCATGTAAATATAAAAGTGGTCACTGAGGTTAGCACATACGCTCTATCTCTGATATTGAGAAATTTTGCCCATAAACATAGCATACCTTAAAACTCTCTCTCTCTCTCTCTCTATATATATATATATATATATATATATATATATATATATATATATATATGTATATGTATATATGTATGGGTGGGATGGATAAATTCTTGCCATTATATATTTTTAATTTCGCCCATATGCGTTGTTTGTTTTTGAATTTATCGACTGCACGGTATAGTAGGGTCAGTTGGGCACTGCCTATGAGAAAAAGAACATCATGGCGCAACTCATTCCCCAAAAGTACTTGTATCACTAAAGATGAACTGAAGGCAAGGTTTATGGCAGCATTCACCAGCTTAAACAAGGAATCCGTCAGAAGAGTTACAGGAGATTCCGAAGTCGTCTGGGGGCCGTTGTTGAAGCCAATGGCAATTTTATTGAATAAATTTACTCTTTACTATTTCAAGATATTTTTGTGTAATGTTGGTAAATAGATTTGTTAAAATTAGATGCCAGTGCTATTTTTATTTTTGCGTAATTTGGACGACAATTCAAGTTTGGGTTATACTTGTACAAGTTTGATGCTGTCTCTTGGATACTCAAATGTTGAAGCTTCCAAACTTCTGTTCAAAGTCTTCCTAACAGGCGTTATGGAGGAGCAGAAGGTGGTTGTGCATAATAGTTTCTGAATGCGTACAACACAGTTTAAACCTACGCAATGCACTCAGAGGATGGCGTGTCTCCAGTAATGAAAGAAGCAACTCGCACATGGTTAAGAAAGCATTTATAGTGATTTTCCAAGAGTAGCTTAGATGTGGCACAAGACCGAAAGTATGGGGCACAGTCGTAATTGTTCTAGCGAGACAGGCTTGATAAACATTACATAGTCTCGAAGTGCCCACAAGAAAGCATTTATATATGTGTAATTTAAAATTATTGACATGTTAATTTTATAAACTTTTTATTGTATTTTGTATGCGAAGAAGAGATTTCTTCTTTTTGTCATAGCGTATGAATAAGGGAGTTTCAGTTGAGTAATGGATAGCGACTCGGATCGGAGAGCTGAGTTCGAATTCCAGTCGAATCCATTCACTTACGTGCTAATACCTTTGGGAAGTTTGAATCCTTTTCTTGTCCTCCAACTATGGGTAAATAGCAGGACAGTTCTATAGCAACTGGTTTAGTTCAGATAGAAATCTACTGCTGGAAAATAATCTGACTCTTCAGTCATATATTGAAAGATACATGATCGCCTAAGCATTTATCAGTCATGGCACATAGTTAATTGTATGGATAAGTTGTTCAAATGATTGTTCATTTCTTGTGCTTTCTGTTAACAGCTACTTTTCATGGATGTTGGTTGTGCTATTGAAAATTGTGTGTAGGTTGCTGATAAGTAGATAAGTTTTTAATTCAGTACATTATTGTCGAGTTAATGTTATTTGGAGATACGGCACGAAGAAGAAGAAGAAGAAGAAGAAGAAGAAGAAGAAGAAGAAGAAGAAGATATGGAAGGTTGGAAGCAAAAAGTGACCATTGAATTTTCGAAAATTGTAGCCGGATGCTCCTACTTTCTAAGCATGCATTTTTTCTTTTAGAAAGAATGACATTTCTTTTAATAATTGATCCAATAGAAAATCATTATTTATATCAAAAGGGAAAAGTCGATGTCTGTTGTCTGTGACAATTCGAAATACAATCCATTCCATTCATGCAAGAAAGCTTAGAAGACGAATTTTCATTTGTTTACTTTATTCTAAACGCGACATGAAAAGATCAAATTTACTTTTCACACACACAGACACATATACACACACAAACACAAACATACACTCTATCTCTCTCTGCATATATATGTGTATATGTGTGGGAGAATATATATATATATATATATATATATATATATATATATATATATATATATAGGGAGAAATATATATATGTGTTTGTATGTATGTATGTGCGTGAGTGTTTATAACTGTAGATTAGTTAAATCGCTAAACGAATGCGGAAGATTCTTATAAAATCCATCTATCTAGCTAGCTAGTTCAGTCTGTTCATATCTGAAGTCGAGATGCCATGTCAGGACCGATAACATTGCAGATCCTTCTTTTGAATTTGTTGAGAATATCAAGATATACACCAGGAGCAATTTATTGAACTTGTACAATGAAATTAGGAACCATCATTGCTAATTACAGATGTATCAAAAATTAAATTCACAACCATCTACTGTAAAAGTTCAATTGTCAAAGGAAAATTTTTGCACAAAGCTGAAAATCTTTATAATACAGCACGAGTCTTTGATACTCAAGTCTGTTCATAATTCAAATCAAAGACCTAACAAAGTCAGAATGAGAAGACCGTAGAATCACTCACCCGAAACTTGACATTCGAACAATTAAGATGAAGATACTGTTTCAAATAATTCGTGGAATATTAAAAGTATTCCCTCTAAGAATTTCATACACGAAATACAGCATGTGTTGTATTCCCAGGGTTAAAAATGGCTTTTGAGTATGTGAAGAGTAAGGGTCTTAGAAAAGACTATGCTACTTTGAGCATTGTGGACCAACGCTACAGAATCACAAACAAAGAATTGTACCAAATAAGAGAAACCATATTTCTTGAGGACTACCGACAACTAAAATGGATAGCACTCATAACTCGAAAAGAAAATAATAACATAATCAAGATATTCCGCACTACTTCAAATAAAAGGTTAGGAAGGAAATTCTTATCAATACTGGAAAAAATTATAACATCTACCGAATGCTATTTTCTTAAAAAATTTCAACCGAAACCAATAATGATTGTTCGGTCAATGAATGCCAAATGTTTCGTTGTTGGGAAACGCTTAATAATATCATTGTCATTAAGGTCAATTGTACAACTCATATACTGCAGACATAGAAGAAGCTGTGTGCCCAAGACAAGACCGCCCGAGTCCATCATTTTTCAGGCTGGTTTTATATTCAGTGACTTGTTATTTAAACCATAGCTGGAGTTATGCTTTTTCCAAGTGCATTAGCGCAAAACAAAAGAATCAAAATCGACCGGAATTTGAATTCGGACCGCCGATTTCACATTCTGCATCAACAACCGCTTCACCATACACCACGCATCTATATATATACCCTCATATATATATATATATATATATATATATATATATATATATATATATATATATATATATATATATATATATATACCCTCAGATGAAGTTCCTTTAAGTAGCTTGATATATAGCCTGACTCACCACAAACATAGCACTCGCGTTTTTTGAACATGTTTCTTTATTACTTAGAGAAAATGAATAAATTTTATTCAAGTGTCCATTCTTTTTTTAATATCATGTAACAAAACCCTTTGTATATGATTCTTATATTAGGCTGGTGCAAAAATAATGTCGTTTTCTCACATAGTAACATATTTGAGAAAACGACATTATTTTTGCACCGACCTAATAGAAATATAGAATCAACCAGTATTCATTATCAATAAACGTAACCTAAACAACATGATCCGAAGATTTGTCATTCACTGCCAAAAAGTAATTAGAACAATAGAAGAACAAGTAATACAGTAATACAATGCAGATATACTGGATTCAGTTTATTTACTTTAATTGACGCTGTGACACATCGAGAAGCCTCTCTTTGAAACTGTAGGAACTCGTGTCAGCCATCTGAAATAGAAAATTATATTATGTAGGGAGTGACCAGACTTTCGGACTACACTGTACATTACACAGATGACAGTGTCGATGGGAGATTCAGGAGGAAATCTGAAAAAAAAAAAACCCAAAAAAACTATTGCACAATTACAAAGTAAGAATAGATAACTGACCAGCGTTTTTTACTAGTCCCCTCTCATTTACTGCTTATCATTCTCTTTTTCTGTTTTCTGTCACCAAGCTTTCATTTCTTCTTCTACTCCTTCTTGTTCTTGCTCTTGTTCTTGTTCTTCTTCTTCTAAGTTATGAGAACTTAAAAATCTTCTAGAAAATGAGAAAATTCAAAGCTTTTGGTTGGACAATAACAGACGCCGGGAAATAACGACATAAAACTCAGAAGTCACACAGGAGAAGTGAAGGATGTTTTTCAGAAAAACTGCGACCGAAAAAGAACCTTCGAGATGAAGAAAAGAGTTCTTGACTGCTGTGAATCGTGAAATGCCAGTAAATGCTGGATGTTTTCGTTATTAACGAAGAAAAGTTTTGAGGCAACAGAATTGTACAGAAAAAAGTTACAGAAATGCGGTCTTCACGACATATAGACATATCATGTGATAAAAGAAGCTTTAAGTATAACAATGAAAAAGAAAAAACTGCCGTTGAGAAAGACAGCTGAAATTATTTGGAATATGTAACTAAAAGGCTCGGAGAATTAAATCCTCACAGGGCACATCTAAGGTAATAGATCAGCGGGAAGTTTTGAGCAAATATACGAAGGAAAAAGTAAAATGACCACCAGGGGCTGTAAAGAAGCAAATATTGCCGAGAGCAACAAAATGCAGGAAAATGTGGAGAACTATAATCGTCCACATCCAGAAAGGAAATGTCCCATATATAGAGACAGATAAAGAGATAAATTGTTATAGTGGAACACCCCTATTCTATCGTTAATAGACTCTCCCACCTATAATAAGTAGGAGTAGTAAGAGTAGCGAGGGGGTCGGTCAGTCAGTCGAATGGCTGATCGGTTGAACTCTCTGGCTTCGGGCGGGGAGGAAGCCGAAGGAGGCTACGTCGAAGGAGGCTACGCCGAAGGAGGCTACGCCGAAGGGTGGATTCTCTTTCGGGGAGGTAAACCGACCCTGGACCCGTTTATTCGGGTTCAATGGGCATATTTTTGGCCGAGTCCACGGTCTCGGAGATCCCACGGGCTCGGAGATCCCACGGTCTCGGAGATCCCACGGGCTCGGAGATCCCACGGTCTCGGAGATCCCACGGGCTCGGAGATCCCACGTTAAACCGACCTTGTACCACATGATGCCCACGTGGGCGAGGGTGACTAAATATCGTCGGTCAGTCGATGCCGGACGACCGTTAGTCGGATACTAATGTATCAGCGACCACAACTAGATTACTCTGTGTTATACCTATTATATCAAGTTTCTAACGTTTTGTACGTCGAATCTATTTTAGGACCGACTTAGTACAAATACAAGCCTCCACTGTGAAATCACTCCATAACCTATATATATATATATATATATATATATATATATATATATAGAGAGAGAGAGAGAGAGAGAGAGAGGGGGATAGAGAGAGAGGGGGAAGGAATCGACTCTCTTTATGCTATCATTATTAATTTTTTAATTTTAACCCCAAATCTACCATTCTTTATTTTAATCATTCAATAATAATTAGCTCGTGAATAAGTAGTGCGTATGGAAACTCACTTCCCAATGCCTCGGGAATAGATGAAATAAAGATATGATAAAACTTATGATGAAAAAAATTATTTATCTAGCTTCAAATAATAGTTGACAATATTAGCAGCGGGCGTTCGTCAACTGATGTCGTCGACTATGGATGATATACCTAATGACTACCATTTTAAGCATATCTTTTGATTGTAGAGTTTAAAGGTAATTTGTATTAATCTTGTGCTCTCTTTGAATAAATTTAGTATTACAATATACAAGTTTTACCTTTCCTGAAGTGTGTATACATTTTTGGTGAACTCTGTATGTCTCTATCTATAAAAGACAGGATGTGTGTCTGTGTATGTAACGAATGCACTGCCGCAATTTTCGACGGATTTGCACCAAAATATACTTGCACATGTTCCAAGTTATCAAGAAGGCCAGAACCGACTTAGCATTTCCCAACTCCCATCGATTTTTTCATGCTTCTATGGCAGTTTTCATGTAGTTTTCGGCCATTTTCTACTGGCCAGAGTGAGAGCCTCTAGCTGGCCGCCACGAATAGGCAGGAAGATTCTATTGGCCAGCGTGAGAGCCAATAACTGACTGACACGAATGTTAACTAGCATGCTAGCATGCAAAAAAAAATCGATAGCTGCATTCGTCACAAGTGGGAAAAATTTAAATCTGCATGGAACTTTACTCCAATTGGCTCATTCGCTTGCTTAAACTCAACGTTGATTCTGATTCCGCAGAACTGGGTTGGGTGTGAAAAAGTATTTGTTGTTAACATTCTTTTTTCATTCGGTTTTTCCAGTTACGAGTCCTTTTTTAAAGCTGATCGTTTTGTGTTAATTTTGTTTAGTTCTTTTTTTCGTAACAGATTTAATGTTTAGTATAGAGCTTAGTGTGGCACCATTTAACGAGGCAGAAAGGGAAAAGAAAGAAAAGAAGAAAAGGAGAGGCTAAGAACCGAATCGTGAGTGATAAGCAAGAACACACACACAGCTAAGAGACAATGGATAAAAGGATATTTTGATAAGTAACAAATGGCGAAAGAGTGTCATTACAATGACAGGGAAATTCTGAGTAAAAAGAAAGGGAAAGAAGGAAAGAATCAGATATGTTTTGGCATCGGCTGTGTTATCTAAGGATATGAAAACAAACGATTGGTACGGGAAGACATCTTATTATCAACTACAGACCGGCTGGCCAAAGAAAAAAAAATTCAAATGAAAATGTTATTTCGTTAAGTGACGAAAAACAGGAAACTAAAAGGACTTGGACAGATATGAAAAATTAAAAACCACCCACGAGCATCCTTGGCCTGCGATAATAAAATTTTGTTATCAGGAATTTGTATCGAAGGAAAATGAATGTGTTTTATTTTTTTCTTTCTTCGAGGCGACAGACTGACTGGAACTTTGGAGATGTTTCTTTTTGAGACCGTGTCAAGAAGACCACACATTCTGATAATTAGCGATAAAATACCTGACGTAAACCACGTGTAGAACAAGAGTTATGACCGCCATTGTCATATTGTCCCGTTCGCGGCTGGAGAAATGATAAACCATTAAGGGGAAGAAAAGGGAAAGAGAAGAGATAATTTTTTTTTTTTTTTTTAAGCAAGATATTTTTTTTTCTTCCTGAAACAAAGCCGCAGATTCGTCCACACCCGACTAAGACAACATTGGTCGAGTGGTGATCACGTGCTGCACGAGGGAGGCTGTTGCCGCCCATCTGGAGGATGAGTAAGAGAGGTTGCCACGAAGATGTGGGGAGGGCAGTTCACGATGATGTGGGGAGGGCAGTTCAGTATGATGAGAAGGTGGGAGTGAGGAAAGGTTCCCAAAAATGGAAAAAGGTGGAAATTCCTAACCAGAGAGGTGGATATGTATTTAGAATTATCGAGGAACCCCCCCGGCGCCGACAAACTCACCCCGGTTTTGGTCGGCGCCCATATAAACGAAGCCACAACGAGCAGAAATGAGTCGAGTCCCAGCAGTTCCCAGAGTCAGTCTCCGGTTGAGGCAAGCCTCGCAGATAGCTGGCCAGGATTCACGCACAAATCCGGACCCATCTTCAAACCAAGAACAATTATTTTGAAGAGCGGCTTAGATCCAGATCACCGAAATAAGTTTTTCTTTTGACTTTCATCCAAAGACCCACCGAAACACCAATTTCTTAGAGAGCAGACGACTTGAAGTGTTAAAACTTGCCTAGCGGAAAACGACGTGTCACAATCCATAGAACGGGTCGGGAGATAGATGCAGTCCTATGTATCGAACAACTAGACATAAAGTTTGTTACCTTTTTCTTTGATACTTTGAACTTTTGAGTTTTCATTTTATTGCCTTTTATGCATATTTGTGTGGTATCACCCCCGTTGAACACGGTTTGCAGTACGGCCCCGACGACTGATTGATTTCCTCTGCCTAGATCAATTCACAACGTGGGTAGGCAGACTGGGAATCAAAGTAGGACGTCACAGTTGGTGCCGTGGTAGACTGGGATAGAACGACACGGTTGGCGCTGCGACCAGGGGACGACGTCACATTAGAAAAATTCGCAGAGTGAGATAGGCAAGAAGTAAGGCATATAGCAACATCAGCACGGCAAAGGGCACTCCTTTAAAGTCATTGGAAGGGCAAAACTATTTTAAGTCAAGTGATAGCGATTGCTGTATGAGTCGTACGATTTTTGAATCAAGCACGGGCAACGCCGGGCCATGCTGCTAGTTACATATATACTTATATTCACTAATTTATAACTACTCTATTCTATTTTCTAAGAATTATGAACATTCACAGATAAACAAATAAACAAATAAATAAAAAATAAAATAAAGAGTAAATGTCTAAAGAGAATCACGATCGACTGCAGTCCAAAAGGAAATGTTTCAGTATCTATCTGTGTTTCTGAGATGAGGTATTATGTACACTATTTACATTATTCGGACTACTGTGTGTCTCTCTCTCCATATATATATATATATATATATATATATATATATCTGAGATGAGGTATTATATACACTATTTCATTATTCGAACTATTGTCCTCATCTTTGTCGCCATATTTATCATAACCTTTTGGGCCATTTTACGCTGCGGCCTTCAGATGGTTGGAATGTCGAACTGAACTTTTTATTTCGCTCATTGGGGTAGATTGTTCTAGAAGAACAGACCAGTATTCCAATAGATAATCTGATGGATATGTCGACTTTCTCCACACAAACAACCCGCTTCGGAACGGGATCACACATATATCGACAGGATGAGGGCTTGGCAATGGGCTCGCCATTATCACCAGCAATGGCGAATATATACATGGAATACTTTGAGGAAATGGCATTAGAATCTATATCTCTAAAACCAACTCTATGGTTAAGGTACGTAGATGACACCTTCATACCAGGAAGATGTTCAGGTTCTACTGGACCATGTAAACCCAATAAGACCTCAAGAAGACCTTCTATACAGTTAACGATGGAGAAAGAGAGTAACAACACGCTCCCACTCCTGGATGTTCTAATATCTCGAACAGAGCATGGGTTCAAGACATCCGTATACCGTAAACCGACATTCACCCGATAGTACCTCAATTTCAACTCCCACCACCCATACAGCTTAAAGAAAGGGATCGTCAGCTGCTTACAACATCGAGCAAAAGTTATAAGTGGCGACCCAGAGACATTAGATAAAGGATTGGTCAGTATAAGTAATACCCTACAATGTAACAACTACCCAGGGTACATGGTTAGCAGCCCCCAAAACTGGGATAGGCAGGTACAAGAGGAGGACAACAACACTCAGAAAACAGTCTGCCTGCCTTATGTGAAGGGTTTATCAGAGAAAATATAAAGGATCTGCAGTCCATATAACATCAGGACAACCTTCAAAAGCTGGACGACACTTCGCAGATATCTTATCCGAGTAAGAGCCCCCACCCCCCATAGAGGAGAACATGACTAAAGACTGTGTGTACGCTATCCCGTGCAGCTGCGGAAAGAAATATAAAGGGGAGACAGGCCGCCTCCTTAAGGTAAAGATTCAAGAACACCAGAAAGCTGTAACACGTGGGGAAGTGAAAACTTTAGGCGTGGTTTACCACATATGAAGAGAAAAGTGAGATCGCCGCCCTCTGTGGGATCAGGCTGAGATCATAGATGACGAACATCCTTGGAAAATTCGTAAACTTAAGGAATCAGTACATATGTTAGGCCACAAAAATCTCCTGAGCCAACCAAGCATAGAAATGAATACAATATGGGAACCTGTAATAAGGAGTGCCAGAGAAAAGCGATAATAACAACAAGAATTGCAATACGAGCTCTGGTAAAAACATGTAATGATAACAGCAAAAATTGCAATTTGAGCACTAGTAAAAAAATGGTTGCTGGAGACATTAGGCTTATAATACCCAGAAATTCATACACAGGTGTCCTCAGGGACACATGGCACAGTGAATAAAATCGTTGGTTAGATCCAGTGACAGAAACCAAAGAGTGTGAGTTAAGGCGTTGGAGAACTTTGAGAGGGGAATTAACAGGAGATAACTGATAACTGACATCCATTAGGCATGGCACGGAACTAGAACAGTCTACCCCAGTGAGCGAAATAAAGGGTCCAATTCCAACCACCTGAAGAAGGCCGGATCGTACAACGACCGAAACGCTGTGATAAATATGGCGACAAAGATGAGGAATAATGTAAATAGTGTAGGAAATGTTCTATTCTTGTTGTAACCTAGGGAATGTTACTGAATAGAATAATTACACGAAATTTAGGACACGAACAACACATAAGATTCGACAGATTTTGCGTAGAAGTAGTAGTCAACTGTTAGAAGTCAGTCAAGTGAATTCCACAATGAATCTCCAACTGCGGGGTATCAGATGTGGCACAAGGCCGAATTTAATGTGGTTCGGTTAAAAACTCCCCGTACACCAAGTATAAAACGGGGTCGGGTAGCTGTTTCCCGAGATGAGACTCTGCCATTCGACATAGCCTTGTCTAGGGATGGCAGATGGGAGGCAGAGAGTTTAACCAGCACAGCTTGAAACGAATCACCAACTGCAGACCAACATACAGTATTTACTACTGTATTTATGTGAATGGGGACATACCCATTATCGTCCTTAGGTATGCTACAACAATTCTTCTTAAGAATTCGTCGTTACTTACGCGTTCTTTAGGAGAGTACATTTCAAATTTCCTCCACCAGCAATGAAATTGTTTATCATTACCATGATAATACCAATTTGGTACTGTTTTTTTTTTTATTTTATTTTAAAGAAATTGTCCTGTTTTTTTGTACAATACTCAGCTTTTGATGCCAAATTCAGTTTGTTTTCTTCATTTGAATCGGAGGTGAACATTTACCAAAAAACGTCTCATCTTTTGATGGTTTATCGCGACATAAGCCTGATGTGTTCTTTGGCATTTTTCGTTTATGTAGGACTTTCATTTTTAATCTTCGAATGTCATTCAGGCTCCTCTTTAACGAATTCCGTTCCTACCTCAGTTGAAATACTTCTCAGGCTCTTACATTAAAACTTCGAGCTAACGCAGTAAATGTTTGAGATGTTTGAGTCTAAAAATAAATAAAAATGTGTCATCAGAATTCCAGATAGCAAGATCTGTCCCAGCTTGTCTAACCCAAATAAGTACCAAATAAACCTACATCTTCCATGTCTAGACTAAGTTGAATAGTCTGCATGCCCTTTTTTCGTAGAATGTCCAGTAAAATAGAAATTCACAGGTATGGTTTGTGAGACAAGCATGTAACGATTGCATCTGTTTTCCCACTGTCTGTATTAGTTTCAAAACTTTTTCTATGTGTATATGTAGAAATACATAATCCGTCATTTGTATCACAGAATCTGGAAATTCCATTAAATGTGATAAGAATGTTTTCAGAAGCAAGAAAAAAAGAATCTTAATGTTTTTGAAACAACAATAAAGCAAAGAATATGATACACGCTGTTTCGTAGAAATTATGTGACCTCTTCGAGTTTTTCGCGACCGCAGACTTCTCGCAAGGGAATTTTAACCCACTCCCTTTAATGCGTTTAAACGCCAAATTGTCAGAATGCAACTACCAATGACGAAATTGAAGAAATGCTGCATTGGCGACTTCGTGGACTTCCAAAGGTGCAGATAATAGTGCAGACGGCTGCATAGAGTGCGAATCTTAAGATCATTGTTTAAGGCGTATACCGTAAGCGCATGCGCGTGAGTGTATTAAACATTCCCACTTGCGTTTGTGTATATGCGCATGACTTTATATCTTCTGTGGCAATGAATCGTGAATGTGCTATGCTGTTCATTTCTTTAATAATAAAAGTTTTTTTTTGAAGTGGCATTATTTTAAAATAATAAAAATATGTATGCGTTTATAACCATTACACAATGTTTACTTTGATGTATATCTTTGTAGTCATTGTTTATTTTTTATAATTATTTTCACCTTTGTCTCTTTATTATCATCGTCCATAATTATCCTTATTTAATAAGAGTTGATAGGTTAACCTATCGTCCGCTTCACACTCCTCCTCAGTCTTTTGAACAGGAGTATCGGCTTATCCCTTGTTTTCTGTTTAGGACTGCGTTTTCTGCGTCCTTTTAAATTCTATACATCTAACGTCACCGCTTGAATTCTGAAATTTATATTGTTGTTAGGTTTTTACTTTTACGTCCAGTAGCCTCCTGCGTCTTAGTAGCGTTTTCGTCTTGCCTGGGGCAAATTTATTAAAAAAAACAAAAACAAAAAAAAACAAAAACAAATAAACACAAAAAAAAAAAAAGCTTTATTCTTGTTATATAGGAGTTAAATGTCACTGCCGACATTTGAGTTTGAACATAGATCGACTGTGAGCAAACTCAGCCCGTCCTATTATTGAATAAAGTGGATCACGTGACCATAGAGGAAACGCATATATGTAGGAATTAGCTGACGAGTCACGATCGCTATTTCTAGTCTATCCTTTATACTATTCGGATCTCTATATCTACTCTATTACTGTACGCACCGCTATTCTCTATTCTATTCTCTACTCTATTCACTATACTATTTCTCTATTCAGACCACTATGTGAGTTCAATACCTGGTTAAGGCGGTGAAGAACTTGGAGAGGGGAATTAACAGGAGATAACTGATAACTGACATCCATTAGACATAGCATATGGAACTAGAACAGTGAGCGAAATAAAGGGTTCAGTTCGACATTCCAACCACCTGAAGAAGGCTGGCGCGTACAACGGACGAAACGTTGTTATAAATATGGCGACAAAGATGAGGACGATAGTCCGAATAATAATAATAATAATAATAATAATAATAATAATAATTATTTTATTTTCTTTGATTTCTGTTATATACAAATTTCCTTTCCGGTGCCAGTCCCACACCCAGACCTAAGGTCAGAAATGGCTTCACGATATTTTCTACTGATCTTTTTTGTAAGAAAAAAAAATCCTATGGTCTCACACGTTTTACATGGCTAAGGCTCATTATTCTTGTGTGTGATATCATCTTGCCACAAAGTAATTTTATGCTTAATTACTGAGACCCATCCGGGATCTATAAGTAAAAAGGGCGCAGTAGGAGAGTTATCTATGCACATTTGGGAGGTTTCGTTTAGATGGAGAGGGTTTTGTGGATGATGTGTGTAGTTCCACACAAAGTAATGTTTTCTAGCTCTGAAATGCTGATGTGTACAGGAATTTTACTTACATGATTTTCAGTGTCCTTTACCATACCCAGTATCCATATCGCAACAGGGATAATCGTGGTTTTAACTTTCCACGTAGTTTTAACTTTCCGCAAGTCATATCAATTTGTGCCTTTTAAAAAAATCTTTTATGACTATGTCTGATCTATTTGCATCAATTTACTTCTACGTGAGGATTGGGAAATTTCACAGTATAGTCACTGTACTACCATTTGTGGTCTTTTACCATATATCCGGGATTTGAATACCCGAAGTTTGAACAGACATGACAACGAATATATATATATATATATATATATATATATATATATATATATATATATATATATATATAGAGAGAGAGAGAGAGAGAGAGAGAGAGAGAATCAGCCGCGTACGACTACCAATATTGGACACTAGCATAGTAAGCTCCGCTTACACTTACACTATCTTTGTAACCTTTTTGTTTAATATATCTTTCTTACCTCTAATCCGTGTTCCATGTTTTCCTTCCGTGGTCCCCACTTTGGGCCCACATCAAAAATCCGTTCATCAGTTCAAATGGATTCAATCAATGGAAGCCATTTCCTAAAGGTATAGAAATTGTCTTTATATTCATGCATAAGAAATCAGCTCAAAAAATTCAGTATCGGTCATTATACACTGATAACCAAAATCTTAAAGCCAATAAAAAGAAAGAAAAAATATAAGTTTTGCGTTGTTAGATTGAGCCACTTATTTGGGTAGAGCTTCGAATAATGAAAATAAGAGAAGGAAAAATCAAAATCAAAAACATTTCAGCATTTTATAGGAAAAATTTGAATAATTGGAAATTAGGCTAAGTACTTGCTGGTTTAAGATCATACCTAAAAGTCCTAAACAGAGTAGTAAATGTCCAACAATGCATCTCAGGAGTGAATTGCACTGCCGTCACTGGGAATAACTCTGGCATGGTCGATATAAGCGTCTGCAGAAGGATATCTGGCATATTATGCCAAGTGGTGAAAATGGCTTCCTGAAGATTAAGCACTCTTTGAAATTGTCGTCCATTTCTATAGGCGTCACTTGTCATCCACCCCCAAACATTTTCAGCGAAGTTCAGGTCGGGTGAACATGCTGGATGCTCCAAAAGAATCACGTTATTCACAATGAAAATATCCTTTGTCCTGCAGGCATTATAGATTACAGCGTTGTCCTGCTGAAAGATCCAGTCATCTCCACATAAGTGAAGGCTTTCAGTCAATATGGATGCTCACTTCAACATGCCAAAGTAATCAGCCGCGGTTAACCCTGATCATTATGGAACCTCCTCCACTGTCTCGTGTAGAAAACGTCTCCGGCGGGATATCGTTATCGTGCCAATAACATTGGAAACCATATGGACAATCCATGTTACATTTGTTCTCATCAGAGAACAAAAACTTCTTCCACTTTTATATGTCCCATGTTTAGCGGTTCCCTGCAAAATTTAACCGAGCTCTTACGTGGCGTGGATTTTTAAGACGTTTACGGTTTTTCAAGCCTTTCTCGTGGTTGTGCCGACTTATTGTTCTTGGGTTGCATTCTGCGCACGTAAAGACCTCCATCTGATTCAATGATCGACTGGTGTCTTACCGGACAACCCTTCGAATCCCCCTGCTCAACGTCGACGAAATTTTATTGAACCGACCACTTGAAATTCTCGTTCCGTTTTCCTTAAAGAAATTTGCAATAGCACTTTTACTTCGTCCAATGTCAACAGCTCGACAGTTGTGCCACGGTTCAAGCCCTCTTAACTTTTTAGCTTTTTCGCATATCTTAATCTAATGTAACTCGGGAGATGTTGACAGTGCTAATACTTGAACACAAATGACTAATTTTCATTTCGTGTTTACAAATTAAAGCTTTGTTTAAATATGATTTGAAACTATTGACCAGCTAGTATTTATACTAATTTCACAGTCTTCAAATTTTCCCTATTAAATGCTAAAAAAGTTTTAATTTTTTTCCTTCTCTTATTTTCATTATTCGAAGCTCTATACAAATAACTAGTTGAATTTAACAATGAAAAAGGTATATTTATTATTTATTTTCATTGGCCTTAAGATTTTGGCCATCATTTTATATGATTTGATCAGTACAACTTGTCTGATGAAAATTGGAACGAAGTAATCCCTGTTGTAACGAGAACTGCTATAGTGAATTAAGAATGTCTCTCTGACGATGACCAATCATTGCTCTCGACATCTTCCAATATTTTGTAGCTTTAAATAAAGCTTGTCAACTTACTATCAGACCCAGCCTCTGTTCTTCCATCCACTTGCACAAGCTGCTTAGGTAGGTTACATGCCATTTCCCTCCGCCTGGCTTAGCTTCAATATGGTGATTTCCTCAGCGCAGGTTAGATGCGGCACGAGGCCGAAAGTATGAGGCACCCAGTGAGGATCGAATTCATTGTTCAATCGCGAGAGAAGTTTGCTAACCATTACACCACGTCGATGTGTCGTAATAGGGTGATTTTCGAATCGTAGCTCAGTTGTCGCCGAACGCCGAATGTATAGGGCACACAGTGAGGATCGAACTATTAAGTCGTAATTATTGTAGTGAGACAGGCTTGTTAACCATTACACAACGTCAAAGTGCCGCTCTTATATTTTCAATATGTCATGCGAGTGTCAAATTTTCCAATCCCTCTTTCCTTATGTTCTGCCCCAGAAGTTTGAATAGTCTTTTTCTTATTCTAAATTGTGTCATTTTTGTTTTCATTTTACTTAAAACTTCTTTGTTTCGTACATATTCCATCGATGGTATTCCCAGCATTTTTCTGTAGAATTCCGTTGTCGCAAGCAGATTTCCCAAATACCAGTAGCGAAACAGTGAGGTATTAAACATTTGAGGAAGGATTCAGTTTAACATGTAAGGTTTATTTATTTTAATCAATTTACCCCAAATAAGGCAATAATGCTACTAAGACGTGAGGTCGGGCGACAGAGGATGAAAAAAACTTTAGCAGAAACCAGAAGACGAATATTAAAGAGGAAACAAGTGATAAACCGCAACTCCTGTTCAAAAGATTGGTTCTGAAGATTTGTGATACATCATCTTTTGATTCGCTGCATAAGCTATGAGACACTCAGAGTGGATATGCAAATATATGAAAAACAATGATAAAAAATTGATTATAAGTAGCAGTCGTATTTGTATTAGCAGAAGTATTCATAGCTATTTGGTTTATTAAGAATATGTTTTATTTTTTGAGCAGAAGCGTCAGGCTATTTTAAAAAGGTGGTTGCTGTTTTGACTTTACTGAATTCTTTTTTTCTTATTTGTACTTCATTTTTTTAAAATCTTCCTTCTCATCATCATATTTTGCTCTAAACGACCAGTTCGTTTTTTTTTTTGTTTTTACTTACGAAGATTCCGTTAAATTTCTTTTTTATTTTCTTTTTTAAAATTTTGTAAATGTTATTCATTTTCATTTATCTGCATTTCGCTGTGTGGATGAAAAACCGACTTGCAACACCTACGTCAACACCGAGACCGCCTGATCTTGAATCTTGAAAGACAAAATTAAACTAATTTTGAAGCGGGGGAAGGGGAGGATAAAAACGGGCATCGTTATCTTCAAAGAGTCATAAAGCGCAAATGTTTACACTTCATAATCTTATGTAACTTTCGTAGATAAACACGTTGAATATATACTATTGTTACTTATTTATGTTTTCTTATATATACATACACACACACACACACACACACACATATATATATATATATATATATATATATATATATATATATATATATATGTATGTGTGTGTGTGTATGTACACACACACACGCACCTATATATTATTATAAACAGTAACATTAGAACATGCACGTTACCGCGACAAAAAAAAGTGAAACAAATATACATTTTTGTCGTGGTAACTTGCATGTTCCAATGTAACAGTTTATAATAAATATCTATTGCTCTAGTCTTGAGCCATTTTTTAAATGAATGTTATGAGCGTTTTAATTTATAATCTTTTCGTTCTTTTACATTTGGACACACACACACACACACACACACACACACACACACACACACACACACATATATATATATATATTGCTCTACTTTGTATTGAGCACTTTTATATGAATGTAAATGCTACGAACAGCGGAATTTTACTTCATTTGTTCTTTCTCTCATTTGTGTATATGTATATATATATACACACACACACACACACACATATATATATATTTTCACACGCACATACATATATATATATATATATATATATATATACATATATACACACACACATATATATATACAAACATACACATATATATATATATACACATACACACACACACATATATATATATACACACACACACACATATATATATATATATACACACACACACACACACACATATATATATATACACACATATATATACATATATATATATACACACACACACACATATATATATATATATATATATATATATATATATATAGAGAGAGAGAGAGAGAGAGAGAGAGAGAGAAGTGTGGATTAATATGTGTTTGCTTGTCTTTACTTTTCATCATTCACGCCGAGAAAAACAATAAAACCACTAAGACACAAGTAGAGAGTGAAACACAGTGAGAAAAAATGTTATTGAGAAGAAAGGACAATAAAAGAATAGGATTTAAGAAGATAAAAGATGGTGATTGACGCTGCATTAAATCTTTTTGAAGTGTGTAATTGACGGAAAAAAACAAAAATCCGGTGAAGAAGCTATTAGGCTAGAACTTAGGGTTACTTTGAGCAATTGCAACAGCAAAATTTTGAGACCTAGTTGCAACTCAATTACTGCACTTAAATTCATGAAGTTGTATCAACGAGGAAAGCTCACTAGAAAAAATGTCATGAAAATATAGAAAAGGCACAGGAAAAACTACGTTACGACAGTGGAAAAGGGATTGAAGCCGACGTGTCAGGTCATGATCGATAACATTCCAGATTCTCCTTAGTATTTTATCAAGAATTTATAGATACATAGCAGAAGCATTCAATGCACGGACGAATGACAGGAATATAAAGATGCAACATAGATTTTGCTGAAAAAGATTGTCTAATATGACACAAGGAATCAACTTTGCTAGCACTAGACCTAGCAATTGATTTAACATAATCGTTACACTTCATGACAGTGGACTGAGAAGGCGCAATGAGGTATTTTCCTGGAGGTTAGCATCAGCAATGCTGATAGAAGACAAAAAAAAAAGAAGGTTTTCTTAGACGATTAATAGAGATCAGGTTAGTCTGGGAGGCGTTAAAATTAACAAGTCATTTCTTGCCCCAGTTAACAAAAGATCGAACGTCATTCTTGAGATCAACAGCCAAAATGAACTTATCGAACTTATCAGACTTACGGGAGTACATAGTTGTGTCATCAGCATCAATATTGAGACCAAAAAATGTGAAGGAAATTCCAGTCAAAAATGTTTATGTCACATTCTCACTGACGGACATGGGAAAGACCTTAATCCTGATTCGCTTACTCTCTCTTTTATCCTCAGTGTTTTATCATTTGCAGGTCATGATGATAGGAAGAATAGTCTATGAAACAATTATCAGTTAATTTGCATTATACGCACCAAAAGCCCCCGTTATGGAGACTGTATCATTCTGGTGTGAAATTGTCTGGTTATTTCGAAAATGACATTAAAACATTGCATTTGATTACCGTTTAGAAGTTATGGACAATGTAAGTTCGACTTCTTTCTCGTCGCGTACATAGAACATCAGCTATTACTGGCTTTGTTTACATACGTTTGCCTCGAGTAGTCATGTGGTGTGGAGACTTCACTTGTCTTGATTACTTCGCAATGCACGAAGTTTGAAATGAATGCGCGAAATAATTCGCGAAAAAACGTAAAATGCGACAATTAAAATAAAATAAAAATTACGTGCCTGAAAATTAAAAAAAAGTAATTTTTTATTTTTTTTCAGCGATGTATTTTTTATGTGTAGTGAAAGTTTCTTGAATTTAAAGCTTCGTCAATTACATTTCAGGGTGAGATTCTGTTTCATTAGCTATAAGCAGATTTATTAAGCACAATAAAGAAAAAAATAATATTCATTTAAAACTTCATTTTAAAAAATAAGCGAATTTTAAAATAACATCCGTGAAAATCGGGTAGTAATCAAGACCAGTAAGATACGAAAAGCTGGAAAAAGGCTGTTACGCATTAGGCATTACGACTAGAGGAAAAACGTATCTAAATCACGCCAGTAATGGCGGCCGGACAACGCAAAAGAGATCGAATTTACATTGACGATAAATCGAAAACGGTAATCGAGAGCAATGTTTTAATGTCATTTTCGAAATAACCAGGCAATTTCACATCAGAATGGTACATTCTCAATAACGGGGGCTTTTGGCTTTCATTACCGGTGGTTCTAATGTTAGCTTTCTTCAATTTAGACCACATTTTTGGGACGTGGGTTGATGGCTTAGTTCCTACCTTTAACTATCATACTATGTTAAAAGTTTTAGAACTTTCGACATATTTTCTTTTTACCGAACATTAGCAGAAAAAAATAATGAATTAAAAAAAAACACAAACACACAAAAATAACAAATTTCAAATTGGAATCTACACACTTACAAAAAAAGAAAGACCAAGAGGTGAGCTCAGTTGGGTGAATGTGCACTGTCCTTTCAGGAATTTGACGGCCATGGTTCTCTACAGTTTGTCTTTTGTAGCGCTTAATAACATTTGTCTTTTTACCATCTCCCCCAAACCCTCCTCCGCCATCCATTCACTCAAGCTCACCAGGTAGATCGTTGTTTTACGTTGTCTCTCTTATTTTCAATTTGTCTTATGAGTTTCAAATTTTCCAAGCCCTCCTTCCTCTATGTGCCCCTAGAAATTTCAACTGTTTTTTCCTGATGCTATGTATGCGCCTTTTGTTGCCATTTTCACTAGAACCTCGTCGGTGCTCACATTTTCGGTCCATGGTATCCTCAGCATCCTTCTGTAGAACCAGATTTCTGTTGTTGCAAGTCTCTTCTGCATATGTGAGATTATCCAGAATTCAATGCCATATAGGATGGCTGATATTACATAACAGATCAGTACTGTATTCTTTATTTTTAACAATATTTTTGTTTCTTAGTACTTTGCTCAGCTTTTGGAAGGTACCTTTTTCAAATGGTCGAAAATTTTGGCCTGCCAAGAAAATCCCTTTTATTCGCCTTTTTCATCCATTTAATATACTTATTTGGGACCGAGGGTTGGTGTGTTCTTTTCTTACCTATCTTACAAGGTCAAAAGTTTTAGAAATTTCTATTAGTCTGGATTCGCAAATATATACAGCATATATGGTGATTTCCTAAGCGTAGCTTAGATGTGACACAAGGCCGAAAGTATGGAGAAACTAGTGAGGATCAAACTTACTTTTCAGTCGTAATTGATCGGACAAGACAGGCTTTCTAACCATTACATCACGTTGTGGTACTCATAGTGATTTCCTAAGCGTAACTTAGATGTGGCACAAGGACAATTGTATGGGGAAACCAGTGTGGATCAAATTCACTTTTCAGTCGTAACTGATCTAGCGAGACAGGCTTACTAACCATTACACTATGTTCAGGTTCCCATGGTTATTTTCTAACTGTAGCTTATATGTGGCACAAGGCGGAAAGTATGGGGGTACTCAGTGCGGAGTGAACTCACTTTTCAGTCGTAATTGATCGAACGAGACAGTACCTTAACACAGCATATATGGAAGTTTAATATGGCAAAATCTTTATCAGTTTGGCAAAAAAAAAAAAATAAATAAAAATAAATAAATAAATAAAATAAAAAGAATAAGAAAGCCCTATCTTGAAGCTTGGTTAAACTTTAACTTTCTCCAAAGTGCCTTTCGAGAAGGCATGAACGTCACTCCCTATACTCTCCTACGAATCATATATCATAATTATGTCAGTAGCCTATTAAAAAAAACTATTAATTTGATTTCTTTTTTACGCCTCAATGCAATGGATGATCACGAAAAAAAAAAAAAAAAAAAAAAAAACGAAAGGAAAAAGAAAGAAAGAAAAACGAAATAGAAAACTAAAATCTTAATTCATCAAGAATCATACTTGATTTTCAAGGGGCTATTACACAGGATACTTGAGAATTTCAATCCAGCTATGAGTGGATATTTCTGCGAAAAAAAGAAAAAAAAAAAAGGCGCTGGTTAGAGCATGGCATTTGTAGAAATATTTTCATCTAATTGTATTATTTTTTTAGACCTTACGATTGTTACTGTTATGTTATATTTAAGGAGATGAAATATATTTTCCCATAATTTAAAGTAGTATTTGACGTCAATAGAAAAATAAAACCAACTCATTAATAATGGCATTTATATAGTAAAAGAAGAACATATACTTAGGATTTGAATAAAAGTACATATAACTCGAATAAAAGTACATATAACTCGAATAAAGGTACATATATTTTGAGCAACTGATACGTTTTCAATTGATATTCTTATTTATTAAAGATTTTGTAGTCTTGTATTAAAGCTAGAAAAAACTGATTAAATCAACGCTAATATCAATATCATAATAGGCACAAATTGTTCTATAGTCTAAAAAACACCATTGCAGGAATTTTTATAGAGAGTAGTAAAAGAAAGTGGTAAGAAAATAGTAATCAACAATTGTAAAAAGGCAGTCTATGAGAGTGAGTCAGTGAAAGGCATGGCGGAAGACGCTAACTACGAACTGGAAATATCAAAATCAAGCAAGTACAGAAATTTAACTGTCCGTGATGTGTCTTCACAGATAACGAGAAATGCGAAACGGTAATACGAAGACATATTGGAAGAGCAAAAGATGCCTTCCAGAAACTAAACTTGTCTTACTACGTCATATGAGTATTCATTTTTTTTCAAGCCGTTTTTTTCTGGGGCAGGAAATGACTTGTGAATTTTAATGCATCGAAAACGAAACAGCTGTCATTTACTCACTCTCCATAGAGAAACGTCCCTGCCTCTTATCAGCATGGTTGATGCTTGACTCCATGAGAGTGTCACATTGCGCCTTCTTGGTCTCACGTTTTTCACTGAGCTGAGGTGGAACAACTACATTGAATCAATAGCTGCATCTACTGCAAGGAACGTTGGTTCTCTGTATAGCGCCAGAAGGTTTTTCTCGTTTGAGTCCATCCTTCACATCTACAAATCTACCATTCGTCCATGCATGTAATACTGTTGCCATATATGGTCCGGTGTCCCCTCTGTTCGTTTCTAGGTCCCCGACAAAACCCAAAGACGGATATGCAATGTGATCGGTCCTGGCTTGGCATCTCGACTCCAGTCACTTTCTCAATGAGGTAATGTAGTTTCCCTCTGTCTTTTCTATAAATATTTTGATGGCATCTGCTCTGACAATCTGTTTTCACTGGTGCCCCGACTGAAGGAATTTGAGCGTATTACTAGGTTGGCATCTCGTTTCCACCCTTTTACTGTCGAAACAGTTAAATGTAACCGCCTCTTCTACTCCAACAGCTTCTTCTCTCGCACTTCCCGACAGTGGAACTCCCTTCCTCTTACTTGCTTCCCTGATAAGTATAATCTTAAAAATTTAAGTGTAATGTCAATCGACATCTTCTGATGCCTCGATCCCCATTCTTCTTTTTATCTTTCATTGTTCTTCTGTTTATCCCTTCCTCAATCCACCCCCTTACCGAATCTTTTCCCTTACTTTCACTCTCTGTAGCCCCTTGAGTACTAACGGCACACCCACCTTGCTTGGGGTGAAATGCTTAAAAAGTGTCCGAGAAATATCAACCGTTTCTTTGTGATTTTAAGTATGTGTTCTGGTTCTTCGTATTCTTTGCCAATAGTATTCTCAGTATCAATCTGTGGAACAATATCTCTGCTTTTTTTGTCTGTTATCAATTGCAAGAAGACAATGAATGATTGTTAGCAAATGGAACAGCCTAATATGCAAATTAAAAATTCGAGATACCAGAATTGAACAAGTACAGTTTAAATATCTGGAGGCTGGAAGTGCGACAGTCAAATCTGAAGGTGCATTGGGATATCGAATGAAACCGTACAAAAGTTCAGCATAGTATTAAGAAACAGAAGAATTTCGTTAGAAACAAAGTGTGCCGAGCTGTTACGTAATATCAGTCCTCCTATATGACAGCGAATACTGACCAATCTCCTCATAGACGAAAAAGAGATTGAAGTGACATATATGTAGCTCTACAGAAGGATGCTGAGAATGTACAGAATGTATGAGTAACGGGGAAGTTTTAACAAACAACAAGACCTACAATGAAACTGCTCCTGATTATAAGAAGGAGGCAGTTGAAATGTTGGGATCACCTAATTCTATTGGAGAATTTGGCACTCACAAGAGATAATGAAGTCCAGAGGAAGAGAGAATCCTCAATAACCTACATAACAAGCTTCTGTTAATAAATTGAACTTTCCAAGCTTGTACTGACCAAATCTTGTATAAAGAGTGATTGTCTATTTTATTTTAGCTGAATACATGAATATGAAATAGGTTTAACTATCTGAATCCGTTTGGAGCGATGTTTTTATCTTCGTTCGGCAATATAAGCCGATTTCAGCTAAGAAATTGACTGAACAGTTTACAGACGAACTGGCCAGATCTCTTCAATATGGCGGCTTAGCAAATTCGCAGATACAAGTGCACGTGTTTATTGCACACGATACAACTTAGCGATAACGGAATCATGCATAGCAGGCCATATCTAGAAAAGACAAAGATAATATAATCTACTCGAGAATAAAGTGAAAATAACGGACAATCAACCAGAAAGGAAAGCTCATTACGTTAAAGATCTTCAAACATATGGCTTTATTAAAAATAAATGTGTAGGTAAATTAAATGTAGATTTTTAATTTGTTATGGAAACAAGTAGACAGATGAATTATTTTTCCTTATTGTCAGTCAGTTATGTTCTATGAGTGATAGACACTTAGGCGATCATGTATCTTTCGATATATGACTGACGATGCAGATTTTTCCCGTAGTAGGTTACCATTTCTTTCTGCGGTAGACCAGTTGCCATCCAAGGCTATAGAACCTGTTCTGTTTTGCTATTGGCATATAGCTTGGTTGGGGAGAAGAAAAGGATCCATACCTTGTTATTGAGGCATCCTATATCATGGGTCACTATAAGGTTAATTCGTCGATAAAAAACCCCAAAAAACCGTAAACGAAACATTGTTTTTTCTCACTCGAAAGGGGTCTTGTGAAAAACAATAAATTGTCTTTCAGTTCCATGTACTTTTAAAATAAAATTTTACTGAGCTGATCCTGATTGGTTCTTTAGCATGTGCGTGTATCATATTTTAGCAAGTGTTAATGGGGTGGGATGGTAAGCCCACCCCCGGATTTTTACGATGTTTTCTCATAACTGAGAAGACGTGTGGATTCCACAGTTGGTTTTGAATTACGGCTTGTATTAGGTTGGTGCAAAAATAATGACGTAATAATGTCGTTTTTTGATGTTAAAAAATACGTCAAAAAACGACATGATTACGTCATTATTTTTGCACCAACCTAATACTTCTAGACTGATCACTAAAGCTACAGGGATCTGTCTTGTTATTTAACACACAAGTGAAGATGGTATAGAGGAAGAGAAGGGTTCATACCTTTTCCATTTGGGCGAGGGTGAACACAAATTGTTTCAGTCAAAATTCGTATTCGGCTCACCCATTTCTTTGGCTGTTAATCGCTAGGCTACTCTCATCTACGTAAAAATCTTTCAGTGTAAACTGAAGGAACCATCAGACCCGGAATCCAAGATCTGAAGAGATCCCTCTCTTACTTCTCCTCCTCATCATTATCAGTTTCATGACTGTTTGTGGTTGTAGGGTCGCTGCGCAGTTGATCACTTGACCAGCTCCCTCCATATATCTCGATTGCGTGCCAGCTTTGGGTCTCTGCGAAAGATCTTCGCTGATAATGTCAGTCAGCCCATCTTTTTCTTCGATTTTCTTCTTCTGTTGATTGATTTGTTGATTCGTTTGTTTAACGGCATATCAACTCCTTATGGGTCATTTAATGTCAAAATTTAATTGAAACATTTTGAAAACAATTTTATGGCTAAAACTACAGATAAAATGTATAGCTGGTCATTTTACTTTAAAATTGTATTGTTGGTATTTTTATTATAAAAATATGTATATATATATATTAGGTTCGTGCAAAAATAATGACGGAATAATGTCGTTTTTTGACGTTAAAAAAATACGTCAAAAAACGACATTATTACGTCATTATTTTTGCACCAACCTAATACTTTCATAGTGTTTTGTTTTTGTCCTGGGGGTTCTCTATTTGCCCACGGCTAGGATTCTGACAGGTGCAACAACCCCGGCTCAGGGTGGACCTGGGAACAACATTAATTAAGTGGTTGTTCCTCGCTCCTCAAAACCTCCAGTCTTCCGATCATCGGCCTTGCTGCCGGAAATAGTTTATCGTCATACCTAGGATTAACTTCTTATACCTTGTAGTATGGTAGTAAAAGCTCGTTGCCTCTTGTTACGGGGTCATACCATTAAAACTTCTGTTTGACGGTGAATATGGAGGTATTCCAACGAGCATATCTCATGTCTGATGTCTTCCACTGCGTTAATTGTGATACGGTCTACGTAGGAGATAGCTATGGTAGTTCTGTAGAATAACATATATTTGTCTTAATTCAAGGCTCCCAAGAGAATTAAATTTCGGAATTAAATGACCCATAATGTGTTGATATGTCGTTAAACAGTCAAATCAATAAATCAGCAAATGCCTCTTACCAACGGTTTTGTGTTCCGTCTTCAACTGTAGAAAACTTTCCTAAAATTTACATAATAATGATCTGAAAACGCAAGAGTATCCATTCTTGCAATTCAGTTATGCCAAACGGAGATCGTAAAATGCCTTCTTTAAGCGAAAAGATGACTTGACTTAATAAGAAAAGCAATCGGATGTCGAAGTTAATAAGACTTACAGTGAGAAGTAATCTTCTCTCCCAACGTAACATTTACTTTCGACTATCTATCTATCTATCTATCTATCTATCTATCTATCTATCTATCTATCTATCTATCTATCTATATACTATAAGAACCCTTCAGATAATTTCATATTTGTTCATGATCTATCTATCTATCTATCTATCTATCTATCTATCTATCTATCTATCTATCTACTATAAGAACCCTTCAGATAATTTCATATTTGTTCATGATCTATCTATCTATCTATCTATCTATCTATCTATCTATCTATCTATCTATCTCAATCTGTTCATTATTTATCTATCTATCTATCTATCTATCTATCTATCTATCTATCTATCTATCTATCTCAATCTGTTCATTATCTATCTATCTATCTATCTATATACTATAAGAACCCTTCAGATAATTTCATATTTGTTCATGATCTATCTATCTATCTATCTATCTATCTATCTATCTATCTATCTATCTATCTATCTATCTGTTCATTATCTATCTATCTATCTATCTATCTATCTATCTATCTCAAACGAACACTTCGGATAAATTTCTGTCATCTATAGCCCTATCCAGTTCTTCATTTCTGATTCCAGTGCCATCTATATGTTCATCGATGGCTGGCCGACCCCTGAATCTTTCTCCATAGTTTGGGTCCCATAGCATCTCATGCACATGTTCTTGTCTGCTTCTCCAGTAATGGCCCCTAAACCTCACTCACCTTTCACAGATTGTGTCCGTAATCTTTGGTAGATTCTCATATAGTTTTTCCTGGCGCATGTTGTTTCCAGCTGACATTTAACGCTATTCTCAATAGACGAGTCTACGTACCATTTAATTAAAGCGTTTATTAATGTGGTCGATTCCGGTGTTCAATTTTTAAAGTGGATACAGGAAATGGTAATATGAAAAAAATGAGTATGATGCTTAGTTTTTTAATCCTTTCACCAAAAATAAGATAATAGAGCCACTAAGACGCAAGTAAGGCGAGAGCAAAATAAAAGAACAGAGATTAAGAAGATAGAAGACAGCGATTAACATTGCATTTAGATTTTTGAAGATCAAATTTGACTAGAAAGCAAGATGTCGGAGGCGAGTTCCATAAGTGAGAATTACGAGAGAAGTAACTGTGAGTATAGAATTTACGGTTACATTTATTTCAACTGCAAAACAATAAAACCTTGCCACCAATCTATTACTGTGCTTAAATTTATAAAATCTAAGTAGCAAAGTGGAAAGCTCACCAGAAAAAAATTACCAATGAAATATTTATAGGAATGTTATAGCAAGAGCGAGACGAGAGTAAGACAGAGCAAGACCGAGGAGTCGAGTCGAGTCGGGTCGGGTCGACTCGGGTCGACTCCAGAGTGACAGAGTAAAAGGTTGTAGGTAACCGGAAGAGTGAGGGTGAGGTAACAGCGTTGTAGGAGTCACAGTGAGCGAGCACGTAGACTCAGTAAGAAGTCACACAGCGATACTTCAATACCAAAGACTGTATATATATTTTGCTACTAACCCGTATTCCTGGAACTACTAACCTGCTTTACCAGTTTGTATTATTACGTTAATAAATTATTTTCATATATTCATTCCTGGCGTTTGTTATTTATTGGTACCGGATTTCAACCCGGAATCCACAACATTATCATTTTTTTTATTTTGGTAATATATTCATCATCATAAATTATGTAACGTGATCCATGGGTCTCCACAATTTCTTTTCTCTTGTAGTACGAAGATACATTTGAATCTTTATTGTCCTTGCTCTTCCACTCAGTCACACATACTCATCAGGTAAGTAACGCGTGGTTCCTATCTAGTCTTCCTCTCACAACATCCTATGAATATTAATTTTTCCAAGCCATTTTCCCTCATAACGTGTCCAAGAAATTTCAATCGCCCCCTTCTTATTTTAAGTATGTATCCTTGTTGCTCGCATGCTTAGTCCATAGCATCCTCAGTATCATTCTGTAGAACTATATGTTTTTTTATGTCTGTTACCAATTGCAAGAAGACAAAATGAATGATTGTTAGTAAAACGAACAGCCTAACAGGCAAATTACAAATTGGAAAGACCTAAATCAAATAAGTACAACAATCTAAATATCTGAAAATATTTTAACAGAGGCGGGAAGTGTGACACTGAAATCCAAAGGCCCATTGGGATAGCGAAAGATGCCTTCCAAAAGCTTAGTAAAATATTAAGAAATTTTGTTACAAATAAAAAAAAGAGTACTGAACGGTTATGTTATATCAGTTCTTCTACATGGCAGTAAATGCTGGGTAATTTACTCACAGATAAAGAAGAGACTTGAAGCAACAGAAATCTGGTTCTACAGAAGGATACTGAGAATATCATGGACCCACCATGTGAGCAATGACAAGACTCTAGAGAAAATGGAAACAAAAAGGACATTTATATTTAACACCAGGAAGGGACACTTAAAATTTCTGTGTGCGCTTAATGAGGAAAGAGTGCTTGGAAAATCTGATACTCATAGGACAGGAAAACAAAGCACAACATAACTAGCGAGCTTGACTAAATTGATGGCGGAACTAGGTTATGGGGAGATAAAAAAAAACCCCAAAAACATAATTTATTAAGAGCTACAAAAGACAGGAAATTGGGGAGAGTCATGAACGCCAACGTTCTGAAAAAATACGGTACATAGAAGATCAAAATCAAAACTTTGGTTCTTCTTTAAAAAAGTGTATTTTTAATACGTTTTTAGTTTCATATATTTTTTTTTTTTATCAAAAAGACTTTTTTTTTCATTAAATAACACGTTCTATGGATTTTTTCAAGTTCTGGATATTTACACAAAGGACATCCATAAATCGGACCGCTATTTGATCTAAACACTTGTTACATCCGCAAGATACTCAGCCGGGAAGGCGGCGTTTAGATTACCCTGGTAATTACCTCCCCCTGTTGCACAAATGTTGACACTCTACACACAGCGAGCAAACAGACCGCCTTTAGCCTGACATTTCTAATCCACAGACGTAGCGCTTTGTTTTCTATGTCAACACTATTTCATCATCCAATACGCGTTATTTCCGGTCCCTTCATAAATTTTCTAATTTCCACTGTGTCATCTGATCGTCCTTAAAGGGAACAAAGTTGTTTTGCCATTTTCACTACGCAAAACTCTCGCTTTCTCCAGGAGACAGGTGATAGACTTTTCTAGGTCATTCACTGATATCAAATGGCCAAGTGGTATCCAGTGGTATTTAAATTAAAGGGGGGCTTCACGGAATTTAGAGCTCAAAAGACTAGCAAGAAGAAACTTTACTTTCGTGTGAAATCATTTTTTTAAATATAAAACGAAAATAAGCGTAACGTAAAGGAATTCATAATAGGAGGACAGATACTAATGAAAAAGACACCCTCCCACCAAAAAACAAACCGCACGTCTTACTCGAAAAAAAAAAAAAAAATTCCTTTCAGGAACCAACTTACCGGACATAATTTTACTGCGATAAACAAAGCTTTTTATATTTAAATTTGACGATCGCAGCTGATTCTTACTTTTTAAAAAATCCAATTTATTCTAAGTACGGTCGTAACGCCATGAAGACACAAGGAGTTACTGAGTGCGAAAGAATTAGAAAGTAGAAACATCATTAAGGAGTGAAAACTATAGAAGAGTAATCAGGAAACCAGCAGATAACGATTGGCATTGCATTCAAATTTTTTACGATCAAATTTGGCCGGAAAGCATGGAGGCAAGAGAAAGTTCCACAAGCGAAAAGTGCGAGAAAAGAAGCTGTTAGCATACAACGTATTGTTACATGTTGTCAAGTCAACTGTAAATTGATGAGCCCTTGTTGTCAATCTAGTAATGCTCTTAAATTCATAATGTTTCGATACCATAGCGAATAGTTCGTCCGGACAATTACTATGAAATCATTTATAGAAAAGCAACTTTATGGCGATGGGAAAGTGACTGAAGCCTAGACACCCGGTCAGGACCAATAATATTGCAGATTCTTCTTTGTATTTCATCAAGAATCTCTAAATATATAACAGGAGCATCGGACCATACCTAGCAGAAGTATTCAAAGCATGGACGAATAATAGACTAACAGATATGTAAGATAGATTCTGGAGAGAAAAAGTATCGAACACAATGAACCAACCTTCCTAGAAGCTGACTTAGTAATTGATTTCCACTTCATGCTAACCCGAGAAGACGCAAAGAGTCACTCTCTTGGAGGTTAGCATCAGCCATACTTATGGAAAACAGAAAGGGGTCTCTCAGATGATTAAAAAAGAGCAGTTTAGTTTGGGAGGCGTTGAAATTAATAAGCTATTCTTACTTTTTGGTTTAATCCCGAAAAGATTAGCTATAAGATGATTGAATTCATGGTTGTCAGCGAAAGGGGCAGCGTAACATGTGAGCTACACATTGGGGACGTCAAAATCAAGCAAGTAACGAAATTTAATTATCTGAGTAGTATAATGAAAGACGACGAAAAATGTGACACAGAAATTAGAAGATGAATAGGAATAGCAAAAGATGTCTTTCAGAAACTAAGCGAAGTATTAAGAGATAAGAAAATGACGTTAGAGACAGTGTGCTGAACTGCTATATATCTAATTTTCTATATGGAAAATAGCTACTGGAGACTCCACTGACAGAAAGTAAAAGTAAATTTATACTCACAGTCTTAAAGAGAAGGCTGAAATTTATAGGACGTATAATGAGGAAAGTGGGCCTGGAGAACCTAACACTTACAGGACATACTGAAAACAAGAGAAGCAGAGACGAAACAGCGAGTAACCAATTTAAGGTGTTTGTGTGGATAGCAGAACAAAGACAGAGAAGGATAGTAAATGGGCAAAAGTTACTTAAAGGAGAAAAACAGAAAATTGTGGAGAGTCCTGATTAATTGATTGAATTTTTTGTTTAATGGCATATCAACTCACTAGGAGTCATTTATGGTGGAAATTAATTTTTATGGGAGCTTTGAAGTAATAAAATACGTTATTCTGCTTTCACAACTGAATAAATGGTAGATGATACTCACCTTTTGTGCATATAAATGTTTATGTGGATATAATTAATAGAGGCGGTGATATGTGTGTTTTATGTTGTAGTTTTATTGAAGTTATATTTAGGAGTACAGTTTTATTTCTCTAAGAAACCGTGGGATATATATAGACGAAAATTTCATGAAAGAGCCTTTTTATGTTGGTTGTTTGGTTGGCTGATTTTGTTTAGCGGCATATCAACACTTCTATGGGTTATTTAATGCCGAAATCTAAATATTATATATGTAATTTTATGCTTTCAACAACAGTTATTTTGTACATAATTTTATAATTTCAGAGTAAAGGTATGTTTTTTAGACATATATTTTGTAGAACATGAAATGTATTATTGGTAATTTTTAATTTTAGTTTTTTTTAATCGATATTGCCCCAAACAAGGCAGTAAAGCCACTAAGACGCAAGGGATAACAGGATGTAGAAGAATTAGGAACAGACATATTAGTAATGAGGAGAAAGAGAAAAGAGTAATCAGGAAGACAGTAGATAGCGATTGATATTGCGTTTAAATTTTTAAGATTAAAGTTGGCTGGGAAGCATGGAGCCGGAAGGGCGTTCCACAAGCGAGAAAAGAAACTGTTAGCATAGAAGTTAGGCTACATCTATCCAGCTCAATTGTAAATTGACGAGATCTCGACGCCAGTCTAGTATTGTGCTTAAATTCAAAAAGTCTTAATAGTATAGAGAAGAACTCATTCGAACAATTACCATGAAAGTATTTATAAAGAAGGCACAGGGAGGCAACTTTACGGCGGTGGGCAAGTGACTGAAACCGAGCCGCTAGATCAGAGGCTTTGCTGTCGGATGTAGTTTATCGTCATATCCAGGACGAGAAAGTGACACTAGTATTATTATACTAATCTTCATTATTATTATACGAAACTTAATTATTAGTATACTAAATTTTGTATCCTTTTACAATTACTCTAAACCATTTGGGTGGTTGAACTAATGTTTAAGATGTCTTAGAGGCCGTTGTTCCAAGCTTCATGTCGTGTCTTAAAAATACGTTTAAATCAGATGTAAAGATTTCTCTAGTGTTTGGTTGAATAATGTTTACAGTTAGATGGTAAGTTATACGCATGTGCAACCCAATATTCTTTCTTTAATGTTCTTAGACTCAACTTTTATTCATCAGAGCTTAATCCTAACGAAATACTGTAGTAAAAAAGACAATGTAATACGAAACATTAGAATAAGGACGGTATATAATGAAAATCAAAAGCAACTTTGACAATAATAAAAGCAAAACGTTCACAAAGTAAGAAGTCCATTTTTATTCGTTGGGAAGAAATCCCAGCATGCATCTGTAGAAGTTGTCTATGAATTTGGTGAGTGGGACGTTTTATTAGGTTGGTGCAAAAATAATGACGTATTAATGTCGTTTTTTGACGTATTTTATAACGTCAAAAAACGACATTATTACGTCATTATTTTTGCACCAACCTAATAGCAGTTACCGCAAGGAGAATGTAACCAACAAAGGGAATCTCCATTTTTGCAATAGAAAATCTGATTTACTTTAAGCAGGTGAATGTTTGATTTTTACTGGATTATTATAGAAATTATATTATGATTACTTTTTACTTTATATTGCATGTAATTATTATTATTATTATTATTATTATTATTATTATTATTATTATTATTATTATTATTATTCCCTTGGATTTCTGTTGTATACATATTTCCTTTCGAGTCCCAACCAGAGACCTAAGGTCAGAAATGGCTTCATGACATTTTCCACTAATCATTTTTGTGAAAAACAAAATAAAAAGAAAAGCCAAGATCACACACATTTTACATAGAAAAAGCTCTTCGTAATGTGTGAGCTGTACTTGTGAATATTTTGTATTTCTTTGATACATTGGCTACCAGGAATCTCTCCAATGAGTTTATTGGACCATTTTCCAATAAATCCAAGGCCTCCAACTACAACTGGAATTATTGATATCCTCATGTGCGATATTTTTGAGATTTTCATTTCAAGATCATTGTATTTTGATAGTTTTTGAAGATATTCAAAGATACATGACAATCTACAGTGATTGTATGTCAATAAGGAATCACATTCTGCTCTTGTGGTCTTTGATCAAGATGTCTGGGTGATTAACTTTGGTTTTGTCTGTGTGTATTGTAAAGTCCCATAAAATTGTTACAGATTCTATCTCTGTAAGTGGGTCTGGTTGATGTTCATACCAGTTTCTTGCAGTTTCCTTCCCGTAAAAGTGTCATATTTCCCAGTGTAGATATTAGCCCACTTTATCATGCCGAATTTTTATATTTATTGGGTGCTAACACTGTACAGCCTTATACAAGATGGTCAATTGTTTTTGGATACTTATTGCAGAATCTGCATTTGGGGTCAACACAGTTTTTCAGTGTATGTTTGGTATTTTCTAGTTAGCAAGCATTGATCCTGTGCACCAAGAATAAAACCTTCAGTTTCAGCTTTTAACCCTGCACTACGTAGCCACCGATGGTTATAGGGTTTTTCTGCGCCAGCTTGTTTGGTACAGGCAGAGTATTGATCATGAAGTGACTTATCTTACCATTGTTTCTGTTTTTGGTACTTTGCATTTGCTTTTACTTTCTTTTTTAGATTTTTTTGCCACTGCAGTCGGGGTGTATTATGGTTTATTTGCACGTCTTCACCCACTTGAAATTCCTTTTTGGAAGTTGGTGGATTCCTTTATTATTGAATAAAGTTTCTTATTTCTTTCATGTTCTTTGAAACAGATCCTTATACAGTCTTCTGTAGATTCCAGGTATCTTTGAAGATCGATTTTTGTGGTTTTGTAAGACAGTTCTAATTTAACTAATCCTCTGTGTCCTTTGAATCTGGGTACATACAGACTATCAACACATTTTACATAGAAAAATAGGGTGATGCATGCGGTGGCAAGTGAAAAGCTTTTTGACATCTATTTGCTTAATATCATGTATGATGTAATTAAGGATGTTGAAACTGTATTGCACCACAAGGACAGCCAAAGTGTTTATGGCTGATATTTTGTTTTGTGAATTCAACTCGGTATTTAACACCAGACCGACACACCTATAATATTCTTTTCTTACTTTCTTCTTCATATGGGTAATGTTGTATTCGATCTTCTTCGCTGTCTCCAATGTATTTATAGGTCTTTTCTTGTTCCTGTTCCCTAATCTTTGTGACAAAGTCTAAATCTATTGAGCGTGCTTCTGTAATTCTCTTTCTTGACTGTTACTTTTGCACATTTATCTAATCCGAAATCCATGCCGATGTCGCCACTAAAACATTTTACATTATTGTGGATATCCTTCGACTCATTGTCATTTTTGACAAACAGTTTGATATCATCAATGTAAAATAGGTGATTAAAAATGTTCTTTTTTACTTAGTATCCATGATTATTTCTGTTTACTTCATGCTAAATGGCGATTATGGTCAGACAGAACAGAGGGGAAGACAGTGAGTCTCCTTGAAAGATTCCTCGTCGGATATTCGAACATGGAAGTAGCAGTACCTTTGGTGTGATTTAGCTATGATGTAGTTGTCCGCATTTTCTTGCTATATTTAAGGAAATTTACTATGACCAAGGAAACTTTGTACATTTCCTAAAACCTTAGATTCCACTAGTGTGGCACACTGACAAAGTTTTTACGATAATCTATCCAAGCTGCGCTGAGATTGCTACCTTGCAATTTTCCAGGATCATTTCAATTCATTAGTTGTTGATCTTTGCAACTATATGAATATCTTCGATATCCCGGGGAAGAATGTTGTTTTCATCGAGAAAAGAGTAAGTACAGTTCGTCAGGACAGACGTGATTATTATTACTGTTATTATTATTATTTTTTTTTTTTTGATTTCTGGCGTTTACACATTTTTTCCGGGTCCCGCCCAGCGACCTAAGGTTAGAAATGGCATCATGACACTTTCCACTGACAAAAAAAAAAAAAAATTTACATAGATAAAGCCCTTCGTAAAGTGTGGGCTGTACTTGTCACAACATTTTTTTGTATCTCCTTGAGGCATGGAATTCCAGGAATCCCTTCAATTCGTCTACTGCAATCTTTTCCAACCAGTCCTAGGGCTCCAACTACAACAGGGATTGTTATTATTATTATTATTATTATTATTATTATTATTATTATTATTATATATTTTATTTTTCTTATTTTTTATTTGCTTTTGTTAATGTTTATATATCTCATATGTTTATGCATGGTTGCATATTAATTTTATTAATTTCATTTATCGCCCAGTTCACACTTCTCCCTGCTCTTTTTTTTGATCAAGGGTAGAGGTTTCCGGTTCATTTTAAAGTCTTCTTATTCTCTTAGAGGCATTATCGTCTTGCTAGGGGTGAACTGATTAAAAAAATCCATTTGGATTTGGAAAGCGAAAATGCCTTTGAGCCAATATTGACCAAATATTTGTTGAGAACTGATCTTCGCTTTGTGATAACGCTAAAAAACTTTGGCTTCATTATCTCCTGCTCTTTTAAATGGTAAGAACTTAAAACCAGGAAATGGATTTGTAACGAACACCACCTTCATAAGACCTTCATGCATCTTAAAAGTTTTTGAAAGAATCATTCGTACTCTTTGTTGATTTCTTAAGCAATGTCATATAGATATAGGTGTTGCTTGATGGTAAAATTCTTTATATTTTAATAGATCTAAATAGTTTAATTTATTTTAATTTTATTTAATTAACTTTGTATGCTCGAATACTAATCCCGCCGTAAATATAGAATAATATTTAACAATTTGACATAAATATTTTAGAAGAATACATTAGAAAATCACAGAGATTCATTTAATTATTTCCTGCATAAATGTTTGAAATTTCTAATCTTGTTAGGACATTCGTTTAATTTTCATCTAAGTTATTCCTTTATTTCTAATCTACGCAAAATATTTTTATGCTCATAATCTTAAGATAATCTTAAGCTAATCCTTTCTTTTTCATTCACCAAAGAAACTCTTTTATTTTTCCTTTTAAGTCAAATATTTCTTTAATTCTAATAATCCTAAGATATTCATTTATTCCTCATCTTCCTAAAGTATTTTTATGCTCACAAATCTAAGATAATCTTTTATTTCTCATCGTCCAAGGAGACTCCTTTATTTCTCACTGTCAGTTATCCGCCATGATTGATACACGCTTAGGCGATCATGTATCTTTTGATATATGACTGACGAGGCAGATTTTTTCTCCCAGTAAATTGCCATTTCTTTCTGCGGTAGACCTGTTGCCATGGAAGGCTATAGAAAACGGTCTGTCCTACTATTTGGAAAAGGTATGAATCTTCTCCCCCTATGAGCTATTTATCCATAGCTCATAGGGGGAGAAGAAGATTCATACCTTTTCCAAGGGTATTAACACGTAAGTGAATATCATAGATTCGGCTGGAATTCGAACTCGGCTCTCCGATTTCTCAATTTTTTTTCATTACTCCACAGTACCTCCTTTATTTCTCACCCTTCTAAATTATTCCTTTATTTCTCATTTATATAAAATATATTTTAATTCTCATAATTCTAAGATAATCCTTTCTTTTCACTATTTACATTATTCAAACTATTGTCCTCGTCTTTGTTGCGATACTTATCACAACGTTTCGACCGTTGTACGCTTCTTCAGGTGGTTGGAATGTCGAAAGGACACATGGCACAGTGGGTAAAGATGTTGGTTAGATCCAGTGACAGGACCCAAAGAGTTGTGAGTTCAATACCTGGTTAAGGCAGTGGAGAACTTGGAGAGGTGAATTAACAGGAGATAACTGATAACTGACATCCATTAGACATGGCACGTGGAACTAGAACAATCTACCCCAGCGAGCGAAATAAAGAGTTCAGTTCATTCCAACCATCTGAAGAAGGCCGGAGCGTACAACGGCCGAAACGTTGTGATAAATATGACAACAAAGATGACGTCAACAGTCCGAATAATGTAACTAGTTTACATAATACCTTATCTCAGAAATATAGACAAATCCTTTTTTTTCTCAGCCTGCAACGATACTCGTTTATTTTTCCTCTTTCTTAGTTACTCTTTTGTTTCTGATCTTCCTTATACTCTCCTTTCTTATCCCCCTCCTGTATTTTGTATTTTTTGATTTGTATTTGAATACTCCTTGCTAATTACAGCGTCCCCTTCCAGTTAATTGCGCTATTCTTTTCATGCGTTCTTGTTCTATTGCCTTCTTATTGACGACAAGCAGGTTTACGGCCTTACCACGTTGAAACATCGGTTCTCGTACGGTCATCGAGGTTAAGCAACGTTGAAGCTGGTTAGTGCCGCATATGGATGACAGTTCGGGAATACCAGGTACTGTACACTTGGATGCTCGGGTTGTGTAATGGATAAAGTGTCAAAATGAGATCGAAGAGCTGAATTCGAATTCTTATAGGGTTCATCATATTCACTTATGTGCAAATAACCTTAGGAAAGGCATGAATCCACTTCTTCTTCACGTAGCTATAGGTTAAATAGTAAGACATTGATCTGAAAATCATTATTATCTGCAAAAAATAAATTCTTACAACCCCAAAATATATTTAAGCTTTAAATAACCTCGAAAGGTTTGATAAGTGGCTTTATTGCCTTGTTTGGGGTGAAATGATTAGAAAAAGGTGGTAATGTTGGTTGTTTTGTTTTATGGCATATCAAAACCTCAGTGGGTCATTTAATGCCAACAAAATTTTTTAAATAGATACATAGCGATAGTTTGGTAAAAAAAGGTGTGTATATATACATATATATTTGAAGCATTTTTCAATTACTCATATTTTTGAGTACAATCACATGTATTGCTGGTAATGTTTTTTTTTCCAAAACGTATTACTGGTAATAATTTTTTTTTCTAAATTAATTTCTGGTAATAATTTTTCTCAAAGTATTTCTGTATTAAAACCTATTTTTACACTTTTATGCTTTTTACCTCAGTTTCGGGGTTACCTATTTGTCCATAGCTGGGACCCTAACAGGTGCTACCTCTCCGGGTCAGGGTGGACCTGGAAGCACCAGCAATTAAGAGGTAGTTCCACGCTCATCAAAAGCTCCTTATCAGAGGCTTTGCTGTTGGACGTTGTTTATCGTCTTACTCTTGACGCGGATGTAGTTTATCATCATACTCGGGACGCCCCATTGAGGGAGGGGGTCTTACCCCTCTGCAGAGGTGCAGTCGGCGTATTTTACAGACCCGGTCGACAAGATGATAATTGATCAATATTTGTTCGCCTGATTTTCTTTTTCATTGTCATTTTGAATGAGGATAGTTTTGCCTAATGCTTGGAATTTTTCATTAAGGCATATTAAAGTTACCAAGCTTTCTGCATAACGTAGATATCAGGTGTTCGGCTATCATATTCACTGATTCTATTTGTGTTTTCCAGTTGTAATGTTGGTTTCAAATCGCAACAAAAGATGTTTTAATTGCTTCCATTCCCCAACCCTGTAAAGAAAAAAAAAAGGCTATAAACACGTTAAACTTAATATTTGATCCAAACGACACCGTTGCTGAATTGTTGATGTTCTTTGTTTTCGATTCCATTTCTTAAACTTATACTCCCATTTTTTGTTCTTCTATTCCAATTAAAAACTCATTCTTGTTGTTTTTTTAGTTTTCTCTTTATTCTTTTTCGTTTTTCTATCATTAAAATCACTTTTTTTCATTTTTCTTTGACATTTTTATTTTTTTCTTCTGATATAAAAACCTCTTTCTTGATTCTTTCTTTCTCCACTATTTTCATTAAATCAGTTTTTAATGATTTTTCTTTTCTATTCTTTCATTGAAACCTCTTTCTTCATTATTTTTATTTTTTTCTTCTGATATAAAAAACCTTTGTCTTGATTCTTTCTTTCTCCACTATTTTCATTAAATCAGTTTTTAATGATTTTTCGTTTCTATTCTTTCATTGAAACCTCTTTCTTCATTATTTTTATTTTTTTCTTCTTTTATTAAAACCTCTTTCTTGATTCTTTCTTTCTCCACTATTTTCATTAAATCAGTTTTTAATGATTTTTCTTTTCTATTCTTTCATTGAAACCTCTTTCTTCATTATTTTTATTTTTTCTTCTGATATAAAAACCTCTTTCTTGATTTTTTTCTTATATCTTTCTTCATAAAAACTTCTTTTTCTTTTTACTTCTACTTCCAAGCAAAGCTTTATCTTGATGTTTTACTTTTTTCTTCTTTCATTAAAATTTATTTTTTGATTCATTCTCTTCTGCTGTAATTCTTGTTCCTCTCTGATGTTTTTGCAACACAGAAATCAGACGTGGTCGTGCAGCACAAGGCGGAGTTCATCTTTGAGATGACACAACTCCAAATATGCTCTGTTTAACGGTTGTACTAAAAAATGAATTCTATTTGCTGCATTAGTTGGTTCCAAAAGACTTAATTCCAAGCTTGACAAATTTTGTGGTAGACTTCTGAGAACGTCTAAGATTACATACGCAGGCTCTTGTTATTGGAGACTTAATGAAATTTTAAGACGTAGAATTTAGGTTCCTTTTAGCAATTGCACTGACACCGAATTTTAAAATGAGGCAATTCAAAAATGAGCATAATAAAAATTAAGAAATTTGATTTATTTTTAAGAACTAAAATTTATCTCCCCTTGACTGAACACCCTGAGCTTAGAGGTCTGAATAAAATAACAGCGTTCGACTACATAATTAACGAGATATGAAGAATGAAGACGATGCAATAACTTATTTCGTTTGCTTTCGGACAAAAAATAATAAAAAGGATTTTCCTTCTAGAACTATCTTTATTTTTTTTTTTTAGTTCTTGATATTCAAATCAGTTTTGTTTAATCATTCTACTCCAAGCAAGGCGATAAAGCCGCTAAGACGCAAGGATGGTTAATGAGCATTCTTCCGAGAAAAATCATTATTAAGGAAAGAGGACAATAAACGAACAAAAATTAAAGAGAAAGAAGATGACGATTGGCGTTGTATTTAAATTTTAAAAGATCAAAGCTGACTGGCAAGTGAGAAGCCAGCAGAGAATCCCATAAGCGAGTTGTCCGAGAGAAAATGTTAGCATCGAACTTATGTTTACATCTAGCAATTTCAGCTGTAAAATGATGAGACCTAGTTGCCAATCTCAATTTAAATTCGTAAAATCGAGATGCTAAAGAGGGAAAGTCATCAGCACGATTGCCATGAAAATATTTATAGAAAAGACACAGGAAAGCTGTTATGGCGGTGTCAAAGGGGGACTGAAGTTCTAATCAATTTTTATGTTTACTTTATTTATTCCAGTATCTGACATCCGATTTGTATTTTTTTCTTTTGTTCTTAAAATAAAAGTAAAATTATAAGTTCTTCACTTTCTACTGCCTTCTTTAACATACCTCATTCAGTTACCCTCTACCTTGAATTGTTCTCGAGCCTTGTTTGCATTGGAGTTAACTTTAGTATATATATATATATATATATATAAAATCATCGTCATCGAGGGTCTGACGTATTCAATTAAGAGACTCCTCGTTGTCTGCGTTGGATGATAGTACCAAGCTGTCGCCGCGCGCAAGCAACAGTATTGCCCATTTCGGGGAAAGCCGAAGCAGTGCAATGGAGGCGGGGGCAAATTTTTCGGAGTAGCGTCCTAAGTATATTAGATATCGCCAACAGTTGGTTCTGCTAGAATATTATGAAATTATTAAAAATAATAATTATGTTTAGCAGTACACTTCCATCTTGAGAGACGATAGCTATATGTCTGGAGTTTTTGTTTTCAATCCAGCTGGTGGAGGCAGCATTGCGTCAGTTTTACTCAATCGAATGCTAGTGAGGCGATGCTAGAGTTCTCCACAATTTTCTGTCCTTTGTAGCTCTTAATAACTTTTGCCCCTTTTCCGTCTCCACCAAACGCTGCCCCGCCATCAGTTTACTCAAACCTGCTAGGTAGGTTACGTGTTGCTTTCCCCTGTCTCTCTTAACTTCAATTTGCCTGTCTTACCTTCCAAGCCCTCTTTCCTCACTATGTGCCCCAGAAATTTGAACTATCTCTTCCCGATATCATGTATAAGTGTGCTTTTGTTTCCATTTTCTCTAAAACTTTGTCATTGTTCACATATTTGGTACACGACATTCTCAGCATCCTTCTGTAGAACCACATTTATGTTGCTTCAAGCCTCTTCTTATGCGATGAGATTGTCCAATATTCACTGCCATATAGGCAGACTCATATTATATAAAAGTTCAGTACTCTTTTCTTAGATCCTAACGATATTTTTCTGTTTCTTAATACTTTGCTCAATTTTTGGAAGGCATCTTTCGCTATCCCAATTCGCCTTCGGATTTCAGCGTCACACTTTCCGTCCCCTGTCAATACGCTTCACAGATGTCTACATTGTTGCACCTATTTGATTCCGGTATCTCAAACGTGTAATATGTTTGTTGGATTGTTTCTTTTTGCAAGCAACCATGCGATCAGTCTTCTTGCAACTGATGCTTAGTCCCTACTCTTTGCTTTCTTTCACTAACTTCTGCCAGAATTAATCGGGTGTTGTCCAAGGGAAGAGTATATTTCAACAGTAAAATGATGAGACCTCTCTGCCAGTCTAGTACTGCGCTTAAATTCATGAAAATGAGGTACCAAAGAGGTACTCATAAAAACAATTGCCATTAAAACATTTATAAAAAAGACGCAGTGAAGCTACGTTATGTCGGTGAGAAATGGATTGAAGCAGAGATGCTAGGTTAGGACTGATAACATTGCGGATTCTTCTTTGGGCAGCCGGTAAATATAATATTATTATTGTAACTGTTTAAATGATAACTATTCGAAAGTACTAAATAATAACATTTTCACACACACACACACACACACACACACACACACACACACACACACACACACACACATATATATATATATATATATATATATAATGTCATAAAAAAACAAATATTTATAAGACCAATTTTTAATAATAATAACTCTCCTTTCAAATATTTCACTTTTATTAATATTAGTATTGCTATTATTATTGTTTTAGTCTCTTTGATTTCTGGTGTATACTCATTTCATTCCGGGTCCCGATCAGAGACCTAAGGTCAGAAATGGTATTATGACATTTTCCACGGAGCAGTTTTGAAAAAAAAAATCACACATATTTACATAGATAAAGGCCTTCGTAACGTGTGCGCTGTACTTGTGAGAACATTTTTTTGTCTTTCTTTAAGGCATGGACTTCCAGGAATTCCTTCAATAAGTTTATTGGAATCTTTTCCAATCTATCCTAGGGTTCCAACTACAACTGGAATTGTTGATGCCCTCATATGCCACATTTTATTGTATTTTATTATTATTATTGTATTTTTCTATTTCCTATGATTTCTGCTGTGTACACATTTCTTTCCGGGTCCCGCCCAGAGACCTAAGGTTAGAAATGGCAACATGACATTTTCACTGACCAATTAAAAAAAAACAAAAAAACACAAACATATTTTAGATAGATAAAGCCCTTCGTAATGTGTGGGCTGTACTCGTGAGAAAAAATTTTTGTATTTTTTTAAGCATGGACTTTCAGGAATCTTATCCAACCAATCCGAGGGCTCCAACTACAACAGGGATTGTTGATGTTCCCATGTGCTACATTTTTGATGTTTCGTTTTCAAGGTCCTTGTATTTTAATAGCTTTGTTGTTGTTATAATATTTGCTTATGTTGCTAAGATATCGTTTAAATGTTAAATAACAGAAAATAATCATTACAACTTAAAACTTCGCATCTCAGAGGATTCTCCTACATATTCAAAAATATTTCATGTCCCTAAAATATATTAAAACATAAATAAATAAATCCTCTAGTTACCAAGGATTTATTCTGTTGCGATAGAAATAGAAGACTTATTCATTTATTTGTGTCAAGCAATGACACCTGTTACGATAATAAGTGAATATAACATTACGAAGAAGGGGAGCTCATTCTGAGTGACCGATGAAAATATATGAAGTCACATTGTTTTATATTATAGAATAGATGCTTGGGTCGGGGATTTTCTTTTAAATTTCAAATGTTTACTTGTCTTCAAAGAAGAAACCTATTAAATATTGCAACGACTAGACATTTCTCAAAGTGCATGACGTTTTGCATACAAGTGTCTGCTTCAGCAATTATAATATATGGAAATAAAAAAAATGCTGGTGCGTTAAGTAATCCAGTTTGTTATGTAACCCAATGAATATAAAGGAAGTAATTCATCAAAAAAAAAAAAAAAAAAAAAAAGAAAAAAACACTCGTTGAAATGTAAACGTAACCCGTCGGGTCCGACTTCGTTTTGCAAAAATATTTGCTGAAGATGATGGTTGGTATATCAGAACATGGTCATATTACTGTAATCAAGTCATGCATGCGTACTTACACATGCAGAGGCAGACAGACAGACACGCGTACATTTTAGTTGCTATGACGGACTTTCATTTCGCGTGGCTACGGAAGCGCTTACGTGCACTAAAAATTATTATGGCGTTTTATTTTTCTTTTGTAAATATTTAATTCTTTTCAAAACTGACTCATAAGGGAATTAACTTTCCTCGTTAAATCCAACATTTAAGCATACAAAAGTCATTTAGAAGTTGCCGATTTAAATATCACACAAGTGGCAGAAGAGATATGTTCCATTAACAAGTGTCACTCGGATACCTTCAATGATCTAATAACTGCGCTAACTGTTAATCAAGTGTTCACTTTTTTCTTTATTTAACTATATATGGCTTTATACTTATATTTTAAGATTATTTTTGTTATGTCAGGATCCTCTAAGAATGCTTCTAGTAATCTTATTACCTGCCGTATGGTGACTAAACCGTTTTCCTTGCCAGGCTTTTCTGGTAAAGCGAGTGGCCAGACAAACAGCAGGATTTAAAAGAAAAGCTTTCAAAGGACGGATGAATCTTCTTTTAGGGCCAACGGCTATCCAGCACAATTAGGTAGACTGGCTTCCATATCTATCTATGTAACCAGTTCAGTGATGACAGGACATCAGTGTGCAGAAGTCATTGTAGACTGAAGTCAACGGCCAGGATGAAGTATCCCCTCGATAGAATCAACGGCCACATGTCCGTGACGAAGATGAGTCTTCAAGTCAGAAGATATCAGCTGTGGTTTGACCTGGAGAGGGATGAGTTCCGCTAGGTCTACTTGACTAAAACACGTTACGCATCAATGAATACCTCTCCGGCTTTCAACTCAGATATGCTGAGGAAACTGGTCAGTTGTTAGCTGACAGCCATTGTGCAACCACAATCGGTCATGGGACAGGTGATGATTATGATCCTTTATCGGTTTTACGCCCTGCCTTGTGGCAATTGTTATCAAGGCTAGTCAGATTGACTATTATTACTGAGTGGTGAGTTTGATCCTCACTGGGTGTTTTATATAAAATTCGACATTATATGTTCCAAGAAAGATTGTCAGTTTTTAAAAGTAACTCACGTATCAATTAATCGAAATCTATGAATGTCCATCGTGAAATATTTGATTGCTTTTTTACTTAAACATAGTCGGTACGAGTTTTTGTTTGTAAAGTAACCCGCGTATCATTTATATCGAAATCTATGAATGTCCATCGTGAAATATGGAATTGATTTTTACTTAAACATAGTCGAGACAAATTTTTACCAATCCTAGGTCTCCGCAAGAGGCCGTTAGTTGTTCCCTGAGTAGCGGTGATAAGTGAGGCTAAGTAAATTATTGTTTAATTTTATATTCATAATTTTACGATACACGTACGACATTTTGTTGAAAAATCCTTGGTATTATAATAAATTATAATGACATTAGTTTTTTGTGTGTTTACAAATTTAGGGGTGGGAATCAAAACCTTGATGTAAAGTTCATAAACGAGCAATAAGATGTTTTTTTCATTGCCAATAAATTTGACAAAAAAAGTGAGTAATTTTTTTCTTAAAACAGTTAACCAAAAATGAATTATGTATATCACCTGAACTGCGATAAAAATATAAAAAAAAGAGATATTAATGATGGTGTATAATAAATTTTATGCAGGGATTCACTGAGATATGACAACTATTTCAAGGGTGGCACAAGGATAATGTTGAGAAACGCTTGTCTAGAACAAAGCCAGATATCAGACACTAAGTAAAGATCGAACTTGCTACTTTGTAATACATGTTCCCAGACTCGTTTACTAACCAGTTTCTCACGCTATATCGCCCTGAAAAATAGAGCAAATAAATCTACGTTGTCGTGAAGTGTCCCACACTCCCTATCGCCTATGTGGACTGACTATATCTAGCTATATATAGTAAGCACAGGATATACTGGGGTTCACTTCAGCTATTAGTTGGAGATTCGTCTCTAGCTAAGCTAGTCGAACTCTCTGCCTTCGGGCCGAGAGGAACTCAGACGAAGCTATGCTGAAGGGCTACCCGACCCGTTTTTTACTGGGTCTACGGTGAATTTTTGCCCGAGCCTACGGGCTCGGATACCCCACGTTAAATCCGGCCTTGTGCCACATCTGACCGCGTGGGGCGGTTGGCAAATATCCTTACTTCGGCAATTACTAGCCAGCCACCCGATTCCTTTTCTTTCAGTAGTGTATTCTCTTTTACAATAAACCTCTCTTCAGAGTCTGTCTATATTTCTGAGATGAGGTATTATGTACTTTATTTACATTATTCGGACTATTGTCCTCATCTTTGTCGCCATATTTATCACAACGTTTCGGCAGGGACAGGACCCAAAGAGTGTGAGTTCAATACCCGGTTAAGGCAGTGGAGAACTTTTAGAGGGAAATTAACGGGAGATAACTGATAACTGGCATCCATCAAACATGGCACGTGGAACTAGAACAGTCTACCCCAGTGAGCGAAATAAAGGGTTCAGTTCGACATTCCAACCACCCGAAGAAGGCCGGAGCGTACAACGGCCGAAACGTTGTGATAAATATGGCGACAAAAATGAGGACAATAGTTCGAATAATGTAAATAATGTAAACCTTTCATCTCCACGCGTGTTGCTGTTCCTTCACTCGAGTGTCACCTTCGTTTGTAACCTCTTTAAGGATACAATAATTTACCTGGCGGTGACTTTATTCCTAATTAGAGTTTTATTAGTTTTTTTTCCCCACCAAATTTCTTATACTTTACCATCAGTATTAAGATATTAAAAAGTTAGCATTTTATTTTCACAAGAAGAACGAATTATTCCATTAAAGTATTTTCAGAAGAAGATAGGCTTTGAAGAAACAAATATAAATAAATTCACGATTTAGGGTTTAGTTTTTGTATAAAGTTGTTAAGAATCTACTTGGAAATATTTTTTGAAATAGGGTTATCATCGGCAAATATCCGTGATGTCAAAGGGTGATATCTAGTTTTCTTCTTAAAATTATGAGGGCTAACCTGGTCACAGTGATTCTGTTTCTGCGGCAGTACCTTCTACATGACAATGAAGTGGATGGGTTAGCGGACACCAATGTCAGCGGTTGTTGGGACTGCGCAACTTTTGACCTTAGGCCATATGTACGCATCTGGACACACCAAATTAAAACGGCCTCATGTCCTACCCTACTCTCGTTTGAAGGTGCGTAAATACTTCTTCCAGGCTCGTATTAACGTATAGCGTCTTTTCTCCTTCTCCGTGATAGTGGTTGGCGGATTCTGCGCAATTTTTATTCTTAGATCATATGCTTACGTATGGGCATCCTACATTAATAACGTTCTTGTGTCGTATCCTACCATCATTGGAATGTAACTGAAATAACGCCTTCTGACTTGGATAAGAGTGTAGTATCTGTTCTCTCGCCCTCTTACATTTATAAGGGAAGTGACATATTCAAATCCTGTGGTAGCAAATTTTTCATTGCACTAAAGAGTTAGGTTTGGTGGTCGATGGTACTTGTCTATATGTAAATTACATTATGATTTTCCAGATACAAGTCCTACTATTTAATGCATAGATGGGGACGGTGATGGATTCATATTTTTCCCAAAGATATTTAAGCGAATGATAGGAACCCAAATTAAATTAGAACTCGACTCCTCTATTTTTTATCCCGAGCCACTAACCATTATGCCACCTACACATCCACCCACGATCATGACGAGTCGTGTAGATAGCTGATGAGAGTGTAGTATCCGTACAAATCTTACATACATGAAATGTATATCAGAACACAAATGCATGCAGAAATTTACAGCCCATAACTTACTAAAAATATATATTTTAGATGCAACTGACTTAAAATAAAAGCTGAGGAGACTAAACACGAAGAAAAGAAAATTTATCCTAGAGAGCTATTCGGAATTCGAATATATTATATGAAATTCAAAGAATGTTTCGAAGGGAATTGCCAACTGATTCAACGCCGAAACTCACCATTACGTCCATGACAGATGAGTTTCAAGCAGGTGGAACTTTTCAAAATGGCCACAAATATAATTTCAGAAGACAGCAGATGTCAGAAGCTCCATAAATGAAAAAAAGGTAAGGTGCTGAAAATTTATTAAAATTAAAAAAAAAGAATCTCGACAAGGGAGATAATCCTTGCAAAATCGAGGGTCTATCACATTTTGAACAGATCGTTAAAAAAAAAAAACAACAACTTTAGTCCACACGCGCAATAAAGATTATCCTGGCCATCGTCATGAGAGGTGACATCTTGATGAAAATCGGTCGCTCAGATAGAGCGGGTGAGAATGTTTAATTGAACAACCTAGTTCTCCATATGTCACAACATTGGACATTTTTTATGGGAACACCTCAAATGGCAGTAGTAATGGTGACATTAGCCGTTTCAAGAAAACATTCTGCATTCATTGATTGAATAGTCTGCATTACTGTCGATTAAAATTAACAAAATCTTTCTTTTAAAACATTTTTCAAGAAAATAGGCTTTTCTAGCCCATTAACTGTTATAGATCTTTCTAGTATAGATATGAGTTTCTTTACTAACATTTTGCTTAAGGTTGTGTCGAAAATCAATATTTTAATTATTTCATTATTTTCCCTTCTAGTTACATGCGGTATCCATTGTAGATGTTGATGTTGCGTCAAGTCATGTGTTTTTTTTTGTTATTTGGTAAAATTGTACTCCTCAAAACCTGCTGAACTTTATTCAGAATGTATGATAAGAGACAACAAATCATTGCTAATAAAAGTGAATAAATAATTGAATAGAATGTAATTGTACATTATTTTTTGAAGAATAAGATTGATAAACAAAAACGGAAATTATTTATGATTCAACCTAAAAATTTAAAATAATATACGATCTATCTGAAAAGTAACGAGGCAATTTATTCCAATTCTAAACAACAAACTATATGGTTTCTCCTTCAAAGTAATCCCCCTTGAGTCTAATGCACTTTTCCATCCTTTTCTGCCATGCTTCTATGCACTGCTGGAAGGATTCTTCTTTTATGACCCTCAGCTTACGGTCCTCTTGATGGCCTTCACGCCTTCAAAAAAGGGACCACCCCTTGATGATCCCCACGAGCTTGAGGAAAAGAAAAAGTCACACGAATCAAGATCATGTGAATAGAGAGGTCGTTCCAGTACGGCAATGTTCTCTGCCAGAAACTGCCGGATGCTCAGGGCATTGCCAGCAGATGCATTGTCGTGGGGAAACAGTCACAGTTTAATCTGCCACAAAAACATGTGCAAAAAGAATGCAATGGTTGCATTAGGGCTTAGACTGCAGTTACATACTCCCAAGATACCATGTTAGATGGTGGACACGAGTTGGCAACCATCATATATATATATATATATATATATATATATATATATATATATATATATATATCTACATTTTGAAGGACGTGTGCACATGTGAAATAATTTATAGACAATAGTCGCTCTCCTTATCTAATGATCATTTTTTGACAAACAATTATGACATTAAATTCTAATACTTTCTACGTATTTTGATAGATGCCATTCAGTTGTCTTATAATTATCATATATGCACTATAGGCCACAATTTTGCATCCATTTCCCAGATTTCGAAGAATCTCCGAAAAATTGAAGTTTTGCGTGCCATTTTTCAAAAATTATATACGAGCATGCTCCGAGACAGACGGGACTTTCTCTTTCTGAATATACGAGGTCTGTCTGAAAAGTAACGGGACTGGTGTCACAAACAATTTATTTCAATTCCAAACAACAAACTACATGGTTTCCCTTTCAAATTACCCCCCACGAGTCTAATGCACTTTTCCATCCTTCTTTGCCACGCTTCTATGCACTGCTAGAATAATCCATCTTGGATCCATCTCAGCTCTGTCGTTCCGGCCCTCTTGATCGCCCTCATACGTTTACAACGGGTCACCTTGATGATGTACTGGAATTATTTCAATTCCAAACAACAAACTACATGGTTTCCCCTTCAAATTACCCCCCACATGTCTAATGCAATTTTTCATCCTTCTCTGCTACGCTTATATGCACTACTGGAAGGATTCTTCTTGAATGACCCTCAGTCGCGTCGTTACGACTCTCTTGATGTCCTCCACGCCTTTAAAACGGGTCCCCTTGATAAACCCATTGAGCTTGGGGAAAAGAAAAAGTCACACGAAGGAGGATGTTTTTCCAGTACGGCAATGTTCTTCTCGGCCAGGTACTGCTGGATGCTCAGGGCATTGTCAGCAGGTGCATTGTCGTGGCGATGCAGCCATAATTTGTTCTGCCACAAAAACATGTGAAAAAGAATGCAATGGTTTCAGTAAGCTAAGATTGCAGTTATATACTCTCTTATGATAATTTACCCATGCACGCATGGACTCTCCCAGCTATAAATAGGAGCAGGTATTGCCTTTTGGAGAGGAAAGTTTCCAGCAGTCAGCTCTGACAGTCGGACCGAACATTCTGTAACATTCGTTTGTATTACTGTTTCTGTCAATATATTTGTTTAATTCACTTCCTCCCTTGTGGCTTTCTTACTGGTCTTAACAAAGCTACAACATACTTCCAAGATACCATGTTAGATGATAACATTATATTCTTATCCACCTTTCGCCTATAGCTCGCACAGCACACCTCGTACCGTTACTTTTCAGACAGACCTCATAGTTCTCTGGCATTTGCCTTGATAAAATCTCTTATCGGCTAAGATAAGTTTTCCTTTGTTCTTAGTTATTGGTTAAATATTCTTTTTATAAATTATGCAAACGGTGAATAAATAAACGTAATAACTTAATATTGATCTGTAAAATTCACCGTATCATAGTTTGATCGATATGATTGACGTTCACCACATAATTAAGGGCATTGAATATGGAGAAGATTATTTTGAAAAATAGCTATTTTTGTGTGAAATAAATGCTTTTTTGTATCATTAGGCTACAGACTTATTAATGTACTAATGTATATTTTAAAAGTAACTGTATAATATTTCATGTTTACTGTAAACATTAAAACTTTGTAATAATGTATACATTGTAACAGCACAGAAAATGGAATGAGCGAGCCGAGTTCAAATTCTCGACAAGTCTGTTATGTTTACTTTTGCGTATTTGCCTTTGAAAAAGACATAGATCTCTCACTTTCTCATTCTCGTTAGCTTCGGTTTAAATAGTATAGTAGACTGTAGTCTCTGGACTTTGGTGGCAACCAGTCTAAGAGACTAAGATCCACTGTGCCATGTGTATTTAAGGACACATTGGCACAGAATGAAGTCGTTAGATCTAGTGACAGGACCCAAAGAGTGTGAGTTCAATACCTGGTTAAGGCAGTGGATAACTTGGAGAGGTGAATTAACAGGAGATAACTGATAACTGACATTCATTAGACATGGTACGTGGAACTAGTACAGTATACCCCAGCGAGAAAAATAAAGGTTTCAGTTCAACATTTCAACCATCTGAAGAAGGGTAGAGCATACAACGGCCGAAACGTTGTGATAAATATGGCGACAAAAATGAGGATAATAGCTCGAATAATGTAAATAATGTACATAGCATCTCATCCCAGAAATATAGACAGATACTGAAGGGTCGAAACGTTGTAATAAATATGGCAACAAAGATGAGGACAATAGTCCGAATAATGTAAATAATGTACATAATACCTCATCTCAGAAATATAGACAGATGTCAGTCTTTGGATTACAAACCATGGAGAAGGCAACAAGAAACGGCACAAGTATATTTTCTACGGATCTGTTGTCTTAATTGCCCACATTCTGCGACAAGAGCGAAAGAGAAGATTCATGTCTTTCCTAAGGGGCGAAGTAAGTGGCACGTCAACGTTGTACTTAATTTCCTGTTCACTATTTCCTCAGTTCTATATTTTTCATGGCATGAATGGCGAAGAAAGCCTTGGGGGAAAATTTCATATTCTTGTTGGAGTTACAAAATAAAGCATCGACTGGAACGATAATGTTGGCGACTGTATTCTCATTGGGAACTCTGATAAGTGGTAGGCCAAATTAAGACAGACAGGACAAAGAAAAACGAACACTAAAAGCCGGACTCACATTCATCCGCTGGTAAATTTGTACATTACGCTTCTAATTGTTCGTCTCAGTATACTGTTCAGGTTTTACGAATAAAGTGTCTCTGATGCTTGACACGAAGAATAAGCGAATAGAATAATATTAATAAAAATTGAATAATAGCGAAAATATATTTTTTTGATCTAATCTATTACTGGATTTACAAGGTGAAATATTCCAACATGATGGATAACCTTGCAATACATAGACGGGTAACAAAAGCTTATGATTAAGATTATGATTAAGCTTATGATTATGATTAAGACATTGCTGTATTACATGATTGGCTTGACTAAACCCTGACCCTAACATAATCAATGTAGAGAGAATTGAAAACTCGGATGTACAATAGAAAGTGAAGTAACTTGCAAAAGTTTTGGGTTTACTATCAAGAGAAATAGCAGAACATTATTGACAGAAGAATTTTTAAGTTCTAGAAAGGAAACTACAGGAACTCCTAAAGAAGGTTTTAGGTTGGTGCAAAAATAATGACGTAATAACGTCGTTTTTTGACGTATTTTTTAACGTCAAAAAACGACATTATTACGTCATTATTTTTGCACCAACCTAATAGAAAAGAAACGAGAGAAGAAAGGACTAAACATCAACCATAAGAAGACAGAATGTAAGGTTGTCAGTTAAGGAAACAAATTACAATTTCAACATACCAAAATTAAAACAATTTCAAAAATTTAAATATCTTGGACGTGTTTCAACAGATGATGGAAAATTTGATACCGAAATCCGAAGGTGCATTTGGATAGCGAAAGATTCCTTCCGAAAGTTAAGTAAAGTATTAAGAATCAAGAAAATTTGATTGGAAACAAAGACAAGAGTACTGAACTTTTATGTAATATCGGTACTCGTATATAACAGTGAATGCTGGACCATCCCCATCACAGACAAAGAAGAAAGCAGTAGAAATGTGGTTTCCGGATGCTGAAAATACCACGGCCTGAACACGTGAGCAACGATGACGTTTTAGAGAAAATAGAAACAAAAAGGATACTTATACAGAGCAACAGGAAGAGACAGTTCATTTTTCTAGTGCACATAATCAGGTAAGAGGGTATGGAAAATTTGACACTCACAGGACATACTGAAGGCGAGTGGGGCATAGGAAAGCTGGGTATAACTTACCTAACCAAAGCTTGTATAAATGGATGACAGAACAGGGATTAGAAGAGATAGTAAAAAGACAAACATTTTTACAAGTTACAAAGGACAGTAAGTTGTGTAGACCCATGATCGCCCAGGTCCTGCAGGAACTCAGCACATAGAAGAAGAATTCTGTAATTTGTGAAAATTTCTGTAATGAAATTGTATTTTTTATATGGTTTGGCATATTGTTTCACCGGAGCTATATTATATCAACCGTTTCACGACATGTTTTTTCATCTATGGCTCTTTTTAACGAACATGCCTATACACCAACAACCTCTCACTTTGACCACGTTCGATTTGGCTTAATAAATAGCCTATTACTGTAACAAAGATCAGCGATAAGAATCTTTTGTTAATTAAAAAGAAATATAGATATTTTCTTTTAATAGAATAAAGACATTTTCGAGAATGATATTTTTTATTTCCTATCAAATATCTTTCTTCGATATTAAATACTTGTAAGCATGTTTTTCGGAGTTATTTTTATTCTTTTATGTTGTTTTTTATGCTTCCATCACTCACGATCCTCAATATCTATTTTAAGAAATATAGGGTAACATTAAGTCTAGGTTCAGTTTAATATTCATCATATAAAAAAAAATCTATTCTTGTTTTGCAAAGAAAAGTCTCATTATTCACGAATTTCTGATTGAAAACCTCACCCAGATCATTTTACACAACGATCTTTTCCCCAAAGCCGTCCTCGCCAAGAAAAACCCTGGAAATTCAGTTGTTAGACTATCAGTTCGTTCTAGAAACAGAGTTTAGCTTCATTTCGTATCAACATTTTCTGTTTTTCTTTCAGCCTCTGGCATTTGGAATTATTATTCCATTCATTTTGACACCGTTTAGAAAAGTAAAAATATTGCTTCGGAAAAAAAGGAAAAAAAAAAAGATGAGTGAAAATGAACACGAAATAAACGCCACTTGAACAAACTTCTATCCACAAATAATAAGGCTTAATGCCTTTTCCACCATTTTTATACCCCATCGACATTGCACAAAGAGCAAAGGGGCTAGGGGTTCCTTTTTCTCTGAAAAGGAAAAGAAAAAGAAAATAGTAAAAGTAAAAATCAGTCTGAATTAGCGTCATTTGCTAAAATTCCAGCCTGTTTGTTCCATTTCTTTAAGTAATACATTTTTATTGATATTTAAAATTCTAGAGGGAAGAACATAGTCAACTTGGATGGCACAAGATTTTAGCTGAACAGTGAGGAGTTGTTCAACTCGTCAATTTATATAAATATCCGATAGGTTAATTTCCAGCCGATGAGGAAAAACTTATTTTTCAAATAAGTATTTATTACTAGATAATAAAAACTTGAACAAATACAATATATATATATATATATATATATATATATATATATATATATTGAGAGAGAGAGAGAGAGAGAGAGGTAGAGAGAGAGAGAGAGAGAGGTAGATAGATATAAATATACGCATTAACAAATATATTTTACATCACTACACCGTAATTTGCATTTCAGAACATTAAATTTGTTCCATTATCAAACGATGTTACGTAAAATTACCTAACATCGCTTGATAATGGAATAAAGAATAAAGAAATTTCCGTGCCGCGCTGTAAAATATATTTTTTAAATTAAAATATTATTAAAATATTACGCTCTACGTTCTATCAAGCACTTTTTTTAAAAGTAAATGCTAAAGAACTGTAGATTACTAATCTGTCTGTTCTTTCTCTTTATTATATATATATATATATATATATATATATATATATATATAATGCATATGTTATTAAAGACAACAGACGTTTTGTGTCGATTAATTTTATTGATTCTTAAGGATGTGGGTGATGATCTACAAAGTAATATTCCTACAACAAAAATAACCATCTATAAATAAAATATAATAAATAAATAAATAAAATAAATAAATAAAATAAAATAAATAAAATAAAATAAATAAATAAAATCAATAAATAAATAAAATAAAATAAATAAATAATAATAAATAAATAAAATAAAATAAATAAATAAAATAAAATAAATAAATAAACAAAATAAAATAAATAAATAAATAAAATAAAATAAAATGAATAAATGAAATAAAATAAAATAAATAAATAAAATAAAATAAATAAATAAATAAAATAAAATAAATAAATAGAATAAAATAAAATAAATAAATAAATAAAATAAAATAAATAAATGAAATAAAATAAAATAAAATAAATAAATAAATAAATAAAATAAAATAAATAAATAAAATAAAATAAAATAAATAAATAAATAAAATAAAATAAATAAATAAATAAAATAAAATAAATAAATAAATAAATAAAATAAAATAAAATAAATAAATAAATAAAATAAATAAATAAATAGAATAAAATAAAATAAATAAATAAATAGATAAAATAAAATAAATAAATATATAAAATAAAATAAATAAATAAATAAAATAAAATAAAAAGCCGCACAGACGCCAAACCTCGCCTACGTGTTCCTTAAACTCGAACACTGCTCGCAAGACCGAATCACTCAACTACATTATCTACGCGACGTGATAGTCTTCGTTTCCTTTTCTCTTGATTCCCTTTAACCATTTCGATAAAATAAACATATTAAGAAAGAGAAGAGGATACTGGATAAAACAAAACGCAGTCACTATAAGTGGCAACATGAAGAAAAGAAAAAAAAGAAAAATATTAGAAAGAGTTGTCTGGTTTTCGTTCCTCTTTCATCAAATCTCGATCGATGAATTACAATACTGTGCACAACGATTAAAACTAAGAGGATCGAGGAAAACGAGGATAAGGACGATACATTTATCAGCAATATACTTATGCTAAAGGGTGGAGTAATGGACAGCGGTTCGACTTGAGGAATCGGAGAACCGAGTTCGAATTCCAGTCGAATCCATTACATTCACTTACGTGCTGATACCCTTGGAAAAGGTATGAATCCTTTTCTTCTCCCCTATGAGGTATGGATAAATAGCAGGTCAGACTGGATTCTATAGTTTGGATGGCAATCTACTGCAGGAAAAAATCTGCCTCGTCAGTCATATATCAAAAGATACATGATCGCCTAAGCGTCTATCACGCATGGCACATAACTGACTTAAAGAGATAGCAGGGCAACCATTCCTTTGGTTTAAAAGACTGCTTCAATTTAATAGAAATTGTCTCGAATGAAAGTTAGAATGTGGTCTATTCAACAAACCTATCCTTATGGAAAGTCGATGCGTATTCATACTTATTAACGAGATTTTCGGAGATTGCAGACCTGGATACATTAGAACAATTATGCCAATTCTCAAGTCAAACGTTTCAAATGCATGTTGGCACATGTTGGGAAATTCTTTTCTCTAATAGATAGGTGAGACATCTTAATGAACTGATTTTAACATTATTCTATTTAAACTTAAATACCATTCCTTTCTCCTCTCTGCTTCGAAATCCCACGTGCTTGGATGTGCGGGTGGTGTCATGGATAATGGCTCGCAGCTTGAAGTCGGAGAGCCGAGTTCCAGTTGGGTTTGTTATATTTACTAATGCGCAAATACCCTTGGGGAAGTTATGAATCCTCTTCTTCTCCCACCCCAGCTATAGGTTGATTAGTAGGATTTGGTATCGGTAAAATCATTATTATTTTCAAAAAATTATTTTAATCTAAAACTATTGCGTCCTGGGTAAGACGATAAACTGCATACGCGTCCTGGGTAAGACGATAAACTACATCCGCATCCTGGGTAAGACAATAAACTACATCCGCGTCCTGGGTAAGACGATAAACTGCATCCGCGTCCTGGGTAAGACGATAAACTGAATCCGCGTTCTGGGTAAGACGATAAACTACACCCGCGTCCTGGGTAAGACGATAAACTGCATCAGCGTCCTGGGTAAGACGATAAACTGCATCAGCGTCCTGGGTAAGACGATAAACTACATCCGATATCAAGGTCTCTGGTTTTGAGAAGTGTGGAGCCATCTCTTAGTTGCTGGTGTTCTCAGATCCGTCATGACCCGGGGTGGTAGCACCTGTTGGGGTCCCAGCTATAGGAGAGTTGTTGGCCACCAAATTGGGCTCTAAAAACTATGGAAGTGTAAAAAAAGGTTTTAATGACAGCAATGGATTTTTGAGGAAAGATTATTACAATCAATGCATTACCAGCAACATATTTTTGGAAAAAATATTACCAGCAATAAAAATCTTGTCGGTATTAAATAACTCATTGAGGCCGATAAACCGTAAAACAAAACAAAAAAATATTACTTACCAGCAATAAAAATCTTGCCGTCATTAAGTAACTGATTGAGGTTCATATGCCGTAAACCAAACCAAACCAAACCAAACCAAACTATTTTCTGACTTTAAATAACGCGCAAAATGTTGATAAGCCGTAAAAAAAAATCAGTCAATCTTTAACATGCTTTGGTGGAGAAAATCGGTAATGAATTAAACTCTACCATCACGTGACATGGAAGAATTCCTAAGAATGGCCAGTTATTAAATATTAACATTCGTGTGAGGAACACACATATTAGCGCGCTCGCACTTTTTATCACGTTGCCTGCCAATGTGGCACAATTCATGAAATAAACATGTCACTTTAGACCAGATTTTGACTGGTCTAAGTAGACATTTTTGTTATCCCTTTGACAAATGGATTTGCTTCCCGACGAACGAGAGGAACAGAAACCGGAAATACCTCCTGACATTCTTCGAAAGTCGCTTTCTTATTTCAAAATAGCCCTGTTGTTTATTTCCATCTCTATTGTGATAGTTGGAAATTCATTCCAGTCGGTTGGGACATTTATAAGAAAAGTTGTATTCCAGGAGCTGTTTTTAATTCGAAGGGGAAAAAACCTTGATTTTAAGAGACACATACATATGAGCTACGCTAGAGGCGCCTGTACGTTGTGTAGTTGTTAGCAAGATTGTCTCACTAAAACAATTACGAATGACTTCGATCCTCACTGAGAGTCCCACATTATTTGCCCTGTGCCACATCTCAGCTGCGCTAAGAAAATTAGCATGTTCACTAAACCCGATTATATTCTTCAAATCTTTTTTTACAATAAATTGGTATTAATAAAGAAATATTGGCAATCCACTGACTCTCTCTCTCTCTCTATCTATATATATATATATATGAAAGATTGATATTTCGTGAGAATCTTAGTTTATAATATCTATGTTAATTAAATATATTGATATCATCTTCAAGGAGTCGCGTTTTATTATGTGAAACGGATTTGTGAAACTCATTTATTAGTTGATTTTGGTTCGTGACATATCAATCTTTATGGGTTATTTCATGCCGAAAGCTAAATATTTTGAACATAATTTTATGCCTTCAACTCAAGATAAATGCTTTGTTGGTCATTTTGCTATAAAATGTATTTTTTGATTATTTTATTATAAAATGTATTGCCGAATATATAGTATAAGTATGTATTGCTGATATTTTTACAATAAAAATGTATTTTTATACTTTTATAAGTTTTTGCTTTTGTTTGGGAGTTCACTATTTGTCTATAACTTGGATCCTAAGAGTTTTTCTATTTCACTGAAACAGACATTATAAAAGCAATATTCCCTTCTCAATTTTCTCTTTCTTTTTCTCACTGAAACCAGACAGTGTCTCTGTTATGTCTTTTCTGTTTTTCCCCATGATCAAAATGAAACAGTCCATTATTCATGAGGTGTCGGCAAGATATAACATAAGTTGGTTGATTTTGTTTAGTAACATATCAACCTTTATGGGTTATTTATTGTCGAAATTTAAATATTTTGAACGCAATTGTTTTAAAAATTTTGAGGAGAAGAGAAACAGAGGCTTGTCACCGAGGAAAAGCGTGCTCGACGGAAAGAAAAAAAGAAGAGAGTCATCACATGTATTCACTGCAATCGTGACTGTCACACCTGTGTGGGCCTGTACAGCCATAACAGAAACTGTGCCGCCATCCGTAGCTGAGTCATAACTCTTCCGGCGCAAATTTATGGTGTCTCGAAACCAGAATATTATGGTTTCTAGAAGAGGTGTTTCTACTTATTAAATGATGGGTTCTCTCAGAAGGATAAAGTTTTTTTTTATAACTTTCTCTTTTTTTAGAAGAGGTTTCCCTATTTGTAACTGAATTTGATATTGTATGCAAGATCAGAGCGGCTTAATTTTATCTCGTATTGTAGAGCTAGTTTGTTCCGTCTAAGTTTTAGTGGACGTTGGTTTGCTTCTACATATAAATTTTCTGCAGGAGATTTTCTAAATGTTCCAATCACCAATCACATACCTTCTTGGTTTGTTGGGTTAAGTAATTTGAGGCATGATCTCCTTACTGATTGGTACATGAAGTTTCCATAGTCCATGTTGGATCAATATCAATATTCTGTATAATTTGAGCAGCATTTGCGTGTTTGCGCCCCGATCTTGTGGGTCACCACTTGCTGGATTTTTTGGGTACCCTGGTGTACTAGTGAGCCAGCCAAAATGATCTGACTCATTTTATAGTTCACCAATAGAAGGGTTAACCAATCAGAATGCTCAAAATATTCAATGCGACGTGTATAAAGGCGGCTATGTTTTTCCCGAATATTCACTGCCAGCCTTTGATAACCCGGACGAGGTTCCGCCGAAGGGCAGAGTCTCGTTCGGGGAGGTTGACTGCCCCTGAACCCGTTTATATGCGTTCGAATAGGGAATATTTTTGGCCGAGCCTACGGGCTCGGAGATTCCATATTAATCCCGGCCTTGTGCCACATGTAACTCTCGTAGTGGGGGGAGTTAAATATCACTGCCAGCCTTTGATATCGAAGACTGAAGAATTACGGAACAGCTGCTGGTGGTATTGGCGATATAGTCAGATTCAGTAGAGTGTCTGACTCGTGAGTATTAATCTTTAACGTTGTTTCATTGAACAGATTGCGTACTGCGCTGTATTCTATATTCATAGACTAGGGTGAACATGGTCAACACCACTTCCTAGATTTGTAATGTTTTATTTCATTTTATTCTCAGATATTTTAGGTGTGGTATGAAAATTAGTTTCATGTCAAGAATTATTCCCAGGATCTTGTCTACCATTTTGGGATTTCTCCTCCTTCTCTTCCTTCTCTTCCTTCGAGTTGCAGTCTTAGATTCTTATGCGGTTTCATTTTATTGCAAAAATGCACGCATTTTTTTCGTCTTTGAACATCTAAAACCGTTATTTATTGCGCGTCTGTTGATCTCATTTATGTAGTGCTGCAGATTCCTTTCCATGGTATGCATATTTTAGATCGGTAACTTACAGTAAAGCCAACCTACGTACAAAGATCCATTTATACTTTCGGTAAGTTCTTTTGTAATGTTATTTTAATATTAAACAGAATGACAGACAATATACCCCATTGTAGCATACCTTGAGTTTCTGGATTGGACAGAATAGGTCCAATGCGGACCAGAAAATTTCTATTCCAAAGAAAATTCTTAATGAATACAGGTTACTACCTTTCATTCCGATGTCATGTAGATCTCGTATGATCCCATATTTTCAGGTAAGATCGTAAGCCTATTCCAAATCAAAGAATCCAGTAGCCACGTACTCTTTTCTTATAAATGTTTCCCTTATAAGACCTTCGAAGCGAACCAGGTACTATTCCTGTTTTAGCAAAAGCCACATTATCATTCAGTCATTAATTTGTTGAACTCCAAGTACCAAACTGCGTGATTATTCCCCATTCTTTCCAAGGTTTTACATAAACAACTTGTGAGAGAAATAAGTTTATAATTTCCAGGGTTTGAATTTTCTTTTTGGAATCGTTAGGGCACTTATTTGTCGCCGTTGTTCAGGAAAATTGCTCGGTTTAGATATCATTATATATTTTTTAATAAAAATCTAATGACTCATAGTGGACATAGTTCTATCCAAAATTATTTGAAGTTTTAATAGTCTTCTAGTTCTGTCCGAGAGAATGCTGCGTTGTAATATTCCAGGTTCTTTGTTTTATATTCTGGGATTGTTGTATATAACCTTTTTGAAAGAATCTTTTGAGAATGCTTTGGCCAATATGTTTGTTATAGTCTTTTTGCCCGTTATCGTGTTTTTATTTATTGAGATATTTTTTACTGGTATACGTTGATGTTTGCCAGATATTTTTCTCATTATTACCCGAACTGTTTTTGGTTTTGTAGCCGAAATTAGTTTGCTGACATATTTTTGCCAAAAGCCCTTTTTGGTTTCTTTTATTACTTTACGGGCCTTTGCTTTATTTAGTTTATAGTTGACGAGGTTGGCGGTTGTTAGCTCCTTCTATTTTCAGAGCGCCGCCTTATGTAGTCTTGTTCCCTCTTTGCATCTATCATCAAATCGGGGTCTGTTTCTTTTGCTTGGTGTTGAGTTTTGGGGAATTAATTTTTTTGCTATGGATATTAAGGCTTCCGTGAAAATTTCGCTGTTTCTAAATTATTTTGAGTTAATTTGCTTTGACGCACATTTCCAAATTTTTCCCGGTCGGCTTTACTTATCTTCCACCAAGGTGCGGGCTCATTGATCTCCTTACTGATGATAGGAAAATGATGTCTACCGCATCGTAAACACCTTAAAGTAAAGGCAAATTGTTGGGCCACACAAATGAATGAAGTCTTCCTATAGCTGGATGGATGCGTTACTGCTTCTAGGTTGAGCAGACATAGCTCATTATCCATAATGAATTTTCTGTAAATTTTCCGATTTTATTTGTCTCTTTCGATCCCCCAGGTGGTATTATGGATATTAAAAACACCTAGGAGTTTACATAATTGCTTTATCACGTCTTCCAGCTTGTCCTGTTCTACCTGTTCATGTGGTGAGATATAGAGAGCATATATTGACTATTCTGTGCAAATTAGCTCTAACAGCAGCTGTCTGTAATTCTGTTTTTAGTTCAATTTTGCTTTGGATACGCCAATTTTCCGAGTCCAATGGCTGTGAATATGACTGTAAGTTTGGTAGTTTTTAATATTAAAATTATTTTTATTTTAGAAATGTTTCTTAGGTACAAATAACAGCAGGATGCAATGGTGTTATTAGTACGAGTAATTAATTGTAATTTGGCTTTAGTCCACGATAGTTCTATTGTAGTAATTTTATATCCCATGTGTATACTTTTATTTAAGTTTCATACATTTTTAACGTTTTTTTTTCTTTGGAACTTTTTGCTGGCATATCATCCATTGTCTTTATTGTCTTGAATTTATTTTTTGTGTCAGAAGTTTTTTGTTGGTTGTTCATAATTGAGGTGGGCGAATCTTTCTAGAGATTTTTTTAGATTTGCTAGACGGAATAGTTATCTTTGTGATCTCTTGTTTTTTTTTTGTTAGGTGGGGATTTTGTGTTTTGTATAAGTGATATTTGAGTCATAGTATATTGATTTGGAGGAGGCACGGCGGAATAATGTGATTCGAATTCCAGTCTGATCCACTACATTCCCCTATGTACTAATACCCTTGGGAAAGGTATGAATCCTCCCCCCCCAATTCGGTAAATGGCTGGACAGACTGGGTTCTTTAGGCTTGGGTAGCAACCGATCTAGGAGAAGGTAACTCTGAATTCACAAACAGACCTGGAGAGGTTTTGGGCTCCGTCATGCTATCTTGCCCAAGAAACAGCACTTCTCCTGCGGCTGCAGTACATGTGGTACCTCTGCCAACCTGAGGGGTCACGAGATTTGCGATAGCGATGTTGTTTTGAAATGAACTCTTCCAATTTATTTGCTATTTCTGTTTGGCGGCTTTCAGTCATTCATTTTTTTTTTTGGCCAATCATTTGATCCTAGCTGCATCAACTGCTCGATGAGCGATCTATATTTGTCTGTTTTGTTATTGCTGCCTGCTGGTCTTCTGAACCACATTGGCATAGATATGTCCTTTCATACTGGAGTCCACTATTTTCCTTGCTTCTGGGAAAGCTACAACTCTTCTGTGCTTGACCTCCAACATTGATTTTTCTCTTTTATATATATGACAAACTTTCGCGAATGCTGGGTGGTTTCCTTGGTAATTGGCACATTTAATATCATGTGCACACGCTTCCTCAATATGTTCTGGGTAAATACCCAGATCATATTGAGGAAGAGTGTACTTGACCACATTTCACACATACTGGATGTCCTCAGCAGCTCTCCAGGGAATGCCCATATTTCTGTCACTTGAAACACCTCAAGGGATTGGGGATTTATTGTTCGACCATCTCAATCGTAAAAACAATTTTTATTTCCTTTGGGACTGAGAGTTTACTAAATATTAAGATATATGTATGTGTCAGAATTTGTTGATTTCCCCTTTTTATACTTACCCTTCTATAGTTAGTAAGCACTTGCTTTTCCAAGGATGCATCTATTTCCTCTAGCGCAGTCAGAAACTGCTTACGGCCGCATCAAGTCGAAACACCAGTTCTACAAGAAGTTAAGCAACGTCGAGACAAGCCAGATAGATGACCGTTTGGGAATACTAACGGATAATTACTCGGAATTATTAATAGGAGAGCCGAGTTCCAATTCAAGTCGGGTTCGTTATATCTCCTTACGCGCAAATACTCTTGGTAAAGGTATGAATCCACCTCTTCTCCCCAGCTATGGGTTAATTAGTAAGACTTGTATCATTAAACCATTATTATCTCCAAAAATAAAATAAAATTTTGTAAAAAAATTGTTTAGATTTCGGCATAAATGAACCATACCCTAAATAAAAAAAAAGAAGAAAAAAGTACCCACAGGCAGCTCTCTGTTTTTGACAACTCCCTTTAATGGGGTTGGTCTTTCAGGCGGACAAGCTTTATACTTTAGATTATATAAAAACTAAAATTATTTATTATCTTGTTTTTTATTGTTGAGGTTCATAAGTAAATAGATAAATCTCATTCTTTTTTTACTGTTCTTAGATTTGCCGTCCTAGTGATTACTTTTTCAATCAAAAATGGCGGCAGATTGACCAGAGGAGTCTCCTGCAGAGTTTCGATCACTATGAATCTCGAGAAATTTGTTTCGGCTTCTGTTGTGGTCCGGTTCCTTGTACCACAGTGATAGTCCAAGGTAGAACGAATAAAGAAGTACTCGCACACAGGTATGGAATAACACAGATATATTACAAACAGGAATATATACAGAGAAGAAAAAAGTGTTAGTACGAACAATCAGGTTTAGTAGAGAGAACAGTGTAGTCTCGACCAGTATCACTATTCCAATGTCTTGCAGTAATTGTCTGAACGCGATTCTGTTTCGGACTGCCTCTGCCTCGACTCTTGACTCGACTAGAACTACTGACTCCACTTGCCTACTCCTGAGGCGCAGTATTTATTAAGTATGGAATAGTCCATTATTATTATTATGGGTAAGATCCCATAACAAGCTTCTATTTCTCAATCACTCAGAGAGATTTCTTTTAGTTTTTATTGATGTTTGCCATTTGATTTTTTTTTCATTGGTCACATGCTCCAGTACCCACCACAGAGTTCAATTACTATTGGGAATTTACCATGGGAGTTAAACTTACTCCCCTTGGTTGAGACGGGGATGCATATACATCTGGTCGAGAATCCCTGTTAATTTTGAGCTACAGTACCCAAAATATCTGACGCCTTAATTTGAAAAAAGTAGTCAAAGTTTCTTTCTCTTCAGCTCGATTAACCCTCAGCTACTGTCTTCTAGCACTTTTAAAACAATATAGAGTATGGTGTTTGATTATTATATGATCAGTTTTGTCAGACAATGTTGGGATTATTTATGTTGGTTCTAGGGTTTGAAATGACCAACCGTTTGATCGGATCGGGCCTCTCTATCCGCCCGTCTAGCCCAAGAGGAGTGTTGCCTGTTACCTGATCACTTATAGACCCGGGTCATGGACTACTCAGCCTCCAGGTTTCCGTCCTCAGGCATCACGGGTCGCCAATCATGGGAATTAGGTGGTCTTCTGCAGAGGTGCAATCGGCGTATTTTATAGCCACGGCCGACAGGGCGAAAAGGGCAACTGATTTTGCTGGAATAATTCAATGAGAAGATAACTGTTTTTCAACTTTTAATAACATAAAAACCAAATCAGTATATGTTGTAACCAAGTATTTGGTTAAGAAATAACAAAACAAGAGGTTGCAGATAGTGTATTGAACAGTAAATACAACAGAAGAGTATTACACGACTTGAGAGTGTGTGTCTGTTGACCAGCATTCAATCTATACTACTATCCCCACGAGGCTTACTTTCCTACTAATTTTATAGTAAGTGGAAGAGTCCACAATACTCATTAGAGGGAGGACACCACATGAGTACAGTTTTATCATCACCGATCAGAGCCTGACTTTTCTTCAGTCACGACGAACAGCTCTACTCTCAATCAGGCTCCATGCTTTGTACGTCTCTTAGGTCTCAAGGTCAAGCCAGACTTCAAGTGGAACTCAAATGTATAGAATCTATTGTCAACCGTCTGATGTCCAGCATGAAACAGCCTGTCGCCTCTGAGCGTTGACTTCAATGTTTACTTTTATATTTATATACGCTCTATCTCTGATATTGAGCACTTGATCCCATAAATATGGCAAAACGTAAAACTATATTTCTTTATATATATATACACACACACGCACTGTTATCCAAAGAGAGACTGTTTCCTTGTACCACAGCTGATCAGTGTGGCTAGACATCCGATTTCCTCAAGCCAGGCTCGAAACGCGACTGATTTGGCATCAGTCGGAGTTTTTAGCCCTGAGCTATCAGCGTCCGGAAGTGAGAAGGGCGAATATTTGCGTATTCATTCTTTGAATAAATACGCTAGTGACCGAGAGGGTTCAATTCATAGGAGATCTTTATATATGAATGATACGATAAGGAACAAATAGGAAATGTTTAAGCTTCATCAAAGACTCAAATATATATATATATATATATATATATATATATATATATATATATATATATATATATATGAATGATAGGATAAGGAAGAAATAGGAAATGTATATGAATTTAACATTTCACTTTTATTTAAGCTTCATCAAAGAATAAAATTTTCTTATTTATTACTTATCCTATCATTCTGTCGGATTCTATTCCATATTTTATTCTAATTCATATATATATATATATATATATATATATATATATATATATATATAGATGTGTGTGTGTGTGTGTGTGTGTGTATCATATTGTGTCAAAAACTGTATGTTCACACATATATCTATAAGGAGCTCATGTTTGTGGTGTATTTGTGCAAACAAGCAGTGCCTTTATCTTATCTGAAAACCTAATTGCCGATAAAAAAAAAAATGCACTTATATAAATTTGCCATTATGAAAAGAATTATTATGCCTTTCTGATAACCTAAAATAGCAAATACTTAATTCAGCTCCTGCCAAAATATTTTCTTTCTTTCTTTGGGATCCCAAAAATAAAGTGTAAACTTTTTTCCACTCATTTTATCAGTCGCAGCATTTGGAACAGTTGTTATGAAAAGGTCCCATTGTTTTTGAGAGCACGCAAAAAAAAAAAAAAAAATAAATAAATAAATAAATAAATAAAAAAAATAAGTAAATAAATGTTTCTCACTGTTCTTTTTCTTCATTCAGTGACGATCGCTTATGTTCTTAATCGTTATATTTTTGTATATACTTTTTAAACGAACATTGTCGTTTTTAGCGTTTCGCTTCTACTTTTACACTTTATTATTCTGACGCCTGCCACTCAACAATAGTTGTTAGCCAGCTCTACTTGCAAACCACTTATTGGTGTTTCGATCCTTGCACAACGATTCTGTTTTTTGTGCTAAGCAGAAAAAATTACTGATGACTGCCTTCAACAGAACGATAACTAGAAAACTATCGCAAAAGGGTTCGATTCTTACTGTTTCTAGCACATGTTTTATTTTTCGGATTTAATTTCTTTTGTCATACTCTTTAATGTTTTCTACATTTGTAAAAATATCCTATTTCTCTTTAACATCTGGTACTTGCCATCATCTTGTAGTAAAATTGTTAGAGACAATACGTATTGCTTATCTGTAAGCTTTAATAAACTCGGTATTAACCCAGCCCCCTCACTGAGATGGGATGTTTCCACTCGGGCCAATTGTTAAAATTTTCAACGACCCCGGCAAGCGCGGATTCTGGGACATTTATTTTCAGTGTTTTTTTTGTTTTTTTTTTCCAGTCGTGTCTCCGACTGAGTCTTCCTCTGGCCGAATTCAGAGAGCTTGACAATCAGAGCCAGGCAGCGGTCGAACTTTAATAAACTCGGTATTTACCCAGTCCACACCACTGAGACGAGATGTGATACAAAGTCGAGATTTCTGTGGGGAAGCAGAGCCTTTCAACTCGGTCCAATGGGCAAAATTAAACCAGCCACCGCATTCGCACGATCGGGTGAATTTCGGTAGACAGAATCACGACGGAGTCTCCCTCTGTTCGAAGAGAGAGAGCTTTGACATTCGCGAGCCAGGCAGCGGACCGCATGCCTCCGACAAGCTTTAATAAACTCGGTATTTACCCAGTCCCCTCACTGAGACGAGATGAGACAGCAAGCAGAGATTTTTGAAGGGAGCACGAGTGTTTCCACTTAGTCCAATTGTCAAAATTTTCCCAGCCCTGCAAGTGCGGATACATTTATCTGTTTTTCTGTGTCTCGAAGGCAGGGAGCTTGACAATCGGAGACAAGCAGCGGACTACCTGACCCCTTTGATCTTTGATAATCTCTGTATTTACCCCAGCTCTCCACAGAGCGGGATGTGGCACAATGTCGTTTTAATGTGGGCCTTTCCGAGCGCGTACGCTCGGGCAAAAATTCCCCGTACACCCCGCATACACAGGGTCGGTGGCTGTTTACCAGACGAGACTCTGCCTGTAGGCATAGCCTTGTCTGAGTTCCTCTCCGCCCGAAAGCAGAGAGTCAGATAAGCGGAGCTTTGATAAAATCGAGATTTATCGCTTGAAAATACAGCAAATGTGGCATAAGGCCAAAAATGGAATAATGGGTTCAGGTTGGTCGTCACTATCTTATTCTAGCTAATGTGAATCACGATCCATTCATTCGTTACAGTTTACACCTCCACCATAAAACTCTGATTTTTCTAAACGTAGCTTAGATATGGTACAAGGCCGAACGTAGTGGTACCCAGTGAGGATCGAACTCACACTCCAGTCGTAATTGAACTTTGATAAATTGAGCATTTACCTTTAAAAAACTGACCTTGTGCCACATCGCACTGTCAGTTTAACGTGGGTTTTCCCGAGCTCGAAGACCAGGGCAAAAATTCCCCGTAGACCCCGTAATAACGAGGTCGGGTTTATCTACCTCCTCAGACGAGACTCTATCCTTCGGCATAGACTCTTCTGGGTTCCTCTCTGCTCGGAGGCAGAGAACCGAGAAGCAGTTACTTAATATTAGGTTGGTGCAAAAATAATGACGTAATAATGTCGTTTTTTGACGTATTTTGTAACGTCAAAAACGACATTATTACGTCATTATTTTTGCACCAACCTAATAGCAACTCTAGCTTTGATAAACTCGTTATTTACTTGAGCTCTCCACAGAGCGGGATGTGACGCAAAGCCGGTTTAACGTGCGCTTTTCCGAGGCCGTTGGCCCGAGCAGAAATTCCCGTAATAACGAAGTCAGGTTTGTCTACCTCCCCCGACGAGACTGTTCTTCGGCATAGCCTCGTCTGGGTTCCTCTCTACCCGGAACCAGAGAGTCGACAAGCAGTTACTTAATGGTAACTCTAGCTTTGATAAACTCTGCATATCAGCAGTTCTAATGAATATATGTGTTCAGGACAGATCCATTAATGGGGTAGATGAATTATACCACACATCTGTTATCAGTATTCGTCTTTCCCATCATTTTTAAACTTTATCTTTTTACCATCTGTTATCTGTTTTTTTCTTGTCATTTTTTCATTTACATCTTTATCATATGATACTTATATTCGACCATATTTTCATATTTCAAATTATTTTTTCGCCTGTTACTTTACTTCGTTCTAGCCGTCATTTTTAAACAGCATCTTTTTTCGTCTGAAACAAAACCCCTATTTTTCTTTAGTCACGATAAACGGTTACTCTTTCAACGAGTCTCCATACTTTGAACATCTAAACATCTAAAGTTCACTCCAAACCTTAATCGGAACTCAAATATACGATCCATTATTAATGATGTTGATTAAGTGGCCAACTTATCATATCACTCCAGGAAGTACCCGGCTCCTTTCTGCCGGGTGGGGGCATTTTATTATCGCCGACTCAACACCGCTAAGCTCATCTCCGTGACAACTCACCACCAGCTTACTCAGCACGAGGGCAACTCAACGCTAGCGTACATTCAGACCGGTGTTAGCTATCATAGTGTACACATCTCTTAGATCGGCTTTGAATCGTAGAGATATTTGCATACAATTTACAATAAATTTTAAAATTAAAAATAAATTCATGTATTAAAAATTGATCCTTAATAAATTTACTTTTATTCGGCTTTAAAATGTCGATGAAAATAATTCATAGTTTGCATATTGTTGAGTTGTTGTCGTGCTAAGTTGTCCTGAAGTTGAGTTGTCATGAAGATGAGTCAACGATGTTGAGTCTACGGTGACGAGTCGTCAGCATTGAGTCGGTGACGTTGAGTCGAATAATTTGTGGGGAAATTATTTTCTTCTCTATGCCCTCTGTCCAACAGACGCAACAATGCAAGCCTGTCTCTAATTCTGTTGTTATTCCCATGGCAGATGTTCAAATGCACTTCATTATTTTGTACTACCGGTTAAGATGTTTACAGTGGTTCTTGGAACATTTGCCGTAAGCATTTTTACCGTAAAAAAAAAAACTAGCTTCAGGAATTTTCGCATTTAGAAAATTTTGTCGTATAGGATTTTTGCCGTAAGTCAATTTTGCCGCATTTTTGAATATGCGAATTACCTTGTTATCAAGTATATCTGGCTCACACTATTGTCACTTCGATTTAAACATTTTAATAAGAGAAGTCGTAGGATGCACCTAAATTTGTGGAAACTAGCTGCGTATTTTAAAAAAAGAAGAGACATTAGCAAAAAAAGAAAAAGTGTGTTTTAGATCGAGCAGATACAGTACAAATGAAAATATATATTGATATCAATGCAAGGCTTCAATGGAAAATGCTTCATGACAGTCCAACGCCCCCCCCCAAAAAAAAAACACATTATTTACGAAGCATTGCTTGGAATTTACACACATTTTAAATTATTTTTTTTGTTAATTTGATATATTTTTATTTTTTAAATAAATGTTTACTTTTTAATTTCTTTTCTGATATTTGACCCTGTAAAAAAAACATCCATATATACTTGATAACAAGGTACTTTGCATATTAAATTGAACATTATTCCAAAAGGGAAGTTCAGGATACAGAGTATCAAAAAAAAAAAAAAAAAAATACTATACAGCGAAGTTTCCTACGGTGAAGTTTCTTACGTCGAAACTATTAGGTTGGTGCAAAAATAATGACGTAATAATGTCGTTTTTGACGTAAAAAAATACGTCAAAAAACGACATTATTACGTCATTATTTTTGCACCAACCTAATATTTATGAAAAAATATTTATATATTTTTTCATAAATATTTTGATATACTAAATATTTTTTCAGATTTTTTTTACTTGTTTTCATTGTTTTCTTCCTTACCTTTCTTTTTTAAATGCGGATGCATGATGTATTTTAAATTACATGTCGTATTTTAAATTCCTATTTTCCTTGAAGAATATTTCTTTATTCTTTTCTCGTTCGCTAGCTGAGAATTCTTTAGTTATTTGTTTCATCATTCTTTCGCTTTTTTGCGAATCATTTCCCCTTTATCTTCAACATCATCAAAACAGTACTACTTCCAAATAGGGTGCTTCATCGTAACGTAGTGGTTTGAAAGCGCGGATATCCAACCTTTCGTAGCTGGCTCGATTCTCACTAGGTGTCTAATACTTGTAACAAAGTAAATAGCAACTTGTACATTTGATTCTTGTCTGATCTCATCTTATTTCTACTTTATTGTTTTTCCTGATCGTCATACACATTTTAATGTTGTCAGTCTTTTTATCTGTTATTTTTATCGAATTTTGTTTCTGTATTTGCTTTTTTGTATTAGATTTAATTTATAACCGAAGTAGGTGAAGAGTCTAGTAAAATCCATCAACAACTTCTGATAAGTTACGACGAGGGAAAAAGAAAGATAACTCCGCCATCACTAATTTTTATTTTCTTTATACTCGAGTAAAAATATTTTCTTTATCAACGTAAAAGTTGTCCTTTTTGTAATTTCAATAGTGTAAGGATAACAGCCAAGAGAATTTGAATTGACAAATGCAGTGACAAATACTGAGCAGTGTTCTCAAAGCAGGAGGAAAAAATGTAAAATAAATAAATAAAATAAAAAAGAAATAAAAAAGAAAAAACGTCGAAATTGTTAAAATATAACATAACGATAAGAAAGAAAGAAAGAAAGAAAGAAAGAAACAAAATGCTGTCAAGAAGATGGTCTTAGGATGACGCTGGGATGACATTTGGATGACATTGGGGACATATCACTTTCTACCCTTGATTTGACTTTTTCTTTTTATGCGCCATGTCCTTTCAGGACGTAGGCGATCATGGCTCTCCATCTCCCTCTATCCTTTGCAACTGTCAACAAGTTCCTTCACTCTGCTTCCTCCCCCAGATCACGTTCTGTCATCCACTTGCTTAAGCCCGCCAGGTATATCACGTGTTGTTTTCTCTTGTCTCGCTTTCCCTTTTATCGACCCGTGAGTATCAGATTCTCCAGGCCCTCCTTCCTCATTATGTGTCCCAGAAACTTCAGCTGCCTCTTCCTGATATTAAGTATAAGTCTCATTTTGTTTGTAACCTAAGACCTCATTGTTGCTCACACGCTTGATACATGATATCGATAGCACCACGTCTCTTTTTCATCTTTGAGGATATCGTCCAACATTCGCAGCCGTAAAGGACAGATGTCACGTAACAGCTCAGTATTCTTTTAAGGTAGTGACGGAAAATGAGAAGAAAGGCCCAAGCATAGACTACAAGAAGACAGAATGCATGGTCATCAGTAAAAAAGATGAGTCCGAAATGCAATTTGCAGGTCGGGAACACTAGAATCAAGCAAACGCAGAAGTTTAAATATCTGGGAAGCGTCTTGACAGAGGACGGTCAGTGCGACACTGAGATCCGTATACGTATTGGGATCACCACGGAAACATTCCAAAAGCTGTGCAGAGTATTGCGAGACAGAAGGATTTTTTTTGGTAACAAAGAAAAGAATACTTATTTAACTAGCAGTTGTTATAAAACACGATTAAAGAACAAAAATGAGGCGTTATAATTATTTACATCATTTGCATTCGTGCTCATATCCTCATTATTGTTGTTATTGTCACAACGCTTAGACTTTCAAGTCCCTATTGATCTTTTAACGTTCAGGGAATATCGAATGAAGCCTTTATTTATGTTGTGGATTCCGGGATGAAATCCGGTCTCAAATGAATGACAAACGCAGGAATGAAATATAGCAAATAAATGTATTGACGTAATAATACAATTGGTAATACGGTTAGTAGATCCAGAAATGCGGTTAGTAGCAATAATAATATATATACAGTCTGGAAATTCAGTATCGAAGTATGACTTCCTTCTGAGTCTACGTGCTCGCAACTGTGACTCATACAAAGCGGTTACCTCACACTCTCACTGTATCGGCGTATCTCCCGTCTAACTGTGTAACTCTCGGGTATTCACTGGCAGCAGTACAAGTACACACTGGTCGAGTCCACTTGTATGAAAAAGGGGTGGACCCCATAACAATTTATTACAGTGAAAACAATAATTAAGCAGTACAAAGAGAACCTGTCCAGATATCAATAGAAATGACCATCAAAACGGGAACAATCTACTCCTGTAGATTAAAGAGTTCTGTCAAAATTCTTTGAAGGTTACTCAGACCGACAGACTCCTGAAGAAGGCCAGAATGTATAACGTCCGAAATTTTGTAATAATAATAATAATAATAACAATTTTATAGGCTTATTGATGTGTTAAATATGGATTATTTTGCTTGTAAACACAATGGCTAATATAATCGACGGTTCAGCTTAATTCTAGCAACACCAGACACACAGGTGTAATACAGGTGATTTCATATATATATATATATATATATATATATATATATATATATATAGCGATGGGTAAATTGTCGCCTTTTTATATTTTTAATTTCTCCCATATGCGTTGTTTGTTTTTATTCTTGTCGACTGCACATCACATTGTAGTAGGGCAAGTTGGACACCGGCTGTGAGAAAACGATCACCATGACGCAATTCCCTCCGCTAGAAAATTTGGAATCAGATACCAAGCACTTTGGCAAAGAAGCATGAGTAAGTGTACACGGAAGATTTATTGAAATACAGGAAGTTGTGGAGAACCATGATTGCCCATCATATAACAGGCTCAATACAGAAGGATTGATGCTCACTCTTCTGAAAGAAACACGATCATAGATTCTTCGACTGCTCTGTGCCGTGTCCCTTGAGGACATAAGCGATTATGGCTCTCCACAACTTCCTGTCAATCACTTATTCATTAACGTACTCTTACTTTTGCCTCTACCAAATCGCCCTGGCTTTGTTGACCTCGTTCTGCTATCCATTTACACAGGTACCTTATATAGGTTACTCGCAGATTCTTCTGCTTCTTTCAGTATTCTTTGTTAGTGTTTAATTTTCCAGGTCTTCTTTCCTCAATATGAGTTTGAAAAATGCCAACTTTTTCATATCCTTTGTTCCTTTTAGCATGGTTTGTCTTTTTACTATCCATCCTCACCCTTGTTCTACTCACCATTTACAAAAGCCGTCGTCGTTAGACAGGTTATTCGCTTTCTCCTGTCCCTCTTGCCACGAGTGTCAAATTCTCCAAGCCCTCTTTCCTCATTATGTACCCCAGAAATTTTAAGATAATGAGGTCAAATGAATACTCATGACATAGATTTCGTATTCCTGAATGGAACTTAGCTCAGCATGACATTGTAAGTAAACATCAGTGGCCCGGTGCAGTAGACGTCATTCTTCTTGACTTATACAGTGCAGACTTTAGGTTTACTCATTAGGTTCAGCATTTGTCTTTTTGATAAGAGAACTCTTAAACTGTCGGGATATTTTTGCCCATAAACATTAACACGCACGTGTATTTGAAGCATCAGCTTTTATTCATACGTATAACGCGACACGATCCTGCATAGGCGATTACTCAATCGGCCTCACACAACCAGATACAAAGCATAATTGTATTCTCATATTTAAATAAATAGTCAAAGATTTTGTTACCTAAAACCAAATGCGTCACTTGAATGTCACGAAATGCTTAAACAGAAGATACTATTTTCAAAGAGATTCGAAACCGGGTGTTCCCAGCCCTTTGCTGTCGTTGGCTTATCTGATACGAAAATAAACTATCATTTACTGTTTTCTGTGACCTTCGACACTTATCAATGTTTCTATCTGTTTTCTTTTGGTCTTAATGTAAACAGGACTATAGAGAGAATTGCCTCCAACAACAAACTATCTTCTCTTTTTTTCTTTCACTCACAGATGACCGCCTTTTCTGTTTCTCTGCACGAGTTATTTCCTTTTACGCCATAGAACAATTACAGTTTCACATGATTATCTTTCTTTCTTTTTAGCAAACTTAATACAAACATAGAAATCTCTTTGGTCCTGTAGTTTGTATTTACTCACACCCTACGAGGTCAGGTTGTGACACAAGGTCGGGTTAAAGTGGGGATCCCGTGCGCGTACACCCGGGCTAAGAACAGAAATTACCCGAGGCCCAAGCAACCGTCGGGTACGCTGGTCTCAGTGCTAACACCGATCCCTCTCTCTAGTGCAAAAAGAGGGCGCAGCCTGGGGAAACTGTTCCCCAGGGCTGGGCAACTCTCAGTATAATTTTCCTTAGTTGTGACTCTGTCCTTTGATGGAGCCGCCTCTGAGCGCACTCTGCCCAAAGACAGAGACGCAACTGAGAGATGATAAATAATACGTTACAAACTATTCGATAGACTAATTTACACATAAGTAATTTGGTCCTGTAGTTTTTATAGCAGAAAAGCTACAATGGTCCACGACGCATGATTCTTTTTTTCCAGCCATCTACAAATTGTTAGCTCAATGCTAAAAAACGAAGATGCAAAGTGTTACTTACCGTGGGAGAATATGAAAAAGCATTATTAAGTAGAGAAGTCAATAAAAAAAAAAGAAAAAGAAAATGACGATTAGCACTGCATTTAAATTTTTGAAGATCAAAGTTGAGTGGAAAGCAAGAGAAGTCCGATAGAAGAAACTGTTAGCATAGAACTTACGGTTACCTCTAGCCAATAAAAAATAACGAGGCCATGTCTCTAATCTAGTACTGTGTTTAAATTCATAAAGTCTAGATACCATAGCGGAAAGGTCACCAGAACAATTACCATGTAAGTATTTATAGAAAAGTCAAAGAGAAGCTACATTACAGCGATTTTGAAGTGACTGAAGCCTAGGTGCCAGGTTAGTACCAATAACATTGGTACTGACCTGACATTAGTACCAATAAAATCCTGAGACGAATGTCTTAAGATTTAATCAAGAATCTCTCAATATATAGCAGGAGCACCGGGCAATATGTGGCAGAAATATCAATGCATAGATAAATGGTAGACTTATAAATATATAATTGTCTAGCACAACACAATGAAATAACTTTCCAAGCAGAAGATCTAGGAGTTAATTCAATATAATCTTTCCACTTCATGTCAGCATAGAATGTTCTCCCAAGAAGGCGCATTAAGGCATTTTCTTGAAGGTTAGCATCAGTGGTACTGATGGAAGGCAAAAGTCTGCCTCTAAGATGGTTAACAGAGAGCAGTTTCGTTTTGGAAGCTTTAAAATTAACAAGCCATTCATTGCCCCAGTTAACAACAGGCTGTATGTCATTTTTGAGATCAGCTGCCAATTTGACATTATCAAACCGATCAGACTTACAATTGAGACAATAGTAAATAGTTCTGTCTTCAGCATAGACAACGAGTTGAGAACTGATGCCATCAGGAAGGTCAATGATGAAAATTAAGAAATAAGATAGAGCTCTGGAGAAAGCCTGCGTTAATGCAAAAAGATCTATAAAATGGCCGTTCGGTACAACTTTGATTTATCGATTTGATTAGAAAAGAAAGAATCAATCAGTTCAAAAAATTCATCTAGAAATACCATAACTTTTCAACATGTGAAGAAAACAGGCATTCCAAACCCTGTCAAATATTTTCCAGGTGTCCAAAACAAAAACTCCGAACTTTATTAATTTTATCTAAAGACCCTTTCAGCAATAATCGTTGAAATATCAGGAAATGATTCCCAGAAGCGAAAGGATCGGTGTTGTGAGAAGCTTAAGGAATTTGGCGTTGATTAGATCCTCTAGTACTTTGCCAAAATGAGGTAGACGGCTAATGTGTCGATACTTTGAAGGATCAAACGGTTCACCTGAGTTTTTAAAGACTGGGACTACAGAAGAGGATTTCCAACAAGCAGGAAAGCAAGAGGTAGCCAGCCATGTATTGAAGAATTTAGAGCTGGCAGGAACCAATTGAGGAGTTAATATCGCACGGATTATTGTCGGAATAATATCAGGTCTACATGCTTTATGAGGATCCAGATTAGAGATGATAGCGGAAGCAATAGAAGGAGTTATATGCATAGCCCTCAAAATAGACAGTTATATGTGGAAAGTCATGTAGGGATACTCCAGATAAGTCAAGAGTACAGTTTGAAGAGAATTTACGAGCAAAACATTTTACTTTATCAGTAGAAGATGTTAACACCTCAAATTGCGTGAACAGAGGAGGAATAGAACACTTAATTCTTATTTAAGACACTATTACAGAGACGCCAGTAGACACGAGAGCCAAAGTTCTTCGAGACTATACGGTGCCTCATTCTATAAGCAAACAAATACAGCTACTTCGAGGACACGTTTATAGGCGTCTGTTGTGATCGGAACTATCACGTTGGTATAGCCGGAAAAAGTGATTCTATAGCAGCTGAACAGGCCGGTGTGAACATTGGAGAAGATTGTAGTTACACTTGGTATTTCTGAGAGTGCACAAAAGCATCGTTGCCGGCTTTAGCCAAAGAAGAAACCTTCACTGGCTCAATTCTCAATAGGAAACTTAAGAATATCAATCGATGAGGTGCCTCAAAAAAACCACAAAATGAATCCCAATCAGCATGCTGGTACCGACTAATAGACGACTGAAAAAGAAATATTAACAAATACTACAGCTTGATCCAAATTGCGAAGAGGACAGTGTTGAGATGCTCGACAAGAGATAGGAGGTGAGATAAGGATCAAATCAAGTAAGGAAGCATGTTATCAGGTTAATTAGGTAAACGAGTAGGGAAATCCACTCTTTGATTAAGAGACTGAGCAACGGAAAATTGAAAGTCTGAATACCGACAATATCTGTAATATTAGAATGCTTAAGCCACTTGGCGTAACGCGCATTAAAATCAAACAAAAAATGTTTGCAGATAAAAAGAGAGAGGCCAATCTAGTACTGTGCTTAAATTCAAAAAGTCTAGATATCATAGGTCATCAGAACAATTACCATGGAAGTATGTATAGAACTAGCACAGAGGGAGGGAGAGAGAGAGAGAGAGAGAGAGAGAGAGAGAGAGATTGCTATAGTCCTGGGAAGAAGAAGAATAGCGATAAGACAAAATGTGACAGGGTGCAATAGTGAAAGTCGAGAGCACATGAAATACTAATTTGGGTACTCAAGAGACAATCGTCATCGGAAGATTTCTCCGGATATTAACACCAAGGCCATGCATATGTATGCTAGAATCTTTTTGGTAAAGAGGAAGATAGCCTGGGATATATTGACAGCAATAGAAGAATTTAAATTAGTTGCACAAATTGCGAAGATATCTGGAGGCCGGTTCAAGAGAAAAGATTCTACACTGTAGAAATTGGAACAGATACCACAGATATTGGAGAAATAAAAGTTGAGTGGGATAAGTGATTTTTATTTATTGGCTTCCTTATATATCACAGACGTTCCGTTGCTTCCCTTTATCTTTTCTACAAGTACTTTCACAGTAACTGCCCCGACGAGTTATTTTCGCCGTTTCCCAAACTGCATGAATTTAAGTGTGTTACTAGGTTGGCATCTCATTTCCACCCTTTCACTGTCGAAACGGTTAAATGTAGCGGTCTCTTCTACTCCAATAGCTTCATGTCTCTCGCTTCCCGTCTGTGCAACTCCTTTCTTCTTACTTGCTTCCCTGACCGTTATAGTCTTCACATATTCAAATGTAATGTCAATCTTCTGATGCCTTGAATTAATTCCCTGTTCTTCTCTTCATCCTTTCCTCAATCACGTCTCTTTACTCTTGTTCCCACTCTCTGTAACTCCTTGCGTGATGGTGGCACTCCTGCCTGCTTGGGGTGAAATGCTTAAAAAATTGTATTCGTCATAAGCAGGTAGGTTTTTATGGAAAGAAAAGAAGGAGGCTAAAATAATTATCACTGTCGGCAATGGCAATACAAAACGACCAGAATGTAGCCTCAGTGTTGCCCTCCAGAAATACAACCCATCCGTGACATGACACTACAAATACACCGATATTAAGCGACTGATGATCTGAGAAGTCTCTCTAAGCGCTACCATAGAGTCCGAGCTCTTTACTGCCAGTCGGAAGGGGCAATCATAAAACTGCTAACCTGGTACCCTCAAAATGAAGAGTAGCATCCAGCAATAAGTCACATCACCAAAACATTAAGACAGTCAAATTATTATGGTTATTGAAGAAAGAACCGGTGAATGTATACTAAATCTAAAAACAAGAGACAATACTCTACCCTGTTTAATAAACATGGAAGGAATGCGGGTTGGGTGATAAGCGAGCCTATCTACTCCTATTAACCTGTTCACAGCACAGGAGACTGGGCAATTTTATCAAGCCACAATCTTTAGAAAGTTGTCGCGTAAAACTCTAGGTCAAAGGGAAATTGCTGAATTATTATCACTCTGAAGAAAGTGAGATTAAGAATTCGAGTAAGGATGGTGGTGTTAAGTATAAGATTAGCTTAGAATACACGTGTTAGGATAGGGTCAGTTAGCGAACTGACAGCATGATGTTATCTATTAAGTTATGTCTTAGTATAAGTTCGAAAATCCTCTACTAGAATAAAGTTTAACCTTATCAAATAGGGATTATTAGTAGGCAAAAAAAAAAAAAAAAGATGAAAAAAAACATATAGAAACTAATAAACGGTGCCCTACAAAACTATCTTCAGATAATTATTTCATTAATGAATCAGATATCTTGCATTAACACGGCTGAATTCAGACATGGTCTTCAGACAGGGCGGAAATTTTGGTGAATACTGTCGAAACTAGAAATTATAATCCTTTATGGCCATGAACTCTAAATCTCTTACTGGAGCATGGAATTCAAGCAGTTAAGGAGCCAAATAGACATTTCGAGTAAAAAATTCCAACTGGTTCAAGAACACGCTTCTAAGGTGGGGATATATTTTAATATTTATTTTTCATTTTCATCGGCGATGGGGTGGGCTTTATTTCCTATCATATTTATTCATATATATACCTAGCCTAAATACATTCTAAAAGTTCGTCAGGCATTAAAAATAATAAAGAACAGTTATTTCCTTGTTCGTAAAGACAGCTTTAATTCCTCTGTTTCACTTCAAAATAACATGTTCGCTTTTTCAATATAGTCACTATGTACCGTGTCCCTTCAGGATGTGGGAAATTATAGCCTCCCCCTAAAATTCACTATTCATTGTAGGTCTTAGAAAAGTTTTTCGTTTTTCTATCCACTCCTATCCCTTTTCTCTCCCCCATTTACACAAGATCTTTAGGCATATTATATCGTTGTTTACCTCTGACTGCTCTCAATATGTACCGTGAGTGTTAAATTCTCGAAGCCCTCTTTCTTCATTATGTGTCCCAGATATTTCTACTGTCGTTTTCAGATTCTAAGCATTCTAAGCATAAGCACACTTATTGTTTCAATTTTCCGTAAAACTTCCTCATTGTTCACATGTTCCGTCCATGGTAATCTTAGTCTCCTTTTGTAGAACGGCAATTTCTTTTTGCTTCAAGTCTCGTCTTCATCGGCGAAGAATTTGTCCAGGATTCGTTGCCATATAAGAAGATTGATATTATTTAGCAGTTCAGCAGTTTTTTTTCTCTGTTTCTAACTAAATTTCCTGTTTCTTAATATTTTGTTTAACTTTTGGAAGGCACCTTCGCGCCCTCGGATTTCGGTATTGTTATTTCCACGCCTGTTAAAATATGAAATATTTAAATTTTTCTGCTGGTTTGATTTCAACGTCTCAATTTCGTAGCTCGCATCTTGGACGGTTTCTCTTACTGACGATCAACTTACTTCCCTTATTTCGTTGAACAGATAAAGAAAAAAACCGCTTAAGGTGAAGGCATCTTAATTTCAACTAAGAATCCCCCTTACTGTGTTTAGCATAACCATCTAAATTTTTCCCCCGTATTTATATCAGAGTGGATAAGAATATCCAGAAATATGTTCAAGAAAAATGCGAATTTTTTTCTGCCAATGGGTATCGCAAGTGCCAGGAATTCTTCTCAGCTTCTTGTTCATTGGTCTGAGAGGTTGGTAGATTTTAACAGCTAGCAGATGTCGACAATGATGCTGAGACAGATGTTAAGGAGCTTAACAAACGTTTATATGTAATGGTGCCTCAAAGCATTTTGATTGGGTTGGTTTAGTTTGGTTTGTTTTACGGTATATCAACCTCAATGGGTTATTTATTGCCGACAAGATTTTTATTGCTGGTAATATTTTTTTCGAAAATGTATTGTTAATAATATTTTTTTAAAAAAATGTAATAATTTTTTTCCAAAAATATATTGCTGGTAATAATTTTTTTCCTAAAATGTATTTTTTGTATGAAAACCTATTTTTACACTTTCATAGTGTTTTGATCCCAGTTTGAGCGTTCAACTATTTACCCATAGCTGGAACCCTAACTGGTACTACCACTTCGTGTCATGGTGTACATGGGAGCACCAACAATTAAGAAGTGGTTCCACGCTCCTCAAAACCTCCAGCTCAGAGGACTTGCCGGATGTAGTTTATCGTCATACCCAGGACATTTTGACCAGCATTGTCTTTGTTTTTTCTCTTGCTCCATCTACTTTTTTTATTGATTGTAATTTTCGTTTATTGTTTCAAGGAAAGGGGCTTACCTTAAGATCATATGGTTTCAAATTGATTTCTATTAGATAATTAAAAATCCTGTTACTTTTTATAACTGGAGGTGAAGGAAAAGTGTATTTCGAACACTGAAAATATAAATGTAGGAAATTAAAAAAATATAAATAAATAGCTCTCGAGGGTACATGATACATGTTACATTAGGAGGCGTAAGTTTCTTGGATAACATTTCAGAATAGGACCTTTGATAAAAAATACTCATTTTTTTAAAAAACTTTTCTTCACATTATCAGAGATTAAGCTGTATTGATTATGAACATATAAAAAAGAATTATTAAATTTTAAAAGGCATAATGGGGACACAGTTGGCTATACTAACATATATACCTCTCATATATACCCACCAGAAATACCTTTTACATAATGATAAGACATTAGCTAGATGAAGAATACATTGTAACTACTGTCTTACCATTATGTGGGAGGCGTTTTTAGAAGGTATATGTCGGAATTGCTATTCCCTTTATGTTTATTAATTAAAATCTTATCTATCTATCTATTAGCTTAGTGCAAAATGTCGTTTTCTCACATATTAACATATGTGAGAAAACGACATTATTTTTGCACCAGCCTAATACGTATGAGGATGAAGACTGAATGTATGATTATGTATATATTATTATTTTAGATATGAGATAAAGCAATTAATCGGAAATTGGCAAAACGTTAGCCAACCAAAGAATGAAACATGAAAAAATACGGAAAAACAATAAAAGAGACACCTAACTAAAAATGATCTCTCGCGTTTAATGCCTGAAAAATCCAATCTAGGACACAGCAGAAATGGCAAAAAAAAAAAACAAAAAAAAACAAAAAACCAAAAAAACCCCAACAAACCTCTTAGAGACTTCGAGCTAAAATCTCAACTCTTTCACGCTAAGCGAACGTTAAACGAAAAGATATTTCTCATCTATAATAGCTTTTTCTTTCCCTTCTATAATCGCTTTTGAGTCCCTGAGCATTTTCTTTCTTGTTGCAACACACACACACACACACACACACACACACACATATATATATATATATAAATCTATATTTTTAATATTTTATACTAAAAAGACCTACTTGGATTATCCTTACCACTTACGGATTTGATCTCTCTCTCTCTCTCTCTCTCTATATATATATATATATATATATATATATATCTGTACGTATGTTGATAAAAAAGCAATGAGTAAAACATTTTATTCCACCACGTTTCGTTCCTTGAGGAACCTTATCATGACAAATGTCAAAGAACGAAACGCGTTGATATAAAAGGTTCTCTTTCATTAACCTCTAAGAATTGCACACATTTACTAACTCATTAACTCTATTTATTGCTTCATATATATAAATATATATATATATAAATATATATATATATATATGAGGACATTGAGGTCAAAATCAAGTGGTGACAGTCTGTTTCATGCTTCAATACAATCGTCATGCTTCATGTGTTTTGGCTCGACCCTTGATATATGTTTGTCAATAGAGCATGATGCATTAAATCTCATTTACATATCTATGTGTCTACCATTCGTTGATACTGAGAATATTGCTGCCAGAAATGGTCCGGTGTCCTTGCTATTTAACTTGAACTCCTTGATAAAAAAACAAACAACAATCAGCAATATTATTGGCTCTGATGAGGCGGTTTGGTTTCAATCACTTTCCTATCCACCTAAGGTTACCTGTCTGTGCCTTTTCTATGAATACTTTCATGGTCATTGTTCGGATAAGCTTTTTGCTATGGCACCTAGACTTTTTGAATTTAAACGCAACACTAGATTGGCATCTAGATTTCATCAATTTACGATTGAGCTGGTCAGATGTAAGCGTAAGTTCTATTCTAAGAGTTTCTTTTTTCTTCCTGTTCCATGCTTTCCAGTCAACTTTATTCTGCAAAAATTTAAATGCAGTGTCAATCGCTATCAGTTTTACCGGTTGCTCTTTTTTCTTCCAGCACAGTATTAATGTTTTTGTTGCTAATTTTTCCACACCTTGTAACCCCCTTGTGACTTTACGACCTTGCATGGAGTGATACCTGTTAAAAAATAGTTCCACAAGAGTATCTTGGTTAACCAATGAACTTTTCAGCTGACCTTTGTACGGGGTATTATCTTAAACGTTTTTGGGTAGGCAGTAACGGTTATTCTAGCGGCTACTGAGTAGAATTATGGATCCAAATGCGGTTATTTTTAGTTATTTTATAATGTCTTAACTTTTTACTCATTATTAAATTAATTATTACTTAATTGTTGTTTATTATTATTACATTTACTTCTGTTCATGTGTGCATTCGTAGTTTTTAAAATTGTTTATTATTTAATAATTTGGTTTATTTATTCATTTAAATTTATTTATTTAGATTTTTTGCTTATCTTATTTTTTAGTTTCAAGCATTGGATTTGTCTAAAGTAAAATTACTTTATCTGTGTTGCTAATTGTAAATAAATTTGTAATTTTTATCATTGTATTTTACATTGTATTTATTTTAATTTTCGAGTTTTATGTAACGTAGTATGATTTTGTTTTCGTGCCTGCATTTTGAGATAAATTCTTATTCATTCAGCAATTTGTGTTGGCTTAGGGAGGGGATTATAGCAAATTTTACAATTATAAGCTGATGTTTTTCCTTATTTTCCATGATATTTTTGGTGTAATTTTTTCGCGTATTTTCTGTTTTTAAATATTTTGTGTGCAAAGTTTCTCTGCTTCCAGGGTCATTAAGTTATATTTCCTCGTTATCTGCTGATTTTACAGTGACTTGGTATATTATATTATTTTACAAGCAATTGCTGGTTAAGGGGCATTTACGCAGTTAATTTGCAGTTACAGGTTGGTATAATATATATGGATATATACAAATATACAAATAATAAATACATATTTTGTTCTTCACTGTAAAAAAATACATTTGAATCGTCAGGTGCGGATGAAAAATTGGCCGTGTTATAAAATTTAAATATTAATATTTATAACCTACAGTTAAGATAGTGAAGCAGTCCCTTTATTTATGAAGGAAAATTATAATTATAAAAAAGTGTGATATATGTAATTTTAAAAAAATGTGTGATATACAAATACTAAACATAAATATATAGACACGCAATAAATTTAGGCAGTATACCAACACAGATATATCCAAGTTGAAAATATTAAAAAATGCATATATATATATATATATATATATATATATATATATATATATATATATATATATATATATATACGGATATACCCACTCTGCACTTTTTATATATAAATATCTACATATGGTCAATACAGATAAAATTTGGCACTTATCTGACTGATGTCATATTCAGCACCTCGACTCTGAATGTCTGCAGACGAACGTTTTGTAATTGTTCTATCCACTCATCAGGAGTTATCATCAATTGACTAAGGGGTTTCTCATTTTCGTTATTTTTATACTAAGTTAAAATTCAACTTACCCCCTAGATACTGGTTTGAGGTACATTTTTGCTTTCTCTGTGTGTGCGTATGAGTATTTGTATACGGCAGTGGTTATAAGCATGTGTCAAATGTCGTAGTTATTTCTCCTTTTCATCATTTTCTTGTCACCTTATACACTTTCCCTTTTCTTCTTTTCTTTCACTCTTTCCGATCTAAGTGTCAAAGATAATGTAACAATGTCATTTCCGGTATCACTTTTGAGTTTCTAGCGTAATTCGTTCTGGTGTTTTAAGTTCGGATCATATGGTAAGTATAGGTAGATGTTTGTTTTATTTATTTCTTGTTTAAATAATTATTTATTTTTAATTGATTCTTAAATGTCAAAATGAATATTTGTTTATGTGTCTTCACCTACCTAATATTTCATTTTTCTTATATAGTAGTTTTTATTTACATGTCTTGGTGGAATTTTAAGTATTAGCGTATTAATTAGAAACGTTTATGTTTATAAATGTATTTGTTGTTGTTTGAATATATATATACACATACATACATACATACATACATACATACATACATACATACATATATATATATGTATGTATGTATATCAATTAATGCTTAAATGGTAAAATAAATGTTTGTTTATATGTCTGAACTTCTCCATTATTTAATTTTTCTTATTTAGTAGATTTTTTTATTTAGCTTTGTGGTATCTTAAATATTAGGGTATTAATTATGGGAGGTTAGTGTATTTCTTTGTTGTTGTTTGAACATATATACATCGTCGAAAATCATATGTGTGTGTGTGTGTGTGTGTGTCATCGTTGCATGTTTCATTAAATAATATAGACAAGTTTTGTTTATTTATTTTAAGTAAGTTCGTTTCATATTGTCCGATAAGCTTAATAACATTATCATAGAAAGACGAAAGAAAATCACCATACTGATACATGTTTAAATCCAATCTAAGCTTGCGGCTTACATAAGCCATTATCAAAGATGACAATTACATTTCAATTTATCACAATTACATTTCAATATATACACGGACGAAACAATACTGATAGTCTGTTTTTGTTGCATGAAATATTTCCAAGTAACGACAAACTCGTGTATACGAGACGCGGAAGTGAAAATCACGTCGCAGCTCGTGACGGCACACATGACCACGCGTGAGTGAAAACGAGAAGTATTAAGTATGGAAAGCGGTTGGTATAAACCAATGGCGTCTGATATCAATTATAGGCATTTAAAAATATTTGTGGATATTTCGTAATTTATTTTGTTCAGGTTAGATTTCAAGTGTTTTATGTATATAGCTTCAAGAATTTTTAGTTTTTGTTTATTGTTTTCATATTTAAGTATAATTGTGTTTTCAACAAGGATTTTCCGGGACTGTGTACGCGGCCAGGCATGTTGTTTTAAATGCCTAAAAATGTTAGAGTTATCATTCAAAATATGAAAGGAACTTACTTAAAATGAATAGACAAAACTTGTTTATATTATTTAATGAAACATGCATCAATGAAAAATTGCTGCCTAAATATGCACTATATATATATATATATATATATATATATATATATATATATATATATATATATATATTGTGTATTTAGGCAGAAATCCTTCTTTCATGCACATTTCATTGAATACGACAGACAAGGTGCTTTGATTTAGTTTTTTATACAATTTCTCATGTGATCTAATAATTTTTCTTTTCAGATGATAAATTTTATAAAAAACGTCCGAATGTTTTTTTAATCCGAGCGCTTTCGGCTATACATTTACATGTATTTATATAATGTTTTCATTTTTCAAAACACGGTCAAGATATTGTGTCCATGTTCATAGTTGATATTATCAAGTGTTGGTAAAATAATTATATAGGCCACACTAAAACATGTTTAACACGAAGACTCACTCTACACCTTTCTGATCATAGCTCAATTAGATCTCATTTAAATAATCATGGAGACCTACCGGACACTATTCATAACATACTTGTTGACAACACAAATATAATATCATCATCTACATGCAAAAAAGTCTAAAAATAATGGAAGCTTTATTAATAAAAACAAACAAAAAACAACACTTAATAATATTAACTATGAACATCGACACAATATCTTGACCGTGTTTTGAAAAATTAATACATTATGTCTATATTTCTGAGATGAGATATTATGTACATTATTTACATTATTCGGACTATTCAGAGGGAAATTAACAGGAGATAACTGATAACTGACATCCATTAAACATGGCACGTGGAACTAGAACAGTCTACCCCAGTGAGCGAAATAAAGTGTTCAGTTCGACATCCCAACCAGCTGAAGGAGGCCGGAGCGTACAACGGCCAAAACTTTGTAATAAATATGGCGACAAAGATGAGGACAATAATCCGAATAATGTAAATAATGAAAACATTATATAAATACATACATGCAATAAACTATTTCTTATTTAACAGTTAAAAAATTTCTTCCTTGAAAATGTCTAAATGTATTGCCGAAAGTGCTCGGATTAAAAGAACATTCGGACAGTTTTTATATAATTTATCAACTGAAAAGAAAAAAATTATTAGATCGCATGAGAAATTGTATAAAAACTAAATCAAAGCACCTTGTCTGTCGTATTCAATGAAATGTGCATATATATATATATACAATATTTTCTTCTATTTACATTTCAGATGCAATAAAAAGTCGTTCAACTGATGATGACAGAGGAAAATCTGAATCAGCAATTTCAGCTTCGCTCTGTTACTGAATTTTGAAACTCTAGAATAAATTGTGTCACAGGAAATCTGGCATCTCATGCAAAATGGTTGCCATTGGGGTCTGCTCTTTTGAAGCAGTGATCAAATTTTGAATTTCTCTTGAAAACGAAATGTTGTCGAAAGATAAAATCGTAGTTTTCTGGTGTCAAGTCATTAAAATATTGAGCTGAAAACCATTAGGATATATATATATATATATATATATATATATATATATATATATATATATATATATATATATATATGCGATGACGATATATAAGTTTTTATATATCAAGAATAATGTTAGGGGAAGAAGTATGACAAAGAGGGAAAAGTATTCGTGTGATGCGTTTCATTTACATTCTTTTTCATTTTGTTTATGTTTTCATAACATTTCTTATGAAATAACTCATATTGTTATAGTAGAAAATCTGCAAAAATGGTGAAACGTTGTAAGAGCCTCGACGCAAATTTAATGTGGATGATTTAGGATTACGAACTTTCTAAACATTTTCGTCTTCGCAAACCGTTTTCTCTTTTAATTAAAGTAGCATTTTTGAAATGAAAATTGTGAGTAGTCTCTTTACGGTGAGTAATTAATGCAGTTAATGTGTTATTTTGCAAAAGATCCCTTTTGTGTTCATAGGCCCTTTTATTTAAATTTCTTTAATTTGTCTAGAGTATATATCCAAAACACAAAAAATATTTAAAAAAATTAAATTCTCATCGTTTCTCGTGTTATTCCTCATGTTTAATCACATCAACGTAGACATAAACTCAGTCCAATGAAGTCCTAAAGAACGAAACGCGTCGCACGAAAACCTTTTCCACTTTGTCAGATATATATATATATATATATATTATCGGAATCACGCAGAGGAATGCCATTAAAATACAAGGGGTTAGAGGGCGTGGAATAATTAGGAACAGAAACATTAATGATGAGTAGAAAGAGAAGAGAGTAATCTGGCGGACAGTAGATAGCGATTGACATTGCATTTAAATTTTTGCATATTAAAGTTGGCTGGGAAGCATGGAGCCGGAAGGGAGTTCCACATGCGAGAAGTACGAGAGAAGGAAGTGTTAGCATAGAATTTACGGTTACATGCAGCCAGCTCAATTGTAAATTGATGAGGTCCCGACACCAGTTTTGTGCTGCGCTTAAATGAAAAAACTCTAGCTACAATAGCGAAGAGATCATTCAAGCAATTACCATAAAAGTATTTATAGAAATGACATATAGAGGCAATCTTAAGGTTGTAGCAAAGTGATTGGAGCTGAGTCGCCAGGACAGGACCAGCGATATTACTGATTCTTATTTGGATCTTATCAAGGAGCTACAAGTAAACTGCAGGGGCACCTGACCATATGTGGCAGTAATATTCTAAGCATGGACAAATGGTAGACTTATAGATATGTAAGATAGATTCTAGAGAGAAAAATCGTCTCGCTCGACATAGTGAACCGACTTTCTTAACAGTTGACCTAGCAATGGATTCAATATAGTCTTTCCACTTCATAGCAACAGAGAACGTTAGCCCAAGAAGGCACAACGAATAACTTTCCTGGAGGATAGCATCAGCCATGCTGATCGATAGAATCAAGAGGTCTCTTAGATGATTAATGGTGTGAAGTTTAGTTTTGGAGGCTTTAAAATTAACAAGCCATCTTTTGCTCCAGTTAACGACGGTGTTGAGGTCGTTTAGGAAATCGGCTGCCATTTTGACCTTGGTAGACTGATAGGACTTACTATCGAGGCAGGAGTAAAATATGTTGTCAGCGTAGATACCAAGTTGAGAGCTGATGGCATCAGGAAGGTCATTAATGAAAATTAAAAACAGAGTAGGATCAAGGATGGGATCCTTGGGGGGGGCACCAGCGTTAGTACGAACGGATCTAGACGAGTGACCGTTTAAGATAACTTTCATTTCACGATTTGACGCGAAAGACTGGACCAGTTCAAAAAAGTGTTCGGAGACACCATAACTTTTCAGCTTGTGGAAAAGACCTGAATGCCAGATCATGCCAAAGGCTTTCAAGATGTTCAAAGCAACAGTTCGAGATTCACCGTTTTTATTTAGAGTATGATAAACTCTTTCCAAATATCATTATTACATCATCAGTTGATCTGGAGAAACGAAATCCATATTCCTGTCTGAGAGAAGGCTCTGCGATGAGAGATGATAAACCAATCAGCATTGGCTTCCAAGAATTTCCCCAAAAGAGGTAGAAGGCTAACAGCCCGATAGTTCGTAGGGTCGGACGGTAGACCAGAGTTTTTTTAAAAACTAGAACAACAGATGATGATTTCCAGCAGGCAGAGAAACAGGAGGCAGCGATGTATTTATTATACAATTTAGAGAGAACAAGAGCCATTTCGGGAGCACACTTCTTAAGGACTATTACAAAGATACCTACGGGTTCACATGCTTTGTGGTGGATCTAGGTCAGAGATGATAGCTAAAACCATGAAGGGGGTTATATGAGTATCAAGTTCTAGGAGGGAAGTTAGGCAGATATATTCCGGATGAGTGAAGAGTAGGGTTTTACAGGCTAAGTATTCCGCTTTATCAGCAGAGGGGGGATGATAACACATTGATTGAAGAGGGGAGGAATATTTAACGTCTTATTACAGAGCCGCCAGTAATCGCGAGAGCCAAAGTTGTTAGAGGTTATGCGGGCCTAATTCACATGACAATCGAGGACTCGCTTACATTTATTGCGAGCAGCAATACATACATATATACATAAACTTTATATATATATATATTCGGTAGTGAATTATGCATCTGAAAATAATTCATATTTATCTGTATCTCACTCATTTAAACCGTTATTTAACTCCTCTTTTAAAAACTTCTCTCTGCTAAATTTTAACCCCCACCTTCATCTTTAGGCGTTCCTGTTCTTCTTTCTTCTAATGCACCTCTCTCTAGAGCTTTCATACATTTCCCTCTCACACTTGTTTCCCACTCCTACACATACACTCTCACTAAAATTTTGTTTTTTTATACCTGGAGTTATATTTTCCAATTTCTTTTTGAATTTGTAGACCTGATGAATTGAATCCTGATTACGATTCCAATGTAATAAATTATAATCATGGAATATTAGTGTTTGAGCCTTATATATATATATATATATATATATATATATATATATATATATATATATATATATATATATGCTTTGGTATGTGAACGTGTTTATGCTTTGGTATGTGAACGTGTTGTTTTAGTGCGTTCTTGTCATCCATTTGAATATTTTCGCATAGGGTGTAAACAAAACCAAACTAACTGGGAGGCTGCGTTATTCATTGAATGTAAATTACAGGTTGCAGTTGGAAAGTATGATATCAAAGAAAGATTCAGACGATTCAGTAATTAGCTGAACTTCCCATGTGATTTTCTCCGGATGTCAGGCTTCATTCAAGCGGCGGAGAATCAAAGAAATCAATTAAACGCTTTCGTACTCATATGTAAACATATAGGCAACGTAAACGCCTGCCAAACTCACACGTGCGCACATGAACACACACACGCGCACACACATGCACATACGCACCGAGAAAAAGAGAGGGAGAGGGAGATGGAGTGTGTGTATGTGTGTGTGGGTGAGAGAGAGAGAGAGAGATTTCATGTATATTTGAATTCAGATTAAAGTACATGACCTGATGTTGAAACGATGTAAATACAAAATGAATTTGGACGGTCACTGTCCAATAATTTTACCACCCAGTTCGGAGTAAGAGTAAGTGGTGGTTACATCCATTGTTAACCTTAATAGGTAGCAGTCGTAATACTAATAAAATTTAAACAAATGAAAGTTTTATACAGTAAAGTGACGAGATCTCGACGTCAGTCTAGTGCTGGGCTTCAAAAACTCTAGGTACCATAGCGAAGAGCTCATCCGAACAATTACCATGAAAATATTTATAGAAAAGACATAGAGAGGTAACCTTACGGGGGAGGGAAACGACTTAGAGACGCAACCTTACAGCGCAGGGAAAGTGATTAGACCAATAATATTGCTGAATCTTCTTTGGATCTGATCAAGGAACTCCAAGTAAATAGCAGGGACACTCACTCGCAAATACATCTGTGAAAGATAATTCTCTCTAAAGATACATGTATTATAAATATTACATATAGATATATAAAAAACAGGTGTTTTCCAAATTTTATTATTTCCTTTATACGTCAAGATTTTGTACATAATTTTCTTACAATTTTACTATATATATATATATATATATATATATATATATATATATATATATATATATATATATAATCTTAAGGTGCGCTATATTTATGGAATAAAGTGCTCAATATCAGAGATAGAGCGTGTGTAAATATAAAAGTGAACATAGAAGTCAACACTTAGAGGCGACAGTCTGTTTCATGCTATATGCAATCGTCAGGCCACCTGATATATATATATATATATATATATATATATATATATATATATATATATATATATATATATATATATATGATGGCTATTTACTCGATTTCGAGCTGGAACACTTTATTAAATTAACCGTTATATAAGTTGTAAAAAAGTACCTGCAACTTATTGGGATTATAGATACTTGTGCAACATGAATACCATTCTACCAACCTCAACTACTATAATCCAGTGTCTGGTTACAGCTTCAGACACATGTTTTATTTCAGAGTTTACCAATCTCAGTCTGTTTTTTTTCCACTGTGGGAGTGTTTTATATCAGCGGTTCCGTCTCCTTCTTCGGCTACAGGAGTGCTTTTACTCATGGGAAAAGGGATTCTTGCCGGGGGGCATATTTTTCTTTATTAGGTCTTCTCGAAATAAAGCCAGTTGTTATTAATTTAATTGTTTAAGAAAATAAAAAAGTAAACACATAGCAACTCAAACACGTGTACCCAACGAGAATAATGTTTACTGTAATAAGAAATTATGCTGGATTAAAACAAATCCTTGTTGTTGTTATTAAAGCCATTATCGTTTTTGCAGTTCTATTTACCCGAAAAAAGAAATATACATAGAAAACGTTATTTCATCCAAAACGCTAAGAGAATGACAATACAAAATGCGGAACTATGTAAGAGGACGAAACGCTAATACAAGGTTTCTTTTATTCTTTTTTCATTCCTGAAATTGTATGACAAATTGGAAAACATTTATTCAAGACGCGTTTCATCCTTCAAGACTTCATCGAATTTTAGACCGTCAATATCTATAGGGTGCCTCGATCGTAAGGTCATCCACAGTAAATTTGTGCCCTGACGTTTAGAACATTTCCCCATTGCTAGCAGGTCTTTTAATATCACAGTGTGGGATTACTACTAACAAAAGTGATGGAAAGAAAAGAAAAAGACTCTAAAGGAATTCGTCTCTCTCTCTCTCTCTCTCTCTCTCTATATATATATATATATATATATATATATATATATATATATATATATATATATATATATATATATATATACCGGATGTAACAGGAAAATTGTCCAAATCGTGTAACAGCATGGGATAATTGTCCATCCCACAAAATGTTTAATATCTAAAAGCCACCAAACTAATTGAGTTTCTTTTTTTCAGATTATCAGATAAGACATTTAGCCATCTTGACACCATTTGTCGTAAGAATCAGTGAAAAAACCTTTTGTGCTATTCAGCTAGAAAGAGAGAGCGGGTTAAAATCATTTTGTGTCAGCCACACTATCGCTTACCAACTGAGAAATTGTGAGAAGAAAAAGATCATTTCGGCTTTCAGTAATGGTAACAACATTCATACTCTGGCTTTCATCTTCAAAGTCCACTCAAGAACCATCAAGGAAACGGTAAATAAGTTTAACAAAGAGAGAAAAGTAGAGAGGAAAACTGGCTCAAGAAGTAGAAACAGCAAGAAGTATCATCATTTCAGGTTAGAGCTAAATTAATTTTTATTGTTCAGGGTATAGACCAATAGTGTTATGCAAAAACTCGGAGAATTCCAGTAAGATATCTTTAATCCTTTCTAAGATACAACGGTTCAAATTTTAATCTAACAACTGGACATTTTTGCTGTTACACGATTTGGACACTTCTGCTGTTACACCCGGTATATATATATATATATATATATATATATATATATATATATATATATATATATATATAGAGAGAGAGAGAGAGAGAGAGAGAGAGTGAGAGAGAAATAGAAAGAGAGAGAGAGAGAGAGAAGGAGAGTAGAGAGAGAAATGCATAAAAGGACAGGCAAATATTTATGACTTTAATGACGAAAATCCAGCAAATAATAATACTCTGTTGAAAGTCAGTGCAACATGACTGTATCAATTTCGGATGAACGTCGGCACATCTACTACCGAGAACCTCGAAATGTTTGATCCGGATTTTGGCGAAGTTTTGAGTAGTAGTCGCGTTTCTGGTCGAGTTTAGTGTTTGTTATGTTACTAATTATTAACTGAATCCAAGGCCTATGAGCCACTCAAGGTAGAGGGTTACTAATTAATGTTGCTGCACGTAAGAGGAGGAGGTGAGAAGTACAGTTTAAGAGGATATGTAGAAAAGATAACCTAAGAATGAATACCTTAGAGGTTAAGATTGTGATGATTAGGGAAGCATCCTCTTGGGAGTTTTTTTTTGTGAAGCAGCGGTTTACAGGAAGATGCTGTCCGAATAGAATGGAACTTGGTCTTAGCCGTGAAGCTCTTAACTGTCAAAACTAATGAATGTAGCGCACCAGATTATTTTCGTGGAAATAGTGATAGAGTAGAAAGAGGCTAACGAACCCTTGTAAATGTTCTGGTGAATTACATTCAATTTTCACCAGCCTTGACCTTCACATCTAAGACATTGTACACTGGAACGAATCGTCTCCATTCCCACTGTATTCCATTAGTAATTCAGACAGCTTCTTCCCAAGTATCCCTCTATCGTGGCAATGACTACTTTGAGGACGCATCGCTGATCATTAAAAGCGTTGTCATATTAACATTTCCTTAAACTACATTTCTTACCTCCCCTTTTTACACGCAACAAGCTCAACAAGTAACCCTCTACCTTGAGTGATTCATGGGCCTTATATTGAGTAAACAATTAGTAGAATAAAAATATCCAAAAATAATGAGCATTTATAGCGATTAATCGCCAGCAAGAGGTCAGAAAATGTGGAAAGAATTCATGGAAACACCAATGAGGCACGTCATTATTTCACCCGTCTTCGCTTTCACATGAGTGGTATCAGTTATGGCGTCCTAGGTCGGGAACTTTCTGAGACCACCTTGTTTTGCTGGGTGTGGTTCTTTTTGGAATGATGCATATGCTTTCTTTGAATTGCTTGCGCTTGGATAGGATTTCTTTTCTGATTTCTCCCTTGTCAATTCTTCTTCGGAGCATAGATGACGCACTTTTCTCGGAAAGTGAAACTTTAATGGAAAAATGTTCTCAGATATTGCAGCCAAGATGGCGGAAAAATAAAAGCCTTCAAGATTTTGTGATTGGAAGCATAATAGTATACGTGGGTATGTACACTTATCGATCACGAGTTCCCTAATCTTTCAGAGTGGTAGGAGCACCACACGTACTGCATCCGTAGCAGAAGTGATGTATCTTCGGCAAGATAGCCTGACGGAGACCAACCCTCTCCAGGCTGGTTTGAATTTAGAGTTTTTCCTTCTCAGAGAGTGGTTACCAACCAAGGCTATAAAACTCAATCTGTCCTACTATTTTACGCATGATTGGAGGGAGAAGAGATGGATTCATACCTTTCTCAAGGGTATTAGCACGTAAGCGAATCCAATAAACTCAACTGAAATTCGAACTCGGCACTTCGAATCCTTAATCCGAGCCACTATCCATTACTTCACCGTGCTTTCATATGTTCACTTTATACTCTATTCAAATGTTTAGATGAGTCTCACCTGTTCAGACGTTTACAGCTTGGACTCGCCTTACTACATCCATCGAGTTGAATCACCCACATTCCCCCCGTATTCCAATTATAAGGTAGGTCCACTCCACATTTCTCAAGAATAGCTACTTTCTGAAACAGACTCCCGCGGGAATGCTTCCATGAAAACCGTAATCTTAAACATCTTCAAATCAATGTTCAGTCTGTTTCAGTTTTCGTACTTTTCACTTTCTACTATCTTTTACATTCATATCACACACCTCGTTTATTAACCCTCTCCCTTGAGTGGCACACAAGCCTTGAATTGGGAAAAACTTTATATATATATATATATATATATATATATATATGTGTGTGTGTGTGTGTGTGTGCGTGAGAAAGAGATAGAGAGAGCATGCGTGTGTGTATGCGTGCGTGCGTGTTTGAATATGTATGCGCTGGTGCGTGTGTGTATAGCGTTGGGGATAGTTTGGGCTTCTCAAAGGTCGGAGTGAAATGGTAAGATTTGCACCGTGTCATGTTAAGTAGATGTTGTATTTCTTTACGCTCTTTTCTGGGAAAAAAATTCAGTTGCCAAAATACTGCTCTCTCCTATCTATTGAAAGGTTGCATTCGTAAGTTAAGAAAGTCGGGACGGGTGGATATTCCACGTCCTTTCCTCTCTCCAGATTTAGCCTCGACAGATTTTCATTTGTTTTGACCACTAAAACATTTCATAAATGGCAGAACGTCCAGAAGAAAAAGAAGGTGAATAGAGTCTTTCAAACCTTTTTTAGGGGAAGAATTAAGATTTCTTTAAACTTGGCATTGTCTTCCATTTAGGCAATAGATGTTGAACATTTTTTGAAGAATAATATCCTGTTATAATTGTTCTTGTCCCTTTTTCGTTAGTTTTCATGATCGTTACGCTCTGCTTGTACCTCATAAATAATGGACTATTCCGTTTTGATTGCGTGGGAAGGTGGAGAGACACTACTTGGTTTCAGTGTGAAAATGTCTAAAAAAGAAAGAAAGAAATAAACAAACAAACAACTAAACAATGAAGTGTGTAACGCCTCCTGCCAAGCCTCATAAATAATGGCCTATTCCGTTTTGATCGCGTGGAAAGAGGGGAAAAGACGCTACTTTGTTTCAGTCAGAAAAATGAAAGAAAAAAGAAAGAGAAGATAGTGGGGAGACAGAGAAAGAGAGAGAGAGAGAGAGAGAGAGAGAGAGAGAGAATCAGATTAGATTAATAAGAGCAGATACTAGACTTTGATCTTAACCATATGGTCGAGAAGTCATGACGACCGCGATAAACTCGTACATCCATATCTGCTCGATGCGTATCCAAATGTAAACAAATGACGTCACCCATTATATTTTTAATGTTTATACGTTCTTTTTATAGATACGATATGAATAGACGAGAAAAAAATCATGGATAATTGTAGTTTAAAAACAGTAAAATCGTCCTTGCAAACCGAAACGCTCCTCTGTGGCTCAATTGGTTAAGCACGTCGGGCTATATGACGTTTCCGTATAGGATAGAGGTTCGATTCCTCTCGGAGGACGCATATTTTCTATGAAAATTTCTCGGACATTCTGGCCGGTAAATGTCGTTAATACTGTTTAATATAAGCAGATTAGTTACTTAAACATTTGTATCTATCAAAAGAACGTATAAACATAAAAAATGTCTTAAAATAATTGTCGGACTTTGTCCATTTCATAATGTATAGATAAATATATAAATAGTATGTAGATAAAATGATCAGCTTTTTTACCGTTCCAGTAAATACGTTACTCTTCGTGTTATCTTCTATGTTTGTTAGAGCCAGTTCAGGCCGTAAATGGAGTACTGTTGCCATATTTGGGCGGAAGCTGCCCAGTTGTCACTTTCTTCAAAAGCGTCTCTGAATCCTTGTTGGAGAAGAATTATTTTTCATCCCCCTACCTATCTCTCACAGACTGGATGTGGCGAGTTTCTCACTGCTCTGTCGCAACTCCCATGGAAAGCGCTCGGACGATCTACATTCCTTGGTTCCACCAAGTCTAACCATTACGGCTAGGAGGTTCCATGCTACTTACATTGTAGCAAACCGCCCACATTCCATTCGTATTCCATTAGTTAGAAGTAATTCCACTCGAACAGCTTCTTCCCACGAACAACTGCTCTATGAAACAGACTCCCAAGAGGATATTTCATCGATCATTACAATCTTAACCTGTTCAAGTCGAGAGTCAAACGTTACCTTTCTTCTCCTATCTGTATAAACTACCCCCTGACGTAACCCTCTAACTCGAGTGGCCCCCGGACATTATACAGGCTGGACCTTGCTGCAAAAATGAAAAAAAAAAAAAAAAAAGATTTGATAAAAAAAGAAAGAAAGACTTAAAGCAAAAAGTAGCGAAGAACAATATCAGTTTGAAAGATTAGCTGAATTGATCTATTTATTTGAAAGTTAAGAATGAATGAATCCCAAATGAGATGAAAAGAGATTATTTGAAACGTTTGGTTGAAACTTTAGCAAATTTCGCAATGAACAAAAATCCTGTTTTAGCAACCACCCAATAGACGCACACATACACAGATACGTAAGGCTTTTATTCTGTAAACTCTGATTGGTGCAATATTCTCAAGTCTGGCAACAGTTTCCTCCAAGAGACGCGCCAAGTTGAGTGCCCCATCCTATCGCCTATTAGAATAACAGGCGAGATTCAAGGACAATTCTAACGACTGCCAAAAAGATAAGTAAAATGCATAGTTTTGTAAATTGAGCAGAAACGAAACTGACATCAGAGATAACTTTTGGAAGCTTTCATTGTGTTTGGCAAAGACAGCTGCCACTTTCCAGCCTTAAACGCCCCCACGAGGATATTTGGTGTTTTATTTCGAATTAACTATATATATATATATATATATATATATATATATCTAATGAAATAGGGTTTAAAGAGGTTGAGAAATAAGGAAACAGAAGACGATGAAAAGTATTGTTTATATGTATTTTTTCTATTTTGTTCGTAAATGTGGTGGTTGATGCATCGGAGCCATTTGATCTGTCACCGGATGTTTTTAAAGGAGTTTCACGTTTCTTTGTCGGAGTCTGTTTTGTTGATAGTCAAGGAATAATAGCAAATTTCCTGACAAGCACCATTTTGGAATAGACGTAAATGATAAAATGGGGATTATAACACTTTCACACACACATGCACACACACACATACGCACATACATATGCAAATATGTAAGGGAAAAAAGAAAGACATTTAGTGACATAGAAGAGATAGAAGGAAGAAAAAGAAAATACCAAGAAATGGATTGAGAAATATAAAAAGAAAGAGTAAGCAGTAAAGAGAATGTAGGAGGACAAAGGGAGAACGTGTGTGTGTGTGTGAGTGTTTGTGTGTGTGTGAGTGTGTTTGTGAGAGAGAGAAAGGGAGAAAATTCGAAAAATAAGAAGTCAGAGAACGAATGAAAGATAGATAGATAGATAGATAGATAGAGAGAGAGAGAGAGAGAGAGAGAGAGAGAAAGAGAGAGAGAGAGGAAGAAACATTTAGTTCAGAAAAGAAAAAAAGAGGAAAAGAAAAACAAGGAAAAAAACCTGTGTAAGGTAGAAAGAGATAGGGCGAGAAAGAGAGAGTGATAGTAGAGCGAGAGCGCGCGATAGGGAGAGATAGAGGACGAGAGAGCTATAGGGAGAGGGAGAGAAAGGGAGAAGAGAGAGATTGAGAGAGATAGGGCAAGAGAGAGATTAAGAGAGCAATAGGGCGAGAGAGAGAGAGAGAGAGAGAGAGAGAGATGAGGAATAAATTAGTAATGGTACTGGCATCCCGCAGGATGGATGAAAACTAAAATTTGATATATATATATATATATATATGTATATACATACATACATACATATATATATATATATATATATATATATATATATATATATATATATATATATATATATGTATATACATACATACATACATATATATATATATATATATATATATATGTATATACATACATACATACATATATATATATATATATATATATATGTATATATATATATATATATATATATATATATATATATATATATATATATACACACAATAAGGGAGAGACGTTGGCTAGAAATACAGAGTGGAAGATGCAGCGAGAGAGAGAGAGAGAGATAGATAGATAGATAGATAGATAGATAGAGAGAGAGAGAGAGAGAGAGAGAGAGAGAGAGAGAGAGAGAGAGAGAGAGAGAGTCAAAAACATTTAGCACAAAAAAGAAAGAAGAGATAAAGAAAACCTAAGGAGTCTTCAAGTGGGGAGAGTGAGCGAGAGGAAATGAAGCTGAATAGAGTCCCTTTCCATTGCTCCCCTGCTGACAACTTTTTCTGTCCTGGTCACTTAACTTTTTACATCTATTCGAACCCGCACAACACCGTGTACATGCCGTATATAAAAATAAACACCTAACAATACTCGTAAACCAATTCAAGTACTTTAACTGCAACAATTTCACTCATGCCATTAGCAGCAAAACTCAAATCACTAGAAAAAAAAAACAAAAAAAAAAAAAACAACTGCGTAGTACATCCGGGCAAACGAAAAAGGATTTGATAGGCGCAATGTAAGGCAGTTTTACTAGTATGATATGAAACGTAAAACATTCAAATTTCTCATTCAAGTTTTTTGCTATACACAAAAATAGTCTCTTTTTTGTAACGATAAAATGTTTTTTGTTTTCTTTAAACAAACCCAATAAAAATAAATTCATTATTAAACAAAATAAATCTAGAAACATTATTTTTGCGAAAAATGCTTTAAAATATTTAAAAAAAAAATGGAAATTTGCATTTATTAGTTTTTCAAAATTTAAATTTTAAAATATAGCATTAAAAACATCTTCCAGACTTAGCGTAAAAAAAGCTTTCTTGTATCTAATCCCAAACTGTGATCTAAATTCTAAGGTCGTAACTACATTCAAGACAGAAAAAAAAATATTATTTGAAAAAGCATCGCTTATTTATAGGCCGAGTTAATATAATGAACGCGTGCAGCAATGAAAACATGAAAATAAAGAATGTAAGAAATTGCAAAAAGTGAAAGTGAGGAAATACAAATATATTGTGGAAGGAAAAAAATATTAACTTAGCTCAAACACAGACAGTAAATCAAAGAATGTGAAATGTATCTAAAATTTCAGAAATTGATTTCCCCATCCTCCTGGCATCCTCTATCATTCCTCTTTACAATTTTAATAATCCACGACGACTTACCATGAGCAGTGTAGCCGGTTTTCACATTAACTACGTCGATGTCAGCACAGCTGACAGATCTGGGCATGTCATCAAATTAGAGTTGCTCTACCTAACATTCAGCCAGTTATTTGCCATGCGTTATAGACGATCATGTATCTTTCGATACATGACTGCCTCGTCAGTCATGTATCGAAAGATACCGGTTGCCATTTTTATCTTTCTTTCTGCGGTAGACCAGTTGCCATCCTTCCCCCTCTCTTTGAGAGAGAGCCTCTTGATTTTGTCGGCAACTCTTGTTTTGAGTGGTGGATAGGTCTTACTAACATCTTTTTTTTTCAGTTTGTTTTTTAATCACACCCACCCCGCCATCAATTCATAATACTGATAGACTTTTTATACAATTGTAAATATTGAAATTTTATGTCATGGAGTGTTTTTCAGTAGGGGCCCTATGTCTGTGAGGTATTTTGGTGTATGTAAGAGCGAATGGTGACGGGTAGATACTTACGGTGAATCGGTAAATTGCAACGAATGAATGGGTCATGAATCTGATTAGCTACGTATAGTTAGTGTCTACCAGCCTTCACCCATCTCGCCATTTTTCGGCCTTGTGCCAGAATTACTGTATTTAATCAGTATTAAATCGTACACAAATAGTCGAAAATAGTACAATCAGTATTTCAAACCTGCAAACCGATTGAACGTTATTTTTAGAGCTTTCATGAAATAAATATTATTACCTCTAGTATTTTAAGTGTTTGATAGTCATTAATTAATAATTTTGCTCTGTCACTGACATAGAGCTCTCCTTGGATCTTTATCCTCTTGGAAATTCCATATGGATTACCATTTCAACTTATATATATATATATATATATATATATATATATATATATATATATGAAGAAATATAGTCTTAAAGTGTGCTATATTTATGGGATAAAGTGCTCAATATCGGAGATAGAGCATGTGTAAATATAAAAGTGAACATTGAAGTCAATATAGGCGACAGTCTGTTTCATGCTAGACGCAATCGTCAGGCCACGAGTGCTGTTATTTTTCTCGGCTATTTATATATACGGGTCAGTGGTGCATTTTGGGTAGTCTATTTTGGCGGTTATTTTACAAATCCTACAGATGCATGCTGGGATTTATTACCAGTCAATAAAATGGACAATTTTCGATCTTATGCACATTTTTTTCTTTTTTGTCGGAAGGTCAGAAGGCGATAACCATTTGATTTTTTTTCCTTTTTGCATATGAACGCTATTTCTACTTTGGAAATATTTTACCTTGTTACTATCGTATAGTCGCTTTGCTTTGCCATTGTCTTGTCTCATATTATCTTTGCCTTGTTCTACAGTCATGTTTCTTTAATTCCATTTCACTATCCCTGCTTCGATGTCAAGACCGTTACCAGAAAAATATTTTAAAATATGCCACGACTTTACCGAACAATATATATATATATATATATATATGAAAATTTCTCCGATTTAACCAGTAGAGAAGACAATATTTATGAATAAAAATGACAATAGGAAAACTATTAATTGCTGACGCGTTTCGTCTAATGTGGACTTTATCAAAGCAAAATACGAAATTACGTATTTTGCTTTGATAAATTCCACATTTGAACGAAACGCGTCAGCAATTAATAGTTTTCCTATTGTCATTTTTATTCATATATATATATATATATATATATATATATATATATATATATTTCTTACTACTACAAACTTTGTATTTAGTGGATACATGCGCAGACACTATTTATATTGTTCGGACTGTTGTCCTCAATATCATTGCCATATTCACGACGCTTCGGCCGTTGTACGCTCGGGCCTTCTTCAGGCGATTGGAATTTTCTGACTGAACTATTTATTTCGTCCACCAGGGTATGTTATTCTAGTTACACGTGCCATGCCTCTTCTGGATATCTCAGTTATCTCCCTTTAACATGACTCATCCAAGTTTTTGTTCAACACTGCAGTACTCATGTATTGAGCAAGGCATATGCATTTTACCTATATAAGTAATGCCAATCTCTCTTTGGAATATTTCGAAGTCTATATTTGCTAACTGTTCGTACTCGAAACCTAAACAAAGCATTTTTAAGCAGTTAGTAGTTATTTTTAATCTGACAATATTTCTTATTACTATAAACGTTATAGTTAATAGGTAAACGTGTTAGAGTAGACATTCCCGTGGTGTAATTAATGTCAACCGGCCTAGAGAATGAAAGATTTTACTATAATGGACTATTCCATACGTAATAAATACTGCGCCTCAAGAGGAAGCAGGGAGTTCAGCCCGAAGTCGGGCGACCGGCTGACCGGGTGATCGGTTGAACTCTCTGACATATTTTTGTCCGATCCCACGAGCTCGGAGGTCCCACGTTAAACCGGCCTTGTGCCACATGATGCTCTCGTTGGGGGGGGGTGACTAAATACCATTCAGTCCGAAGTCGGGCGACCGGCTGATCGGCTGAACTCTCTGCCTTCGGGCGGAGAGGAACCCGAAGGAGTCTACGCCGAAGGGCGGAGTCTCTTTCGGGGAGGTAAATCGATTATACGGGTTCAAAGGGCATATTATTGGCCGAGACCACGGGCTCGGAGATCCCACTTTAAACCGTCCTTGTTCAGTCTGAAGTCTGGAGTGAAGTCCGTCAGTCGAGTCAGTCAGTCGAGTCAGAGGCAGACCGAAACAGAGTCGCGCTCAGACAATTACTACTAAACCTGATTGTTCATACTAACACATCTACTTCTCTGTATATATTCGTTTGTAATATATCTGTGTTATTCCATATCCGTGTTCGAGTTCTTCTTTATTGGTTCTACCTTGGACTATCATCCGTGGTACAAGGAACCGGACCATGACAATAATTAAACCATATTTTATCATAATGTTTTCCCGGGATCTAACTGGAAGCGTAATCTTGGCTTCAAAGTTGTTTCCATGGTGGGAAAATGGGATACAATTTCAATAATAATAAACGTCTTTAAGAAAGGAAAAATAAAAAAAAATAATTTGACGTCAAAAATTAACTTCATTTTAGATAAAATTAAGTTATGGCTTTTAATAAATATATAACTATAAATAAATTTAATTTTATTAAATACCCTGACGAGCGCATACCATTTTGTATGTATGTATGTATGTTTATGTGTATGTGAGTTTGTGTGTGCGTGTCTGTAGATGGAAAAAAGTAAAAGCAAAAAATGGAGGAATATGGCTGAAAAACGAAATTTTGAGCATTAACGAGAAAATACAACATAAAAGCATGAAAAACGCACCCTTTACTTCTTGAAATAAATAAGAAAAAAAACAAAAACAAAACATAAAGATGCTACAATTGCGTCTCAAAATCGTAATCTTAGTATTACACAGACATTCTTTATTATAGCGTTTCATTCTGTTTTATCGTTTCTTTTTTCTTTTTTTCTAATTTTCAGATTGCGGATTTTTTCTTGACTGGGTTTCGTGAAGCATATCCTAGAGTTGAGTGCCTTTGGGAAAAAAAGAATATTTTTCTTTTTCCCCTTTTTTTACTCGTTCCTGTTGCTCCTTTCTCCCTATTATATAAGGGCCCATCTGTAATACGATCTTCGGGGGAAAAAAACTAAAGCAAAAAAAGGGGTTGTTTTCGTAAATGAATTCAGTTCGTCCCTTGCTGGGCGAAAAGACCATTGGGTGGTCAAGCAAGATAAACATCATTGCTATCAGTTACAAATAACTAGAATTTGTGATTTCAACACACACACACATACACATACATACACACACGCACACACACACACACATATATACATATATATATATATATATATATATATATATATATATATATATATATATATATATATAAACCAACGATTGTGTTTTGAAAAAAACACTCAAAAAACGAAATAATGTCGATTAGGGTATTTTTGAAAGATAACGATTGCAAAGCAAGCAGCTATTGTAATTAAATACACTAAAGAAAAATTAAATTTTAAAATTAAAAAGTTTAGAACAGTTTAATGACATCCCTATCAATAATGGAAATACTTCGATTATATACTAATTATTATTATAACTGAAGAATTTTAAATTAGATTAAAACCAACAATAACGTCTTTAAGAGAGAACATTTGAAATAAGCTGGCGGCAAAATTTATATCTTTTTAAGAAGGTTAAGCCACGTATTTAAGAATAAATTTAATTTTACTATCAAGATCCCTAACGAGTAGCTCCATCTCAATGAAACTCAGAATACGAAAAGATACGTTGAACATTTAACTTCATTTGTCTGTATATATATATATATATATGTGTGTGTGCGTGTTTTGAACAATAAAAAATATTAAAAAAATAAAATTTTCTGACACATTGGGTTGTATATTAATATTTTTCGTTTTATTATTTCAATTAGGTTCCTCGACTAGTTTCGGCCAGCATGGCCATCATCAGGAGAAAATATCCTTATACACCCCCCATATATATATATATATATATATATATATATATGTAATTAATAAAATTATTTTTTACTTAACTCATGTCTATTTCAAAGTTTCGTAGTGACATAGATGCAACTACTCTTCAGAACAGAATCAAACTGTTAATATTTCTCGATCTATTTGTACTTTTGTGGTCCTCTTTCGTTCGATGGCCGCTGATTGATTGTTGATTTCACTTCCTCTTCCTTTCTTTTTTTTTCTTTTTTATTCTTTCATTCTTTCTTCACTTTCTCCGGTGACATCTGTTTTTTTGTTATTGCGTTATGGTAGGAATTTTTTGCACGTGTTTATGCAGGTGCGTGTCTATGTGTGTGTGTCTACCCATGCGCACGTATGTATGTATACATACAAGCAAATATGCACGTGCACACTCAACCGCACGTGAATGTATGTGTACTTGCGTATGAGCGTTTGTGTTTGTGTAAACTGAATATGTCTCCGTTAGGTTCGGCGTTATTGTTTTGACCATTTATTTTAGGTTATGATTGGATTTTTATGTGTGTATGTATTTTTGTGTGTGTTTATGTGTGTATTTGTGCATGTGCATGCATGCAAGTATACATACCTACAAACATGTACGCTCTAGCCCGTATGTGTTCATGTATGTGTATCTAACTGTATGTTTCTGTTTTTGTGCGTGTTTGTGTGGGTGTACCTTCGCGCCCCTAGATGCGTTCTGTTTTTTTGTATATAATGTGTATTTTTGTGGCAAATTTTGTTGGTCATTATTTGTTGATATTGTGGTTACTCTTTCGTGGCTGGATTGTATTTGAGTTTGGTATGAGTTTGGTGCTAGGTATAGTGATTTGTTTTTGTCATAGAATTGAGTTTTGTGTTGGAATTTTTCTTTTCTTTAGGTAGCAAAGTAGGTGTTTCTTTATATGTTTGCATTTCCCCATTATTCCATTCCTCTTGTTCAATAAGTTGTTTTGATTTTTAGACACAATTTACAGTTGTGGGGCTGCTTTTTTTATAATTTCCCATTTGATCTTTGTCGTAATGTTTGTTTTTGGCTCGCTATATGTTTTAGTAATGTAGTGTTGTTTCTGTATTTTTCTGTTTTATATGAGTTTTACTGATTATAGGATCTTTCTTTGAAAGCTATTTCTGTAGATCTTATGCAAACTTTTTCATCCGTGTTTGTATTGTTTGATACGGTAGCTTTATATATTATGTTGTTGGTTAGGCATTTGTTGTTAAGTGCGCAATTGTTTTTATTTCGACAATTGCATTTGTTGTTTTGCTGATTTATATTATGTTTATTATTGGCTCTCTTGAGTATATTTTATTGTGTTTGGTTATTAATTTCTCCATGTTATCCATGCAGCTGTAACTGATTTTTACAGTATTTTTGTTGATTTTTATTGATAGTTTGTAGTGTGTGGAGAAATGCCTTTCGATTACTTGGAAGAATATTTTTGTATTTTTAATTTTATTGTATTATTGTAGGATGGGTTGAACCAGATTATATTTCTTTTTCTATTGTGTTTGTTTTGGTTTCGTTTGTATTTTCAAGAATAACCCCTATTTCTTAATGCTGTTTCACAATTTTTTTTTGTTTTCCTTGAATATTTTTATGTTGCTGGAATTTGTTGATATTCTTTTGCTTATAGATATGGGTTTATGTTTGAATACGTTAGAACTGTAGTTTGAGTTTTTGTTGATGTCTATGGGGTTCTTCTTTGCTTTTCTGTCTGGTTTGTATGTGTTGTTGTTTAGATTAAATGTTATATCTAAGACGTTTATTATTTTTAGGTCAGATATTATATATATTTTAATTCCTAGTGTGTTGAAGGTTACAATAATCTGTTTTCATATTTGCAGTTTCTTACGATTATTAGTTTATCGTCCTTGTATAAGCCTATGTCTTTTAGATTAATGATGTGTGTTAATTTATTGATGATACACACACACACACACACACACATATATATATATATATATATATATATATGACTATGCGTTTTAAAAGTCCCATCTTAGCTGGTCATTGTTACGTCAAAGTATAGTAGATATTGCTATAGTTGTTATTATTAGTGTTACGTATTTTTGTCAATGTTTTGTAGCCGAAGTATAGTATTGATTTTTCCAGTGTTTAAAGATGTTTAGATTTTCGTTTGAAATGGTTATGTATCGTTTTGCCAGGTTTAGTACATTGGTTAGTCTGTTTCATATGGATGGGTAGAAGACTTTTATGTATAGGTGTATGAAAAACAGATTTTTGTTTGTTATGTTGTTAAACAAATTATTTATTTTGCATTTTTACCCTGGTTTATGTTTAGTATGCTCCTTAACTTTATGCATATCTATTTTTACAATTTGTTTATTTATTTTTCCTATGTTGTTTTTTTTGTGGGATTTATTAGTCAGAATGCTGGTTTATATAAAAAAATTTGGTTTCCAAATCAGTCTTCCAAATTACCACTATATGTGTATGTGTGTGTATATATATATACACACACACACACATATGTATATATATATATATATATATATATATATATATATAGTCTTAAGGTGTGCTATATCTATGGGAGAAAGTTCTCAATATCAGAGATAGAGGATGTGTAATTATAAAAGTGAACATTGAATCCTCAGGCCTGTTTCATGCCTGACGATTGCGTCTAGCATGAAACAGTCTGTCGCCTCTAAGTCTTGACTTCAATGTTCACTTTATATATATATATATATATATATATATATATATATATATGTACGTATATATACATACATAAATATATATATATATATGTATATATATATATGCATATATATGCATGTGTATATATGTGTGTGTTGTGTAGATAGATAGATAGAGAGAACTGACGAGAGAGAAAATAGAAAAATACAAGAGAGAGAGAGAGAGAGAGAGAGAGAGAGAGAGAGAGAGAGAGATGGAGAACGAGAGCGATAAATAAGAATGGATTTTGTTATTCCAGACAGCACTACAGGGAGCTCCTTAAAGATTTAACCTATCTGATAGAATGGCGGAAGGAAAAACTGTGATAAGAAAGTGTGAAGAAATGTGGGTAAAGAAAAAAAAAAACATGAATAAAAAAAAAAAATACTTCCTACGGTTTCAGAAAATATCTAAAAATTTGCAACAGTCTTTTACCGCATTAAAGTTTATTTTTATGACGTTAAGCATCGTCACATTTAGGTGATTCCCAATAGGACACTGCTTCAGCGAAGATGATGTTGATACACGTTCTTTTTTATAGAAGTGAATTTTACTTCGTTCTCTGCTGTTGAATAGACGTGTTACCACCGTGTACTGGTTGCTTGTTCGTCTCACAAGCCCTTTATAATATACCACTTCTTTATTTCGTATTCCACGATATATATATATATATATATATATATATATATATATATATATATATATATATACTTATATATATATATATATATATATATATATATATATATATATATACGTTTCATTAAATAATATAGACAAGTGTTGTCTATTTATTTTATGTAAATTTTTTTCGTAACTTCTGATAAGTTTAATAACATTATCGTTGAAAGAAGAAAGAAATTCACAATAGTGATCCATATTTTTTTAATACAATCTAAGCTTTCGGCTTACTTAAGCCATTATCAAAGATGTCAATTACTACATATTAAACAATATACGGACAAGACTGATGATAGTCTGTCAATGTTTACATAGAAGATTTCTAAGCAACGATAAGCGCGCGCATATAAGACGCTAGAAGCGAAAATCGCACCGCATCTCATGACGTCACACATGACCACACGAGAGTGAATTGTAGAAGTATGAAAAGCTGTTGGTATAAACCAATGGCTTCTGTTACCAATTATAGACATTTAAGAATATTTGTAGAGATTCCATAATTGATTTTGTTTGGGTTGCTTTTCAACTGTTTGATGTAAAATGCGTCAAGGATTTTTAGTTTTTGTCTATTGTTTTCATGTCGAAGTACAATTGTGTTTTCGACAAGTATTTTACGGAACTGTGTATGCGGGCAGGCATGTTTTTTAAATGCCTAAAGTATATATATATATATATATATATATATATATATATATATATATACATACATACATACATACATACATACATATATATATATATATATATATATATATATACTTGCAAACATACACACACACACATACACACACACACACACACACATATATATATATATATATATATATATATATATATATATATAATAAAACCTGTAATCCCCGTATAATATATAGACTGCGCTATATTTTTTGTTAAAATTTCATTTATGTAATGGTCAGTCTCTGCTCAGAAGATTGCGTTGTGCATGAAAGTCAGAATCGTGCTACCGGTGAGATATATATATATATATATATATATATATATATATATATATATATATATATATATATATATATATAGTTTAAGAGATGTGCCATATGAATGTAAGAGGAGGAAGTACGAAGGAAAGATTTCCAGGATGGGGAGGATAGATAACGCCTGACCTTTGACTTGATGAGGTTAAAATTGTAGTGTTTAAGAAAGCGTGCCCGTGGAAGTCTACTTTACAAAACAGTTATTGGGGAAAAGTTGTTTGAATTGAACTTTCTATTTTTAATTAGAATATGGGGGCAATGAGACTAATTCGATTGCGTGGACTTATTATGGCGTGTCTTAGATGCAAAATTTGAAACGGTGAAACTAAAGAATGGATCTTGTTTGTACAATTGCTATAGAAATAGTGTGAAAGTAGTGATCAACTTGTGACTGTGGAAAAGAAGGTCTAGTGTGTGTGTGTAATACGATCAACTACCAAACTTTCTTTAATGTTTAGGAATTTACAAGCTGAGTTAATAATCACACTGTTAAGTTAGTTAAGTAATAAATTGGTGGTTAGGGACCTATTAAGTATAAATTTCGTTTGCCCACACCCAACTTTCTAATGTATAGTTAGGGTGTGGGGAACCTATTTTGCATATGCTTCTTCTTCTTCTTCTTCTTCTTCTTCTTCTTCTTCTTCTTCTTCTTCTTCTTCTTGTTCCCATATCATTTTAGAACGTGTGTGAATATGGTTCTCCACAGTTTCCTCTCCTCTGTAGCTCTTATTAAGATTTTATCTTTTTAATATCTCTCCTAATCCCTGTTTTGGCAACCACTTACACGAGCTCGTTAGGTAGGTTATTCGTTGCTTTCTTTTGTCCTTCTTGTTTTCAATGTGTCCTGTGAATGTTAAATTCACCAAGCCCTCTTTTCTCATATTGTCTCTTTCTGATGTTAAGTAAAAGTATCCATTTTTTCTTCGATGTTCCTCAATGCTTTCACGTAACTAATATGTTCAGTCCATGGTATTCTTGTGTCCTGTAGAACTACATTTCTGTTGCCTCAAGTCTCTTCTTCATCTTTGAGGAGATTGTCCAGCATTCGATGCCATAGAGGAGGGCTGATATTAAATAACAGTTCAACACAATGAAGGTTTTAAATTATAAATAAGCGATTTATTTGTCTATTTTTTTTAAATTAAATTGTTTGATAATCAGACCATGTGTTACTAATCTTTAAAAAAATAATGTTAAAAATGAATAAAGCAAATAAATTAATTTAATCTCAGGATTATAATTAATCTAAAATATGATCGCTAAAAAAGACTAGGGAAAACAGTTCCCTTTTTTTCTACTTTCCACACTGGTCTATATATAGCGTTTACACAAAGAATAGTAATAGCATAATGTCAGATGATCATTTGAAGTGTGAAATTGATAATCTCCAAACGGTGATTATTTCTATTGCACACTATCTATACTATGTATCTAAATCTGTTCATATCTATCTATCTATCTATCTATCTATCTATCTATCTATCTATCTATCTATCTATCTATCTATCTATCTATCTAGGTAGGTAGGTAGGTAGGTAGCTAGCCAGCTCAATCTCTTCATATCTATCTATCTATCTATCTATCTATCTATCTATCTATCTATCTATCTATCTATCTATCTATCTATCTAGGTAGGTAGCTAGCCAGCACAATCTCTTCATATCTATCTATCTATCTATCTATCTATCTATCTATCTATCTATCTATCTATCTATCTATCTAAGTCTGTTTATATCTATCTATCTATCTATCTATCTATCTATCTATCTATCTATCTATCTATCTAAGTCTGTTTATATATCTATCTATCTATCTATCTATCTATCTATCTATCTATCTATCTATCTAGGTAGGTAGGTAGGTAGCCAGCTCAATTTCTTCATATCTATCTATCTATCTATCTATCTATCTATCTATCTATCTATCTTGATAGTTGACTGAGGTAATGATATTTTTGATCTAAAATATAAAAATCGAGTACTCGAAAGCTGATTTACAAAGCCGGAAAAACTTGAGATAATCTTTCTCCCCAACCACGTGCTCCAGAACTTAGCTGAGTAATTGCGTTATTTTAATGACGCTTTCGCTAATTGTTAATTAGCAAAATAATCAAGGAGTTCATTTGCTTGTTTAGGGAATTCGCTCTTTACTGGGAAAGCTGGAGATCAAAATTCCGCTCATAACTGTGTCAGGCGACGGACTTAATGATCCAACCGCGTACATCTTGAAATGGTAGGTTATTATTATATATCAGTAGGCAGTTAAGAGAAGACATTTCGTTTTGTTTTTACAGTCGTAAGCGAAGATTTCTCATAGCATTGTTAACGTGAAATGTTTGGACGACTCTGCCTCTTTATTTTCTTTGCTAAATTTTCTTTGTTTTTTTAAAAATCCGTATTTAGTTTCGATGCTAAAATAGAAAGTGAAACAATGTCCATGTTTGTTGCGCCACCAAGAATACATGAGTGGACATTGTTAGCTTCAGTGAAAGACAGCTATTACTAAAATTAACGTTTACAACAAGATCTTGACACAGTAGCAAAGGAAAAGCAAAGGACAAATCACTAACTTCTTTTGTATGTGCTGTGTCCGCTCAGAACGCAGGCGATCACAGCTCTCCACAATTTCCTGTCTTTTGTAACTCTTAATAAATTTTGTCTTGTCGCTATTTCTGCTTGTAGGGATATTATTATTATTATTATTATTATTATGAATAAAAATAACATATAAAGTAATAATAATAATAATAATAATAATAATAATAATAATAATGGAAATTATAAATAAAATAAAATAAAACATTAACATAAAAACGTTCTATAAAATAAATTAAATAAAAAATAAAAATAATAAAATACTCCCAGCATGCAACATGAAACTGTTCTGATCATGAGACCCGGGCTCGAATCTCACCATGGTCGATTTGTCAGGACTGTTAACTAAATGGAGGGTCGATCCCAGCGTGCGGCACCTTTGGAAAGTGGCTGAAAAACCATACAACGGGTTGACCCAAACCTTGTGGGTGAAATTGGGTAGACGGAACCCTTGGTGCTCTACATAAGTCATTTAAAGTCGATGAGGATGGTGATAAAGATGAGAAAATGTTATTAGCAATAAGGAACTCCGAATAACAAAGACAGATTTAATAATTTTACAGTACCACTTTTACTGTGTGTTGTGTTGTGGTAAACCCTCCTACAGTCGTATGAACTCTTCCTCCTCTCATAAATACTAACTGCGAGACTTCTGTGGAGAGTCGTTGAGCAGTCTCTGACTGTGTGCGACTTCTGTTGAACTCTCTGCTTTGGCAGAGAGGAACCCGCGCGAGGTTTTGCCGAAGGGCAAAGTTTCGTCCGGGGTGGTAGACAGATCCCGAACCCGCTTATGTGGTTTTCAAAGGGGATATTTTTGACCGAGCCTACGGGCTCGGAGAAACCCACGTTAAACTCGGCCTTGTGCCACATACATTCCTCGTGGGGGGACTGTTAAATATAGAGCTTTAGGGTAGCGGAGACGCAGTATTAACCTACCGTTCGGACGGATACTTCTATCTGTTTATTACTAACACTCTTGCTTTGTATATATCTGTGATTTCAATACACTTGTTCAACCTACTTTCGTCTAGCTGTTTACACAATATCGTTAGGTAATCCACTCGCTGCTTTCCTCTGACCCCTTATTCATATAGGTCCCGTGAGTGTCAATTTTTCCAGACCTTCATTTTTCATTATGAGCCACGGAAACTTTAACTATCTCTTTAGTTACTGAAAAGACATTTGTCATAATAACAAATTATAACGCAGACGGTGTGTCGATCCTTATTATAATAAAGACACGCTTAAATTCGCATCAAAATTATTCTAAGCTACCTGCTTAGAAATCTTAGCCTCCAATGCTCTGATGTTTAACCCATCAGTAGGAGGAGCAAGGAAAGATGGGATTGTACCTTCTGTAGGTGTGTTTATTCGAAAGTGAATGCAATATACTCGGCCGGAATTTGCATTCGGCACGTCGATTCTATTTCACAGGCTGACAATCTCTACGCTATGCGAACAACCATTCATAGCTCTAATCATACAACGGTATTATGTATTCAAGATTTACGTGTTTATTATTTATCTATGCGAATTTTTTCCATAAATAGCGTGTGTCTAATTCTCTAGCTTTCTTGATTAAAGTTATTATGCGTTGTTCTATACCACATACTCAGTATTCGCATGAAAGTTCATTAAAAACTAACGGGACGCTCAGTAGCAATATATCAACTTAACACTGGACAAGTGAAAAATGAAGACTCTGAACGGCATGAAGTATTAGTTCTTAATATAATAGTAGGTCCTTAATGGTAATAATAATGTTAAGATTTACCGTTTCCACAGAGGAAATAATCGACGTTCATTAACCGAACAGTTAGCGTTACTGTCTTATAAAATCTTTCTCTTAAAACAGTTTTGAAAGGAAAGTAGACTTCTCAAATTCACTGTTATCGCTCTTTCTCGCATGGATGGGAGTTTCCTTCCTAACCTTTTGTTTAAAGTAGTTTGAAAGCGCAACATCTTGATTATATCATTAGTTTCCCTTCTAGTTACATGTGCTATCCATTTTTGGTTTTACTGCTGTTGGAAGACTCCAACTGATATGTTCTTTTGTTATTTGGTAAGGATCTTTGTTTGTGATACTGCAGCGCTTGTTTACAAGATCTGACGATCGGTTATCTTCTTTAAGACCTAGAAATTTCATCCTCTTGAAGCCATTTTTAATTATTGATATGAGAAAAAAATCGTATATAGCTGATAGTTTAGACATTTCTGAACGATTTGGACGTCATACATGACATCATGATGTGAGAGTCGAGATTTTAAAACGTGGCTTTTAAAAAGCAAGACTTGAGTTTTTAGGTTAAGGCTTTGGTTTTGTCATATCTTGAGGTATTAGACCAAACGACATCTAGAGCAACCTATCCTACGTTCAATTTTCTTATCTCCTATAAATATATGCAAACTGGTCTGCTAGAAAAATACAGCAGTTTATGATTCCGATTAAAAAAAAAAAAAAGTTTTGACCCATATATACATAAATAATCATATTTTTGTATTTTGTCCGTTACCGCCTGCAATTCTTCCCATGAAAGAGCAACGCGTGGGACCGGCTCCATAAATCTGATCTTTCTAAAGACGAGCGATAAAGTCAAATAAAAACCATCTTACACTTGAGTGATTCAATGTTAAACGAAGAAAATCAGGAGGCCAATGTCAGATTTTAGGTGACTTGCCGCTGGGAAGTTTCACTCCGTTAAAATGTCATTTGAACCTACGAGGTGAACCACGAGGAAAAAGAGGTTTCTGAATCCAGTTTTTACATTCTCTGTATTTAGCTCAGACTCTCTCGCGCTCTTTCTCTCTCTCTCTCTCTCTCTCTCACACACACACACACACACACACACACATATATATATATATATATATATATATATATATATATATATATTACAGCAACAAAAAAACAAAAAAAAATTACCTCAACATAGAGATAGTCTATTTCAAGCCGTTCTGTAGACGGCTATCATCAGCCCCTAAGTGTCTGTCTCGGAGCATTGTTTTAAATTTAATTTTAATGTCAGTCCTCCTCTGGTTGATGCCTTGTTAATGAGAGTGCGGTTGTGTTAGCGATTGGTGGGGGCGTAAGATACCTTAACCTTAATGTTAATTAGTTGAGTAATAGATTTATAGATTGTGGGTAATACCAGAGCACCCAATGTCTTATTAAACCCCGGCATAGACTAGGTTCCTGTCGGAATTAGTAATTTAACTGTAATAACTACTAAAAAACAACAACAAAAAAAATATTAAAAAAGGAACTCAGTTTATACCGGGGTTGAATAATGAGATAATTTTGGATTTTATTGTGTATTATATATATATATATATATATATATATATATATATATATATATATATATATATATGTGTGTGTGACGTCCCCCGGTGTCGCTGCGCCAAATGTGACCTCTGCCTGGCCGCGGCCGCCGTGCTGTCCTGGTCGCGGCGCCAATTGTGACGTCACCCCGTCTGTCTCCGCGCCGTCGCCGTCCTATCATGTCCTGTGACGACCAACTGGCTTGGTATTGGTCGCGGCACCAAATGTGACGTTCTAACCTTTTGCTGATTCGGATGTGAATCTGGTTAGATTCGGTATCAGCCTTGTCGTTCCCAGCTCGTCTCCAACGTCTGGTTACCGAAGTAACTGTTTTGATTTCTAGTCTAACCTACCCACGTTGCTGATTTGATCTTAGGTAGACGAAATCAATCAGTCGCCGGGCCGTACAAGGGCAATACCGCACAAGTATATGTAAAATAAAATAAAGTAATAACTCGAAAAGTTCAGATGTGTTAAAAAAGGATAACAATATTTTATATCTCGTTGCTGAATACAGGACTGCGTCTTTCTCCCAAACCGCTAATATGGATACGTGACACTTTGCGTTTGTTAGGCGAGTCTTAACATCTTAAATTGTTCTTTTAAGAAACTGGTTTTGTTGTATCTTCAGGCGATATTCGTAAAACTTGTTTTGGTGTCGTGAGTCTAAGTCGTTCTTCAAAAAATAAATTCTTTTTGGTTAGAAGTTGAGGTCGTGATTGCGTGGAATATTAGTCAGCTTTCTGCGAGGATGGTCTGCAACTCCAACCCAACTCAATTCAACTCAGCTGCGAACTCCTTAATTCAACTGCCGCAACTCGTTGCGACTCTGCTTATATGGACGCCGACCAAAACCGGGGTGGGCCTGTCGGGGTTTGAGGTTCCTTGATAATTCTAAATCCGCATTAAGGGTTTCTCTTTGTTTTCGGTCAGGAAGAATTATTAATTTCCATTTTTGGAAGACTTTCGTCCTTCCAAATTCTTCCTTTCTCATATTGGTATCTCACCCAAACCCTCAGAGGGTGTCAACGGGTTTCCCCTATCTCTCACAGTGGCATCTCACACCGATCCCTTCAGGGGGCGTCAACAGGCCTCCCCTCCTTCTTCACATGATTACCTTCACCTACCGCTCATGTCACCATTCAGCCAATGGGCGCCCAGCAGTGTGGGTGTAGCTAGACTAGTCTAGGTTTAAAAAATCTTGCTCAAAGAAAAAAAATTATCTTCCTTTATTTTTTTTATTTTTCTTTTCTTTCTTTTCTTCTGCCCGACAACCAACCAATACGACCCGTAGTGTGGTCTCTTAATCTCAATTTTATCCTGAATGTCACCTGGGATTCATCACTCGGGACATTCGCCAAACAAGTGGGTGGTCATCTGGCGATATTCACGTTCCAACCAATTATTCGTTCTGATAAAATAATTTTCCTATCGTGGCCAGCTTCGACATAAAATAGGTGTCTTTTTCCAAATGATATGGGGATGGTCCAACGGACATTTTGGTTTCGGTCAGAGCATGACCTAATTATCATTATCTCCCAGTTTCTGTTTCGTAGGCCACTTGACCAACCTGAAATTTTCATTATCATTCTCATGGCAGGCGGCTATCGTCCACTCGGTGCGTCGTCATAAATCAAATTAAATCCGGTGTCTTACTTCCTCGATAATGAAAATAAAATCTTACCACATTTCTTTGTTAGAAAAATAACATCGCTTAGTGTCCAGTTCGTGATGGCTTCTTATCACCTTAATTTAATTCTCGCCTTTTCTTTTTTCTTCTTTCTTTCTAGCAACCCTAAATAGTGTCATATATATATATATATATATATGACATATCTTACAATGAAGTTATTAAAATAAAAATACCTCAGTACTCCGTGGTCGATGGAAAACTAGCCAGTCTGTTAATAATAATAAACAAGTGACCGGTTTGGTTTGGTTTGTTTGTTTAACGGCATATCAACGCCTTATGGTAATTTAATAGTGAAATTTTCTTTTCTTTTGAGTTTTGGTAATTTCTTTTTCCAAAATGTATTTTTGGTAATTTTGATATCTAATAATGTATTGCTGGTAATTTGTATTCATTTGTTTTTTTACTATGAAAATGTGTTGCTGGTAATTTTTTCTAATGTATTTTTATATTTTGTCCTCAGTTTAGGGGTTCACTGTTTGCCCATAGCTGGGTCTATAAAAGGTGCTACTATTTAGGGTCAGGGTAGACCTGGGAACAATAGCTGTTAAGAGGTGGTTCCATGCTACACAAAACCTCCAATCTTCCGATCAGAGGCCTCTCCGGATCATTTTTTTTCGGATATATAGTTTATTGTCATACTCAGGACGAACGAGTGACTGACATACGGACAAATGTGTTCGGTGACATTAAAAAGGATGGGGAAATGTTTTTTTTATGTATAATTAACATTGATTTTTTAATGAATAAATGTGCCAATGAAATATGTTGTAAGTCTCCTTTCAACATGTTTAATAAAGAAAAAATCATTTTCTTTTATTATTCTATTGCAGGAATCGTCACTTCAGTGACACTGGATAACCCTGATGGACCTGCCACATCCGCAAAAAATATCGTTCTGTAAAATAGTTTAAAATAAGCACAGCATTAATTTCCTTTATTTATCAAAATGATCTTTTGATATCTTTAAGACTTCAAACAACATCAGTTAAACAACAGTATAATCAAAATGCAAAAAATAATAATTTTAAATACAAAGAGATCGCTCTCGCCAAGCGAGGAAATTAGATGTCGTTTGAAAAGTAAACGCATCAAACACTAAATCTGTTCGTTCAAATGTATTTTAGCTTAAAAAAAAAATCAACTTATCGTGAAAGTATTTGCTTCTAACAAGTTGCAAAGTATGCAGGAGTCCTGAAAACGGGCATTCAAATAGTGCAGACCAAAGCTGTAATGAAATCAGTAAAAAATACTTAAGAAAGCTGTTTAGAAGGGAACATGATTCACAGTTTAGTCCTCAAGTAGGTCTCTTATAAAGTATCATAATATTATTATGCATTTTTACACTACCTTAATCAAAAGATCTGGAAGGAAACTTTCATCAGTACGAGAAAGAGCGATAATACTTAGTGGATTTGAAAAGTCTATTTTCATATATATATATATATATATATATATATATATATATATATATATTATATATTAAAAAGAACTGAAAGGAAATATTTCATAAATTCCAACGGAAAGTTGACACTCCACACTACTTCAAACAAAAGGTTAGGAAGGAAACCCCCATGAATACCGGAAAGAGCAATAATAGCTACTGGACTTGACAAACCTATTTTCCTGAAAATTTGTTTTAGTAGAAAGATTTTATAAATCTCAACCAATAGAAGCACTGGCTGCTCGGTCAATGAATGCCGAATCTTTCTTGATAAGAAAACGATTAATATTACCATTACCATTTCAGAGAGCTTCTTCCTCAGAACGATTATGGCGTAGAAGAGGCTCCCCAGTGAGTGCTTCCCCGATCTCTACGATTTTACCTCTTCAAATCTAGTACCAACAGTTTTCTGTTTTAAATATCCCCATAAGATGCACTGCTTACTTCCTCTTTTTACGCCATTACAGAAACCATATTCAGTAATCCTCTAATTTAAGAGTCTCTTGGGCCTCTGATTGAGTGAACAGTATTATAACAAATCTTTTTTCTCTTTATCTTCGCTTTTTACATTTTTCAACTTTTTCTCTATTTCTATTCTTCACACCGACTTTTAATTTCAAGTTAACTATATTAATCTTTCATTTTTCTTTTCGAAATTGGTTTACGCATGGTCTATTTGAAAAAGAAGGACCACAATCACACACTGCAATTTTTCCCATTCGTGCAAAGATAATCTACGTTATTATTAGCCTTTTCGCGATACCTCCTCGCAAACTATGAAACTGGGAATTATCTAATCAAAGCATGGAATGAAAGAGGGATGTCTGTCTCACACCCACGTCCTGCTGTTAATCATGTCAGTGGGTCAACGTTTTAATTGCTTGCAGAGATTTTGCATGATGAGGCGATGGTGATGGGCTGAAGGTGTTTAAGAATGTTGGAATGTAAGGGGTTTCTAAACTAATTTATTCCCAGTCTTTACAGGCTAATCAGAAACACGATGGAATAGTTTTCCGGTTCCCATTGCTAAATAAGTTGATAGTTACTGGCTCCATTTTACCCTACAAAAACGATGACTTGCTCATAGAATTGTCACGGGATGCAACTCGTTCAGAATGAGAAGACGAAGCAAAAAGAAAACGCAATGTTTTGATGCGTATTTTTTAAAAATCATTTTCCACGAAGCAAGGCAGTAAAGCCACTAACACACGAGGGGTTACTGAGTTTAAAAGAATTAGAAGAAGAGGAACATTATTAAGGATTGGGAACATTAAAAGAACAGGAGTCAAGAAGAGAGAAGATAACATTTGCATTTAAATGATTGAAAATCAAAGTTGACTAGAAAGCATAACGCTGGAAGAGAATTCAACATGCGAGAAATGCTAGAAAACTGTTAACATAGAACTCACGATTACATCTGTCCAACTTAACTGTAAATTGATGACATCTTGCCGCCAATCTAGTACAGCACTTAAATTCATAAAGTCTAGATACCATAGCGGAAAATTAATCAGAACAATCGCCATGAATGCATTTATAGACAAGACACATGAAATCTACATTACGGTGGTGGGAAAGTGACTAAATCCGAGATGCCAGGCCAGGATCAGTAACATTGCTGAATCTTCTTTAGATCCTATCAAGAATCTCTAAATATATAGCAGGAGTACTAGGTTACAACACTATGCAACCATTTTCTAAGATCAACGATTAAAAATGTTTTTAAGCGGGTGAAGACAGTATCTTGTTAAAGATCACCTTTCTTTGAACCTTGTGAACTGGCGCTACAGAATCACAAATAAAGAACTGTAACAAATGTAACTTGAAGAGAAAATAATGATATAATGAAGATGTTGATGTTCTACACCGCTTTAAACAAAAGGTTATGAAGGAAAAGAGCAGTCACTCGAAGTGTGAAATTGAGAGTTACTACACTGTCTATTGATTCTATCTATCCATGGAAATAGACAGTTCAGATTCATTTGCATATTACTTCTGTGTGTTTATTAATGAATAGATATGTTTAATCTACACGTATCTTGTTGTAGTATGTGTCTCATATTTGATCGTATCAGAAGTGTTCATCAGAAAAGACAGGTGCAAACCTGACCTGATGTGTCCTCCTGGTTGCAAAGTGCAGACCCATATGATCAGCCCAGTTGAACCTGGAATGCACGCTTAGGAAAATGCTGTATCACGGATTTGTAGATAGCTAACAAATAATCAAATAACCGAAACCACATCACATGAGGACTACCAGCAGTAGCAACAATTAAAATGGATAGCACGAAGAGAAAATAAGGACAAATCCAAGATTTTGACATTCCATACTATTTCAAATAAAAGGTTAGGGTGTTTATTTTTATTTTTAGCTGAATGTTTAGATTTTTATGTATTTATTTAGAGTTATGGGGGTTGTTTTTTTTTAATTTTCAAAATATGTTTTTGCACAGGTTTTGCTCATAAAAGAAAACACTTTTACAAACGCAAGAAAAAATAAGAAAAAGCTTAATCGCAGTACCTTGTCAGGCTTTTTTTTAATTGAAACTTGTATAAAAGATGGATTATTGCAGCACCTCTCACGACATATATATATATATATATATATATATATATATATATATATATATATATATATATATAAGGGGTGGGATGGATAAGTTGTCGTCTAAATTAAGCAAAAAATGAAAATAACACTGACATCTCATTTAAAAAGATATATTTACCAAAATTGCACAAAAATATCTTGAAATACTAAAGAGTAAATTTATTCAATAAAATCGCCATTGGCTTCAACTACGGCCATCAGACGACTTCGGAATCTCTTTCAACTCTTCTGGACAGTCTCCTTGTTTAAGTTGGTGAATGTTGCCATATTTCTTGCCTTCAGTCCATCTGTGGTGTTACAAGGAGTTTTGTTGTTCCCTCGCTCATCTGCGACCTACACATGATAATCAAGAGGGTTGCAGTCTGGGGAGTTAGGTGACCAGATGTAAGGGGTGATGTAGTCACAGAAATTGTCTGACAGCCATAACTGGTTTTACCTGCTTGTGTGGCATGGTCTAGAGTCCTGTTGCCAGACATAAAGTCTTCCAGCTTCTAGACTCTTAGTCCAAGGCAGCTCTACCATCTGAAAGTACTTGATGCAGGAATCCGTGTTGAGTCACCAACAAAGTTGGTTGTTCTTTTCTTATTAGAACGACTAGAGTGAGTTTTCCGAGCTATCAAACCTTCGTAATCACCATTAGACTCATTTGACTCTTTCCGAATCCTCTGCACTATATTGACACTCTGAAATATTCGTCTTGAATCTTTCGGTGCGAATGCCAAGCCATTTCCACATTTCTTCGGAGTGAATTGCTTCATGGTGCTCTTTTTCTCAGACGGTGCCCAACTGACCCTACTATACTGTGCAATCGACAAAATCAAAAACAAAGGATATGCACGAAATTAAAAATACAAAATGGTGACAATTTACGTATTGCAGTCAGTATATATATATATATATATATATATATATATATATATATATATATATATACTGCCTAATATTATATGTTTATAAAAAACAATTGATCCTGCAGTATGAAATTCCCGAGAAAAAAAAAAAACTACTAAGACGTATCACTATATTAATTGACCTATATACTTAGTTCAAGTCATGTTAACTGAAAAACACTTGTAAAAAAAGAATTCGTGGATTTCCCATATTACAAAATTCATATAAAAATTCTCACTTGAAATTTTGAACTTTAGCGACTCGCACGTTCCGATATTGTACAACCGTCAATAAATAGCACATTCTTAAAAAAACATCTTTCGGTCTACAAACAATTATTTCGTCTTCAAGTTTTAACTTTAAAGGAAAAAAATTACAGCCTGAGGATGGAGACATGGTCTTCGAAAGTACTCGCTTAGCTTAAAAAAATATACACTAGAAACATCTGACAACAGTTTTATAAATGAGGATCACATCATTCAATGGATTAACAGTATTTTAATGCATACATAGCGAAGTGATTTCGCCATTAATCGCATTAATATTGCTGATTGATTCTATGTATGATTATTTCTTTATATATATATATATATATATATATATATATATATATATATATATATAGATAGATAGATAGATAGATAGATATACAAACATACACACGCATATAGTGATTTTCTAAGCGTAGCTTAGATGTGGCACAAGGCCGAAAGTATGGTGTACCCAGTGAGGATCGAACTCACTCTTCAGTTTGTAACTGTACATACACACGCATATATGCGAGGACGTATATGGACTTAATAAAATATGGTGTTATTTTTGACGGAATGAGTAGACTAAACTAATATATACTTAATACGAACATAAACAAGCGTGCAAAAATAGGTGAATTTAAAATAAAAAATAGAAGAGTTCAAAATGACTCTGCCTAAACACTGTGGCATGTGTCAAACAGATGGGAGATTATATTTATTAAAGCGTAGCGACATTTGGAGATCTCTCGATTTACGGTGTCAGGAGCGGACTGGGTTTCCTGTCTGAAATGTATTATCACCCACCATGGTCAGTGTAGTAGCTGATTTCTTCTATGTGCCGCGACCCTTCGAACATGAGCGATCATGGTTCTCCACAACTTCCTATCCCATGTGTCCTTTAGCAGTTTTTTCTCTTTTCTAAGACCCCTGCTCCGTATTCCGCCATCTGTTAAACTTTTTTGCTCGCTGCTTTCCCTTATCTCTTTTGCTGTTAATATGCATTATGTATCAAAAGAATTTCTTGGAAATCTTAACCCTCACTGAGCATATCCTTATGAGGGCTAACCTTTCCAAGCCCTCCTTTCTCGTTATGGGACCAAGGAATTTCAATTGCCTTTTCCTGATTATGAATATAAGTGATGTTTCTGTTGTCGCTTTCTTTAACATCTTGTTGCTTACTCACTCCGTCCATGGAATTTTAAGCATCCTTCTCCATTTATGCTCCCTCCGGGTTTTCTCCGTATCCACGGGTCTTTAATGGTCGTAAAAAGAGGCATGAGGTTAGTCCTGTTAGTGGCAACAGCGATATTTGCTTAAATCAAACCAACATGCAACACAGGTGGTAACCGATGCATATCCATCAGATCAGCTTTCTTTAGCTTCCAACGGATATGAACAAGACATACGACAATGCTGTTGTTAAAACCCTGACTCCAGTCACAGCGTCTCATCTTGGCTTGTGACATCTCTAATTGGATGTTGGCGGACTGGCAACGGATGCCGTTGTTCGAAGTGTATCGAATTTTTTCGGACATGTTTTTTTTTTCAGATCTCATGAGAACGTAGTTGTCAACAAGCAACCATCAAACTGGTGGTGATTCCATAATAGTGTACGACGTGTTTACGTAGCATCGGCTAGGTCAGTTAAGTTTGATTTGGTTTGGTTTGTTTTACGGCATATCAACCTCAATAGGTTATTTAATGCCGACAAGATTTTTATTGCTGGTAATATTTTTTTTTAAAAAAGTGTATTATTGGTAAATTTTCTTTTCCCAAAAATTTTTTCAAAAATTTATTGCTGGTAAAATTTTTTCAAAAAAGTATTGCTGGTATTAAAACCTATTTTTATACTTTCATAGTGTTTTGACCTCCTTTTGGGGGTTAACTATTTGCCCATAGCTGTGACCCTAACAGGTGCTACCACCCGAGTGACGGTCGACCTGGGAACATCAGAAATTAAGAGGTGGTAACCACGTTTCTCAAAACCTTCTGATCAAAGGCCTTGCTGTTGGATGCAGTTTATTGTCTTATCCAGGATGCGGATATAGTTTATCGTCATACCCAGGACGGTGGGTCTGCTAAGTCCACCTAAACAAGTCATTGACTGGTGACAGCAATGTTGTCCTGCTTTTTGCTATTTGCAGTCTGTCATGGACTCCATGTACCTCAACAACGACGCTTTATTCGCGTATGATAATGCATCGTTTCATTAGATTCAAGTTGGTTTAACCACTTCCTCGGCGTAGACGTGTGGATACCTTTTTTACTGAAAGTGTCTTTTTCAGGCACAGACAAATGAAACGTCGAAAACATAACGTTCAGAAACCAGTAACAGGCATCTTGATTCTTTTCATGCCCTTCTGAGCCTGAAACGAACCGAATTTCTTTGTCTTCGTGAAGCAGCCAAGAAAGTCTTCTTTTATCTGATGGATATTGTCGCATGAAATGATTATATCCTGTATAACAAATTACAAAAATACATTGAAAATGTAACGTTTTTCCCCAAATAATTGGCGGCGAAGAGTTTATGGTGCATACTTTCGAAGAATGGTGTCGCTAACGCTTTCGCCCGACACGGGCACACAATCGAACATTTAGCGGAGAGGTCCCATGCAAGATTCTGCTGTTTCTAATGCTAGAAGATGCAGACAGCTATCAAGACGGTGTGACTTAACATGACTCTACATTCCGATCACATGTGGAATCGATGGCGCATCGAATTACTGAATTTCGCCGGGTTATTCTACAGGATACTATAACATTTAAAAAAAAATCATTTTAACCCAAAGAAGGATACTAGATTTCAAGGCGTTACTGAGATTGAAATATACAGAGGAATTGTTATTGGAGAAAGACGACAATAAGAGTTGATTTGATTTATTGGTTTATTTTGTTTTACGGTATATAAACCTTAATGGGTAATTTAATGCCGACAAGATTTTTAGGATACGTTCGTATGAATAGAATTTTTTTTTTAAGCGTTTCACCCCTAGCAAGGCGGAAAGCCACTAGGACGCAAGGGGTTAAAGAAAATTTAGAGCAAGATCAGATAGGAGTGATAAAAGAAAGGATGAGGACGAGGGTAGTGGGGAGATCAAGGCAACTAGAGGTGTCGATTGACATTACATTTGAATAGCTGGAGATTATAGCTCTCAGGGAAACTGGAATAGGGAAGGGAGTTCTACAGGCGAGAGGTGAGAGACGTGAAGCTATTGGAGTAGAAGAGACGGCTACATTTAGGAGTTTCGACACTGAAAGGGTGAGAGCGGGATGCCAGCCTCGTAGGGCGCTTGAACTCATGACGTCTGGGAACCAGCGAATGCAGCTCCTCGGAGCAATTGCCATGAAAGTATTTGTAAAACAGAGAGAAGCGACGGTGCGCCTGTGAGAAAGAGACTGTAGACTAGATGCCAGAGCAGGGCCAATTATATTGCATATCCGCCTCTGGAGCCTATCAAGAACCCCGAGGCAAACATAAGGGGCTCCAAACCATATATGGCAGCAATACTTCATGCAAGGGCGAATTGTTGATTTGTAGATCTGGAGGATATGTATTGTTTGTAAGAAATCAGTTTGTAAATCAAGTTTCATTGGCGTATTTTTGTAAAGAAAGTTTTTGTCGAGTGTTAGATGTATTGCTGGTAATATGTTTTTCGGAAGTGTATTATTGGTAATAATTTATTTTCAAAAATATATTACTGATATTTTTGATAGAAAAATCTATTTTTTAATACTTTCGTAGTGTTTTGACCCCAGTTTGTGAGTTAACTATTTGCCCATAGCTGGGACCCTAACAGGTGCTACCACCCCGGGTTAGGGTGGACCTGGGAACAACAGCAGTTAAGAGGGGGTTCCATGCTTCTCAAAATCCCCAATCTCCCGATCAGAGGCCATACTAACGTCATGCCCAGTACAAGATAAAAGTTAAGTAACAACACTTTGCGTCATTAGTTGGCTGATAAAACTTCTGCAGAAAAACTCCCAGAACATATTTTAATAAAGAGTTTGATTATTTACATTATTCGGACTCATCTTCATTGCTATATTCACAACGTTTTGGCCGTTGTACGCTCCGGCATTCTTCAGGTGATTGGAATTTGGAGCCTAACCCTATATTTCATCCACCGGGGTAGATTGTTCTAGTTCCACGTGTCATGCCTCTTCCAGGTGTCTCAGTTATTTCCACACGACCACATGGTTCTACTAGATAAAGACGTTGGTTAGATCCAGTGACTAAACCGAATGAGTTGTGAGTACAGCAGTGGTGAACCTAACTTGGAGAGTTGAGTTATATGGAAATAACTGAGACATCCGGATTACTACATAACTGTATATATATATATATATATATATATATATATATATATATATATATATATATATATATATCGTCGTATCTTTTCTTAAGGAAGTAGGAAGAATTTGTTGAAATGGGTGGAGATCTTATCGGTAACTACAAGTGATTCTCTTATTTTATTACTCTTTCTCTCACTCATCTACACATATACACATCATTATTTTTTTAATCGAGTTCACCTCAAGCAAGGTAGTAAAACCACTAAGGGATTACCGGTTGCGGAAGACTTAGAAAAAGGGACACTGCTAAAAAGCGAGAACAAAAGAAGAGTAATCAGGAGGACAGTAGATAGAGACTGACATTGCATTTAAATTTTGGCAGATTAAAGTTGCCTGGAAAATATGGATGGGGTCCCACAATCGAGAAAAGAAACTATCAGCATAGAATTTATGGTTACATCTAGCCAACCGAACTGTATATCGATGAGACTTCGCCACCAGTCTAGTACTGCGCTTCTATTTATAAATACTAGGTGTCATAGCGAAGAGCTCATTCGAACAATTAGCATGAAAGTATTATAGAAAAGTCACAGGGGGGGCAACCTTACGGCGGTGGGAAAATGACAAGCCGAGACTCCAGTGTCTCTCTCTCTCTGTCTCTCTGTCTCTGTCTGTCTGTCTGTCTCTCTCTCTCTCTATATATATATAGTTGTATATTTAGGCAGCAATCCTTCGTTTATGCATGTTTCATTAAAAACGACAGACAATGTACTACGGTTAAGCTTTTTATTTAATTTTTCTTATGTTCGAACAAGAGCTTTCTTTTCTGAACAGAGAGTGCGTAAAAACTGTCCAAATGTTTTATGGTTCCGAGCGCTTTTCGCTATACCTTTAGCCATTATCAAGGATGATTCAATTTTTCAGATTATTCGCGTGTGTGCATTATGTGTATGTTTTAGTATGTTGTAGAGATATTTTTAATTTCCGAATACGGATAGCACATTGTCCTCATATATATATATATATATATATATATATTTTTTTTTTTTCACCCTTGGAAGTGTGGTCTGATGAGCCAGAGAAAAAGAAATTCCCTGGGGAAATAAATGATAACCAATGGACCCTTAAAGTTGTCTCTTTTCAGTAAATTATATATATATATACATATATATATATATATATATATATATATATATATATATATATATATATATATATATATATATAGTTAAATTCCCAGATCAATTCTGTGGACAAGACAGATTGGTATAAATAAAATGACAATTAGAAAAAAGATCTTAGATTTCGCCGACGCGTTTCGTCTTCTGACTTTTTCAAGGCAAAAATGAAATCGAAATGTTCTTGTTGTTATAGTTACATTAAAAAAAAAAAATCCAAATTTAAAAAGATAGACGCTTCTGTCTAAGCATTTTTGTCTGGCTAATGTAAATTACCTTTATAGTAAGAGATTTTTTTCCATGTCAACAATATAGTTAAATTCCCAGTTAAATATATATATATATGTATATGAGGGCTCAACAATATATATATATATACGTACGAGGGCTCAACAATCTTTTCTATTCATTTTTTATGTTTTGCCTTAAATACACTTCATTTCAGCTGGCGATTTACACATCAAGCCACATTTAATGCATATGACAAGATTTTGAGTAGAGCTGCTTGGATTGCTTTGATCTTGGTATGAGTTCTTGGATAATAAAGATGACCCAAAGGAAAATTTTCGAAGTTACTCTATAACTTCATGTCAGACTGTCCTTCATATATATATATATATATATATATATATATATATATATATTTGGGGAAAGAAGTAATGTATTTTTTATTTATTAATCAGTCTTGAAAGATTGAAAGAATAAGAATTATTAGTACGACCAATATAGAACCTTTCAACCGTCGTATTCTCCATTACTGAGATAGATAACCAAGTCATTTAGTTAAACATTTGTTTACCAATGGGCATTAGTCAGGATTCCTACAATTATATTGGACAGTATCCTTCATAATATTCTCCTTGGAACTTGTATTATGATTCAGATTATTAAGTTGGAGTTTCATTATTTTGTAACTTTATGACCTTCTCAAGATTATTGGTGCAGATATAACGTTATTTTAATGTATTTTTGTTAAATATTTTCCTCTTCACTATATTGTTAGTACTACGAATTCTTTCAAGACTAGGTGGTATCAACATATATTGTCCTTTCCCAATAATACTTATAGAAATAATACATCACTTTCTAAATATTTTCGAGTTTGAAAGACGATAATAAAACTCTTAAGGTGAAATGGAAAATTTTAAAAATGGCATCGACATGTAGATCCTTATATGAACCCTGTTTTCTCTGTCTACATGAAAAAGGCAAATTATCAGGTTCTTTGATAAGAATGCTTTATTAAACTAAAGATCCGAGTTAACGGTAAATTGTAAACACAGTGTATCTTTTACCTTACAATTCAGTTAGATTTGGAATTTGAACTAAATTGCACCATATATGGCTTATCTTTCTGTCGGTATTAATTTAGATTGAATACAAATTTTGCATTGAACTCCTGGTAGTGTTTGTAACATCTTGTACGGATATATTTGTATTTGATAGTTATTTGACATTTTGCATTGATTGGTTATTGTCATTAACAGCCTATATAAATAATCTTTAGCCAACAGTTGCATAATAATTTATCAAGTAAATCTATAGATTTAAATTATTTACTGGATTCTTAAAGAAGCTATTTATCAAATATAAGAATATTTTTATGTAGGAAACTCACAAAGCATATCACTTGTCTAGCATTTTGTTAGATTATCACTTAATTTTTCTTAGGAAATGACATCGTCTAAATGTACAATATGTATTCATTCAAATCCGCTCCTGTTTAAGGTCTGTTGCTGTCATTGGTTTCAAACCTCCGGGTCGTGACCCATTCATGGAAAATAATTTCTTCTTCTTCCCTTAGTTTAAATTTAACGTAGGTCATATTTGATTGGTTGATCTAAGCATATCCCACAAACTTTAAACCACCTCCTCTTTTGTTTTTTCGTAAAAAGAGGCTGCATTTTGCTTTTAAATTCGATTAAATCGTTCACTCGCCAGTAATTTACAATCGCCTGATGAGATGCATTGATACGCATCGAAGTACGACTGCAATTTTGTAGCGATCTTGATGTTTTTCGATGTAATATCCTAAAATAAAGAATATTGCTCTGCTTTGTATTGAGCCCACTGTTAGATTAAATTTTGAGAACGTTGGAATTGTACTCGATTCGTTCTCATCTTACCTGGACACACACACACACACACACACACACACATATATATATATATATTAATGTGTTGCTTAAACGTTATTTATAATGGATACGCATATTTCAGTTGCCCTGTTTTTATTTAGGAGAAGGTAGTGCTGCATTGGGTAAAGAGAGTGGCTGCTGGAATACCCTATGTCTGGCAACAGGACTCTGGTTCATGCCAGACAAGCAAGAGAACACAATCATTCGGGCACCTAACTTACCATACGGCAACCACCTCGAGAGACCAACTAAACTCTTTGCAACACCAAAGTTGGACTAAATGCAAGGATATATAGTAGCATTCACCAACTTAATCAAGGAGACCGACTAAAAGAGTTGCAGGAGATTCCGAAATCGTTTAGAGGGCGTGATTGAATTCAATGGATATTTTATTGAATAAATTTACTCTAGTAATTTATCCGGTATGCTTCGATGCAGATGCGAAACGTATCATTAAACGCTACAGACATTAGGGTAGTTTGTGTCGTTTTATTATTGTATTTGTGCTTGATTCTTGATGAGTTTGTTTATTTGTATATGGGTATGGTCGTATGTTTGCTTGTATTTGGTTTTGCTTTTATACGCTTGTTTCGGATATAATTTCCTTTTGTGTTTTTTTTGTTCTTCTTTTTCTTTTTCTTCTCTTTTTCTTCTTTATTTTTACTTTTATTTTCCTTTTTTGTATTTTTTCTTTTTGCCTTTCTCCCTTTTTTGTTTTTCTTTCTTTTTTTCTGTTTTCTTCTATTTACTGGGTCGTTCTTATATTTGCCTTCATATATGTTTGATTATATTTATATTTATATATTTATATATATATATATATATATATATATATATATATATATATATATATATATATATATATATATATATATATATATCCCTTCCGTTCCATTTTTGAATAACTTTGTAATATTTTGATTTAATTTAGAATTTGAATTTGTAATTTTTAATTTTACCTTAAAATTAAAACTTAATTATTTCATATTGATTTCTAGTTGAATGAACTAACCGTTTGTATTTAGAATATACTGTCACGTTTGTTTTTAAATTTTCATCTACTTGTATTCTTATTGGTCGTCATAGGTTACGTAACAAGGTTTCCCCTATTGAGGGGGTTTCATTTGGTTTTGAATTTTTGAAAAATCTCTTTTTTTCGCAATCAACACCATCACTTGACAAGAAACCAGAAGTGTTGAAAAAAATGCCTATTTTTGTAGTGATGTTATAACATGCTTATATATATATATATATATATATATATATAAACGTGTATTTCAGCGAATAGTTTTTTTTATGTAGTCATAAGTATTTTTATTTCATATTATTTTTATAAGCAAACGCGAGAACGCCGGTATGAACTAAAAATAAATGCGTCAACATCCACAAAACACAATCCTTGAAAAGAATCTACCAATATTCGAAACTACTTAGAAAAAGATAATATAAAATAAATTTACCGATTACAACTGGCATCTTTGCAAAAGTTAAAAAATAATGATAGGCAGAACATGTTTGAATATATATATATATATATATATATATATATATATATATATATATATATATATATATGTATGTATGTATGTATGTATGTATGTGTGTGTGTTTCAGAAGGAATTTGTTTTCTGGCTAGAGATAAAAGAGAAACTGTATCTTCGTTTTTCAACATATCTGCAAGGGAGAGATGAAGTGACTGAGTATGAACGTGAAGTGATGGGAAGACACTGCAAGCGGTCTCTCTCGCTGGCGGCAAGAAAAACATAGACAAGTGTCTTAGGTATGTTGCTGTAGAAATGCGCACTAGCTGGAAAAAAAAAACACACAAATAAAAAAACACACACACACAAAAAAAAACAAACACCGGAGGACAATGCCCTAAGATGCACTTGTTGCAGCCATGACTGCCATTCTCGTGTGGACTGTGCACCTACTACATATGTTGCGCTACCATCCCGAACTCAAGTCGTATTTCCCAACTGAAGTCATGATGAGCATAATGGGCTTCGCATATTTGTAACACAATGTCGCTTTGTTGGACTGCTGCTCTCTCAGTGACTCAATAATAATAATAATAATAATAAAAATTGTTCTCACGAGTACACGAGCCCACACCTTACGAAGGGCTTTATCTATGTAAAATATATGTCATTCTTTTTTCAAAACTGCTCAGTGGAAAATGTCATAATGCCATATCTGACCTTAAGTCTCTGGTCGGGACCCGGAAAGAAATTAGTACATAAAAGTAAATGAAACAATAATAATAATAACACAAACTTGCTTGCTATTTGCCAGACCCTAACCTCATCATGTTTCATATGTTTGGTTTATTTTGTTTTACAGCATGGGTTATTTAATGCCGGCAACATTTTGAGGATAGATTCGTGTGAAAAGAATATGTATTATTTGTAAAAAATCAGTTTGTTGATCATGTTTCATTGACACATTTTTGTAAAGAGGTTTTTATCGAGTGTTAATTCTATTGCTGGTAATATTTTTACTACAAATAATCTATTTTTACACTTTCATATTGTTTTCACCCCAGTTTGTGTGTTAATTATTTGCTCATAGCTGGGACACTAACAGGTGCTACCACACACAGCCACGGTAGACCTGGGAATAACAGCGGTTCCACGCTCCTCAGAACCTTCCGATTAGAGACTTAATTGCCAGATGTAGTTCATCGTCATACCCAAAACGATGTTTCATAGGGGGTGACACACTGTGCATTTTGGCCAAGTGTTGATATTTTTTATGTTTGAAGGTTGAAAGAGCCAAGGTACCTTTTAAAGTAAAGATCTGTAACCCAGTGTCATTTTGTTAGCGTACTGCTTTCTCGCGTAATAATAATAATAATAATAATAATAATAATAATAATAATGAAAGAGAAAATAGGAAACAAATACGACAGGCGTGTGAGTCTGGCGTTAAATACCGACTAGAATTTACAAAATAGAATATCAGCCATAAACACTTTGGCTGTCCCTGTGGTGAAATATAGTTTTAACATCCTTAATTAGACCATAGCCGACAATATGCGAATGGATGTCAAAACGAGAAACCTTCTCACTTGTAACCGTATGCATCATCCTAAAGCTGATCGTCTGTATGTGCCCAGATCCAAAGGAGGCAGAGGATTAGTTCAACTAGAAATGCTTTACAACACAATCATAAGAATCGGTCTTCAAATATACCTGGAAACTACAGAAGATTGTATGATGATCAGTGTCAAAGAGTATGAAAGATATAAGAAACTTTATTTACTAATAAAGGAAGCCGACAAATTTAAAAGAGAATTTCAAGTGGATGAAGAAGTGCAAGTAAACCATAATACATTTAATGCAGCGGAAAAGAACCTAAAAAAAGAAAGCAAACTGGAAAGCAAATGCAATGTGACAAATGAAGAAACGATGGAAAACTAAGTATCTTCATGGCCAATACTCTGCTCGTACCAAACAAGCTGATGTAGACAAACCCTGCACCCATCAGTGGCTACGTAGTGCAGGGTTAAAAGCTGAAACCAAAGGTTTCGTTCTTGTTGCACAGCACCGATGCTTGCTAACTAGAAATTACCAGGAATGCATACTGAAAAATTGTGTTAGCACGAAATGCAGATTCTGTGATAAATATCCAGAAACAATTGACCATCTTTTATTAGGTTGCACGATATTGGCATCCACTTAATATAAAACCGAGCATGGCAGAGTGGGCCAATATCTTCATTGGAAAATCTGTAACTCTTACGGAAAGTAAACTGCAAGAAATTGGTATGAACACCACCCGGTTACAGAGATAGGATCTGTAACAATTTTATGGGACTTTACAATGTACATCGACAGTGTACAAGAGAAGATAACTTACCCGTGTGGCAAAGCGAACACGTATATGACTAGCGTGCAAAATGTGTGAAGAAAAGGAAAAAGAAAGATGGCCTCCCTAACACCTTAATTTAAGAAAGATACAGTCTCGGAGTTGGGAGAACTGGCGAGAGTCGTTAAACGTATGCAAATTTTCGCGAGATCAGCTACGCATAAAATAACACGCCAGATGCTCGTGAACGTTGTACTGCGTATACGGAGAGACTTTGGGCCAGGTTCTCGTAGACAGAGCAATCAAAACTAATCACCCAGACATCGTGATCGGAGACCACAAAACAAAATGTGCCTCTTTATTGACATGGTAGTCCCTGCAGACTGCAATGTATCTTTGAAGACTTTCAAAAAACTATCAATACACAAGCACCTTGAAATCGAAATCTCAAAAGTGTGGCACATGAGAACATCAACGCTCCAGTTGTAGTTAGAGCCCCCAGATTGATTGGAAAATGTCCGATAGACTCATTGACTGGTAAACCAAGCCTTAAAGAAATACTAAAGTTGTACTCACAAGTACAGCCCACACCTTACGAAGGAGTTTATCTATGTAAATTATGTCTGATCTTAGTTTTAAAAATATACTTAGTGGAAAATCTCATGATTCCATCTTTGACCTTAGATCTCTGGTTGGGACACGGAAAAATGAGTATACATCAGAAATCAAAGGAATAATAATAATAATAATAATAATAATAATAATGAACACAACTAAAAAACACCACCCGAACGATATCACAGATCCTCACAGACAGGAAAATTGATGCAAATAAACCAGACATAGTCATAAAAGATTAAAAAAGGCACTTGCCAATTAATTGATATGACTTGTCTACAGGATTCTAATGTTTCTAAAAATTAATGTCAAAATGTAGAAGGACCTGCAAATCGAAGCAATAAACATGAGAAAACTTAAAACTACGATTATTTCTGTTGGGTTCGATAAAGAAAGGTACCGGAAATCATTTAAGTAAAATTCCTGTAGACATCAGAATCTCAGAGCTATAAAAGTTTACTCTGTGTCGAACTGCACATATCATCCGCAAAACTCTCCCCATCTAAACGAAACGTCCCAAATGTGCATAGATAACTCGCCTAGGGTACCCTTTTTACTCATAGATTCCGGAGTGGACTTGGTAATTAGGCATTTAAAATTACTCTCTGGAAAGATGATACCACAGACAATAATAAGCTGTTTATGTCACCTATGCTATCATAAGCAGGGCGTGTTAAATATATGTGTAAACTTAAAACTACAATTATCACTGTCGGGATAGAGGCATTGGGTATGATAAAGAAGGGGCCCGAAAATCATGTGAGGAAAATTCCTGGGCACATCTGAATCTCAGAGCTACAAAAGTAGAACTGCACATGTGATCTGAAAAACCCTCTCCATTTAAATGAAACGACCCAAATGTGCATAGATAACTTTCCTACAGAGCCATTTTTACTCATAGACCACAGAGGGGATTTGGTAATTAGGCACTTAAAATTACTCTCTGGCAAGATGATACAGCAGACAATAATAATAATAATAATAATAATAATAATAACGATAATAATTACAGCCCACACTTTACAAAAGGATTTATCTATACAAAATGTATGTGATCTTAGGGTTTGTATTTTTTTTCCTCAGAAAATGCTCAGTGAAAAAGTCATGATTCCATTTCTGACCTTAGGTTTCTGGTTGGGACCCAGAAAGAAATGAGTATTCCCCAGAAATCAAAGGAAATAAAATGATAATAATAATTGTTATTGTGATGATACTGTAGCACTTTTTAGTATTTATTCACAAATATGAATAGAATGAAATATCTCTTAAAATATATTAGTGTTTACATAGTATATTGTTACTTTAGTGGTTCGAAATTTAAAAAAAATAGGTGACGTTTAGTTACCTAAAATCTTGTAAAACATTTTTAACACAATATTACAAGATTGTTCTATTCTGTTTGTCACCAAATATTGTTATATTCGATTCTTTAAAGAATACATTAATTTTATTGAAAACTTTACTTGAAATAACATTTCATTAAGTTGAAAAATTAAATTTTTCTTCATTATTCAATTACTTAAGATTTCAAAAAAAAAAAAAACAATTCCGTAGCAAAATGTGCTTTTCTCAAGAACTTTCCAAGAATAAAATATATTTTGAGAATATATTTGAAATGATTTTGCAATTGTATGAACTTTGAAGTGACGTTTGTGCAAAAATAAATCATAATTTTTCGTTTGGGCAAATTTCGAACAGAGCCAGTGTGCAAGTGTTCGATTAGAATTAAAATTTATTTACTAAATTATATTGATGTAATTCAATCATAGTTTTCCAAAAAGTTTGTTGTTTTAATTACTACGAAGTAGAAATTTTTGTTTTGATAACATTATTTTTTTTAATAACCGAGACATGGTATTAAGATATAGTTATGAATTTTAATTACATCAACTCGAAAAGATGGCTTAACTTCCTGTTTATGGTGTGTTCGTTCTTTTAGCTTTTCTGTGCTAATTTCTTTGGGTAAATTAGCGAAATCTTTTCAAGGAAAGCATTCATTTTTTTTCACGAAAAATAGTTTCCTAAAATATCTGTAAAGAAGCTAAATCGTTGTTTTTCTTTCTCTTTCCTCAATTAGGGTTGTGTAAGAACGTCTGTCGCAAAAGTGAAAAATTATAAAGTTTTCTTGTTTTTTGGTCGGCAAAAACGTTTTACACAGGCGTGGACGCAAGTATATATATATATATATATATATATATATATATATATATATATATATATATATATATATATATATATGAAGAGTTGACGTAATAAAAGTAGTATTTAGGCATAAAATTTTATAATTTCTCGTTAAGTCAGATTTGAAATTGCGATAATAACTTGGCCAAATGTGAATGAGAAGCAAAGAGAGTTGAAAAATTTATCTATCTATCTATCTATCTATCTATCTATCTATCTATCTATCTATCTATCTATCTCAGTCTGTTCACATCTATCTATCTATCTATCTATGTTCATCTGTTTAGTTTTTATCGGAATGCTTTATTTTCCAAACACGCTCGGCACATCGATATAGTTGATATTTGGACAATAAAATATTTCTATAACTCTAGATACATACATTAAACAATCCATACGTTCAGTTAAAAGTAACTTAAAATCCATCCTTGATAATGGCTAAAAGTATAGCCGAAATCGCTTGAGTATATAAACTATTCGGACATTTTTTTTTATATAATTCATGTCCTGAAAAGAAAAAAAAGCATCATAAAAACACATGAGAAATTATATCAAAAACTTAAGCGCTGCACCTTGTCAGTCATTTTTAACGAAACTTAAATAAAAGAGAGATTAGTGCCCAAGTAGAGCAGAGTGGTGTTGGTGATAATAAAATAGTACTTGATGTATAATATCGGACCTAAAAGTTATTCTAATAATAAATATACATCTTGTTCCTCACCATTTGATACAATTACGTGTGTGTGTATGTCTATGCGCACAAATGTTTATCTGCAATATACGTTCATATTTCTCATTCTGTATATTTGTTAGTGTTTCTTTGTGTCTGATTTTTGATTTTTTCCCGTTATTTCAGTGTGTGTGTATGTGTGTATTTGTGTGAGCGTTTGTGTGTGTGTGTGTGTGTGCGTGTGTTGTGTTTGCCTCTTAAGAAGAAGAAGAAAGTGATTATTTCTCTTTTATTAGTGTCATATATCTGGGTCAATGTCTTAACCAGAGGCACAAAGAAACAAACAGGATCGTGTGGACAAAGGCGTTAGAAAAAAAAAGGTTCATAAAAAAATTAAATAAGCAGCAAGTGACATTAAATTCGCAAATTACATTTGTCAAAACGTTTCAGGAAAATAAACAAAAAGTCTTGGACTTCCAGTGAAACGATCTTTCAGTACCAACCAACCGCAGTGCATTGTGTTAGGTTCGGTAAGGTCAGAATTTATGCGTTTGATTGTCTATTCTATTACTGTATCTCTGTGGTCACATCCCCTTATTTTTATTATGTTATACTAAGTGAACTGTTGCTTTCACGATAAGTCGTGTTTTGTTATCAAGATAAATTGAAATAAGTTTGCATATCATATCATTTGGTACAGGACATCTGTGTATGATTTTGTTTTTACTCATCTCTTAGATCGTCTTCTTGATAAAGTTTGTTTTATGCTTTTGAAAATACATCGTCAGTGGAGGAAGCAAAATTTCTGTTTGTCTGGATTCAAAATGAAGCCAAGTTCAGGTGGAGCAGGAAGAAATCTTAAATTGGTATTTCCGGAAAAAAGCCGGGTGCGTAGTGTTGCAATAAATATGGCGACAAAGATGAGGACAATAGTCCGAATAATGTAAATAGTGTACATAATATCTAATCTCAGAAATATAGAGAGATATTGAAATATATATTTATTTAAGATATTGAAAATAGCCTCAACATTAATAACAAAATAAAATAATATTAGAATAATAATTTTTTTTTTTGGCAAACGTACAAGTTTCCCATTTTGCTTTTTATCAACATTTAACAGGACAAAAACTGAAAAACTTGGACAAAATCAAAAGTTGATTCTTTTTTATGTGTGCTCATCACTGCTTATTCGCAATGAATAACGACCCATTTTCTGAAATAAACCCTTACTTTTTATGGAAAATTAAACATTTACCATTACGGTAATTGCTAATGTATATTTTGATTAAAAGTGGAATCTTTTTAAAATTTAAAATGTTCAGTTAAATATTATCTATCTATCTATCTATCTATCTATCTATCTATCTATCTATCTATCTATCTATCTATTCGAGTCTATTTCTTATTATCTGAGTCAATCATTATCAATCTCTCTCTCTCTCTCTCTATCTATATATATATATATATATATATATATACATATATATATATATATATTTGTTAGAATTGTCAAGATCTTTCTATGTATCTGAGACTTCATTTATCTCTTTCTCTCTCTCTCTTTATCTATCTATCTATCTATCTCAGTCTGAATACACACACACACACACACACACATATATATATATATATATATATATATACATATACATATATATTATATATATATCTATATACAAATGTATTCTGGTACACCTGCATGTCTATGCATGTCTATAAATCTACCAACAACTAGTGTGTATACTTATATTTATATCTTTTTCAGCCTATTAAATTTTCTGCCAATTATCGTATATATATATATATATATATATATATATATATATATATATATATATATATATATATATATATTCTCTTTTTATGTGTCATATCGCCTCAGGATGTGAACGATCATGTTTCTCCACAGCTTCCGTTATTTCATTGTTCTCATTAATACCTGCTCCTGTAAGACTGATTTAAAAAAATAGAAACAAAAATATTTGTCTAATTTTTATCACGATCACCTGATAGTTTTATGAGACAACATGCTATGTCATTAAACGACTTAAAGATGGTTCCACTGTATCAGATTATTTCTAAAACTATAACACGTCAGTGGTATCATAGTGTAAGATACAAGAATGCTGACGCTAAAGTTTATTAAATATACCATTTGTTTATTTAGAGAATCAATTCAACTTTTGAAAATTATGCTGAGATAGTTACACAATGACGCAGAAACAAGATTAGATTTGTGGACGCAGTTATTGTGTTTTCAGAGCAAATGTGTTTGATCTTTTTACAAGATTTACGCTGAAGTCTCTTATTCCGTGTTCAAAGACTCGACTAGAATATTGTTTTTTCTTTCTGTTCGATTTATCTTGTTAACCCTATGAAAACTCTCGCTCGACTTACTAGAGACGTTCGCTTACAGCAAATTGCACAAGTGAATGTAAAATTCAGTAGGGATAATAATATTCCAAGGATCTAATTTCAGAACAAATAAACACTACTACTACTACTACTACTACTACTACTAACAATAATAATACTAAGATAAACGCCTTTTTTAAAGTTGGGAAATATCTGCATTTAGCCAGAGAAGTGAAGACATTGCAAAATATAAACATGGTAAGGTCGCCCTTCGATACTGGCAAACCTGGATCAGTCTCGAAGAGTCTTAAAAAAGAATCAGGAGGGGATTGTAAATCGTGGAGACAATTGCATGATTAAAATCAGCTAGAGTAGTAATAAGAGTTGGGCTACAAAGGAGACCTGCTGTCACTTGATCTCTAATGAAAACTTTGTATGGAACCTTTTATCGCTTGTATGAACCTTCAATGAGTGCAAATACTAATACGGCTGATATTACGACTTATAATGACTGCAACAAAGATAATGGTGCCAATAATGATAATATTAAGTAAAGCAATGTACATGACAGTTGGTGTCCTGACAACAAAGGAAGATCTTTTTAAAGTATTTAGTTTGTGATTCAAGCGATTCATGGGAGATTATCACAACAGATAGGCAAATATCTGATGGAAGCAAAGATCTACGAATGGAGGATTAGAGAAACACAAAACAACCAGAAGCATGTCAAACAAAAGGAAGAATTCCAAGCAAATACAGACCCACAACATGCATACAGATGTGGCAATTCCTCATCATCATCACCATCAATCACATGACCTGGCATAGTTGCTGAGCACTTGACACGCTTCCTCCATTTGTCTCGGTTGCGTGTCAAAGACTGTGAATGCTCTGTCTGTCTCTTCGGCTTTTACTTAGGGCACGATTTTTAGGATGGTGCTAGCTCTCATGACGTAGTCATACCATTTCGATTTCTTTATGACGGGGGTTATGAGGTCTTCCAGAGAACCTGTTTATTTGTCTAATAATGTCTCGCTACGCGTTATTTGTGGTGCGGTCTACGTACGAGATACCTAGGATGATTTTTCGGCAGTATGTTTCTAATATTAGAGACTCTGCACTGTCGTTTTGCTAATTCCAACAACAAACCATTTAACCGAAGAAGTCTACTCTTCATTTGTGAGCGGAGGACTACATCCAGCGAAACAGAGAATATGCCAAAATCAGACAGAGGGAGTTCTATGTCGTTCGAGATAGACTCAAAGAGGTTAAATAAGGAAAGAAATGCATCTCGACTTGGATAGACAACGAGTAGTTTTTCAATATGATATCATAACGCTGGATAGTAGAATATTTGAAGATGTTAAAAATGTTTAATAAAGGAGGTAACGGGAAACTAGAGAATAGAACATCTTACAGGTGGTCGAACTCTTTATCTATTTCTAATTATGTTTTTATCTATATCTATCGAATTATGTTCGTTATCTAATTGTGTTCTTTATCTAATTATATTCTTTTATCTATCTATATTCTTTATCTGTTTATCTAATAATGTTCTTAATCAATCTGTATAATTATGTTCTTTATCTATTTATCCAATTATGTTCCTTATCTATCTATCTATCTATCTATCTATCTATCTATCTATCTATCTATCTATCTATCTAAGCCTAGTCGAATCTATCTATCTATCTATCTATCTATCTATCTATCTATCTATCTATCTATCTATCTAAGCCTAGTCGAATCTATCTATCTATCTATCTAAGCCTAGTCGAATCTATCTATCTATCTATCTATCTATCTATCTATCTAAGCCTAGTCGAATCCATCTATTTATCTATCTATCTATCTATCTATCTATCTATCTATCTAAGCATAGTCGAATCTATCTATCTATCTATCTATCTATCTATCTATCTATCTATCTATCTATCTATCTATCTATCTATCTATCTGAGTCTATTCCTTAATATCCGAGTCAATCATTAGCAGTCTCTCTCTATATATACCTATATTTCTCCAAATTGTCAAGATCTATCAGTGTATTCTGTTCTTTATCAATCAACTTGTTTTCTTTATCTATCAACTCAATTTCTGTGGCAACGTTTTAGATGAGCTCTTTATTTCCATTCAATTCAGACCGTTATAGCATGTAACGGCGACGGAGTTGAATCACCCACATACCATCCGCGTTCTTTTTGTAAGAAAGAAATTCCATTCAGACAGCTTTTTACCCAGAACTGATACGACGAGGATACAATTCCCGCGTGGGTGTTTTCCTAAAAAACTACAATTTTAACTTCTTCAGGTCAAGGGTTAATTACTATTTATCCTCCTTATCTTTATCAGATTTACGAAAAGAATTTACATACAATAAATAGACAACACTTGTCTATATTATTTAATGAAATATATATACATATATATATATATATATATATATGATCACCTGTCTCGCTTTTCGCTCATCAGACAAAACCGTTCGGAATCCGTTGATGGTTGTACTAGCACGAAGTTACAAGTCAGTGATTCTATTTCTCTTGTATCTGGAGCTGAAATTCATCGAAGGCTTTTTAAAAAAATAAGGAGACAGTGCATGACCATATAGAAGAGTATGTATGAGCGGATGGAAAAGTTTAAAAAATAGACAAAGAAAAGTGACGAAGGAGCAGGACGCCCGTTAACCTCTAGTACAGCCATCAACGGCTTCCGAACAGTTCTGTCTGATGAAAACGAACATCATGACGAGAAGATTCAGCAAGCTGGAGAAATGATAATGGTGAACAGGTTAGTTATCCTCGATGAAGTATCATGTTCGGATCACTGCTTTTTGTCCCTCCTTGGTGCACATTGCCAGAGCAGCAGCCATATTTACACTGTAACAGCAACAAGAAATTTAGCGCGATCAAGATGAAAATTTGATCACGTGACCAGAGTATGACCAACTATAATCACACATGAGCAGAAGGCAGTGTGACAAATCTAAAGATATGTTATCGATGGAGAAATTGCGGATAATATTTTACTTACACGAATATATATATATATATATATTTGAATATATTTGAAACGGTACAGAAGCGTATTAAGGCATTAAAAACAAGAAATTTTATATTATGGACCATGATAGATTTAAAATAAAACAAACACCAGTCGACCGGTTTCGTCCCCTCTCATCAGAACTGTTAACGGGGAAATTATGAGGAAAAGAAAAAGAAGTCTGTTATGCATGACATGAATGATTGAACAGGAAGAAATAAATTATTATAAAAGTTATACCAACCAAGATGCTAGAAACGCAGCACAGCAAGTCCAAGCAAACAATCTCTTTGTTTACAAAGAGTAGGTTGCCTGAACCTGATGTAAAACGTCTCTAACACCTTAAGATGGAATAGCGAGTGCGAACTGGCCAAAACAGAAAACCAGTTCACACTGAAATTCAACGCACAAGTAGGATTCTTTATAAAGTGATCCGCAATCGAAGACCCATACGTGTTACGAATGGTATCACCCAAAGAAAATTTTTTATTCAGTATTATAGCAGGTACGTGTTGTTTAATTCTAACGTCCAACCGCTGTGTCGTTCTACCTATGTAGTCGCACCCACAACTACATTTGAAATGATAAATAACAGAGTTAATATGGTGGGGGGGGGGTAGAACATCTTTACACATAGATGAAAGTACGGACTTAGTTTGAAAAACAACACGAACATTGGCTGCAAAATAACACTGATGTGAACTCCATGAAATACGCTTGGCGAAGGATTCACTAATGCTACCCAACCACGGCAAACGAAGATAGACCGAACATTTACCCACTGAAGCAGGTTTAATTTTGTTAAACCTGGCAGTTTCATCTCGAATAACTGAGTGAACAATGTTCAACGGATAACCATTTTTCACAAAAATCTCAGTTAAGGAACTGATTTCATGTTTCAAAGTGTCATCAGAACAAATCATTAGGGCCCTATGTGTCAGGGTCCTAATCAAATTAATCTTTTGTCGTTTAGGACAAAAGGAGTCCCATCGAGTAT
>OZ010576.1:111785037-111797537 GCA_963932145.1 Acanthosepion lycidas | reverse complement strand
AAAGTCATGTTCTTAAACGGGCTCGTCAGATAGAGGCTTTCATATGGATATAATACATGACGTCAAACCCGTTCAGTACATATCTAAACAAATACAAAACATTAACCTGAAAACTTGAGCCATGTTTCGAAATAGCTTTGTCAAATGCAGATTTTCAAATGGATGCCAAACTCGTTCAGAAATAACTAAACTTTCAGCTGTATACAACCGTTTTCTCAGAGCAGTGATTAAAAGTGGTTTTGGGCGACTGAAGCCTGTGGGTCTTTGCGTAGACTATTCTTCTTTGTACCTTGTGAACTGGTGCTGCAGAATCCCAAACAAAGAACTGTATCAAATAACTGAAATAACCACTAAAATTCATATGTAACTCGCAGAGAAAATAATGACATAATCAAGATGCTGACGTTCAACACTACTTCAAAGAAAAGCTTAAGAAGGAAGCCCTGGAAAGTGCGATGACATCTACAAGACTTGAGAAACCTATTTTCTTAAAAAAATGTTTTTAAGAAAAAGATTTTATAAATTCCAAACAAAAGTAACACTGACTGCTCGGTCAATGAATGCCAAATGTTTCCTTATATGGAAACGGCTAATATTACCATTACCATTTGTTTTACAGGCCCCGCCAGTACAAAACAATATTAAATAGATGAAAAGGTATAGAATGTATTTGTAGTATGTGATGAATAAAAAATAAACGAATGAAAAATTACTGGAATATATGTATTCTAATGAAACAGTAACTAAATCTAATTACTAAAAGTAAACAGTTTTTTGAAACCGAATATTTTGTAGTGTGCAACCATGCACCTACTTGCAGGCCAAATCTTTAACAGATGCATGCATAAATTATATACATAAATGCACAAACGTACACGCACTATGCACCCAAAATATATACACATTTTAGCAATTTCGAATGCTGTTATTTCTTTTATTTATTGGGTGAAAATTGAGTTGAAAATTTATGAGAAATGACTTATGTCTGGCATAAATGAAATTTGAGTTAGTAAACTCCGACAGAAATGGAAAAATGTACATGAAAACTGGGGACAAGTTATTAACAGCAACCGTGTCTGTATCAATCTATCTATCTATCTATCTATCTATCTATCTACTATCTATCTAGTATGTTCATATATATATATATATATATATATATATATATATATATATATATATATATATATATATATATATATATATATATCCCATTGAATAGAAATCAAATTTTACCTCATTCGAATAGCTATTTCAACCAAAAAGAACATCTATATTGACATTATCAACTCAGAAATGTGAGGGAATAAAATAGGAACACACACACACATATATATATATATATATATATATATATATATATACAGTGGGGGAAATAAATATTCGCAGACATGAAAAATTGTATTTTTATAAATGTAAAAGCCTTAGCTAAAACAAATTTTGATACATTTTATGTGTAAAGATACATTTTATTAAAAAATAGTAATAAACTTAATTAATTCCTATTCTAACAGAAATTAATGCAATTTTTCATTTTAACTGATGAAAAAAGTATTCGTACAAAAAAAAAAGCACATTAACTTAATTTAATACTTTGTTGAATATCCTTTATTGAGTTCAACAACTACCAGTCTATTCCTGTACATCTCAACTAATGATTTGCACACATTGAGTGGTATTTTCTCCTATTTTTCTTGGCATATTGTCTTCAAATTCTTGATATTTGTTGATGCTCTTTTCCCAATTTGAATTTTCAAATATAGCCATAAATTCTCGATTGGGTTCAAGTCTGGGGACTGACTTGGCCATTGCAAGGCATCAACGTGACTTTCAGCTAACCATTTCCTTGTAGATCTGGCGGTATGCTTAGGATCATTATTCAGTTGGAAAACCCAATCAGGAGGTAGCCGAAGTCTCTCAACAGAACGCATTAAACTGTCTTGCAGGATTTTCTGATATCTTTCGGCATTCATCTTGCCATCTATTATTGATATTCTGCCAACACCTTTTGCAGAAAAACAGCCCCAGATCATGATACTGCCACCACCAAACTTTACAGTTGGCAACGTGTTCTTTGGTAAGTAGGCTTCACCGTCCTTCCTCCACACATGATTTCGATAAATATGACCAAATAACTCTATTTTAGTTTCATCTGCCCATAGTACTTTTTCCCAAAACGAATATTCTTTATCCTTATGCTTTCTAACGAATTTTAACTAAGCATTTCTGTGTCGTTTCAAGAGAAGTGGTGTCTTCCTTGGGATGCGTGATTTCAGACTGTTTTTGTGTAGTTCATTACTTATTGTACGCTTGGTTACTTTAATCCCTAATGCACGCATATGTTCCTGCACCTCTTCTCGGGTAATCTGTGGATTTTGTTGGATCTGGCGTCCTAATATCCTTACTGATCTCAGAGAAATCTTCCTCGGAGCACCTGTTCGTCTTTGATTTTCGACGCTGTTACGAGTTTTAAACCTAACAAGGAACGAAGCAATTATAGTAAAAGGAATATTCAGGTTGTTAGAAATCGTTCTGTAACTGTTCCCATCTTTCCAAAGAGACAAAATGTGTTGTTTTTGTGAAATAGTCAATTACTCAAATAGTCTTTACCTTTAGGCATTATTAGAACCTTCTCGTAAGAGTAGAAATCGCAGAATGCTCTGATAAGGCTAATAGCGTTAACTATAATTACTGATAACATTACTGGAACATTCTAGAATATACTTCTTTCATAATTAATTGATTATTTTATTTTAATAATTGATTTGTACGAATACTTTTTTCACCAGTTAGAATTAAAAAAATGTATTAATTTCTGTTAGAATAAGAATTAAGTTTATTATTATTTTTTAATAGTATGTGTCTTTATACATAAAATGTGCCGAGATTTGTTTTATTTAAGGTTTTTACATTTATAAAAATACAATTTTTCAAGTGTACGAATATTTATTTCGCCCACCACATATGTATATTACTGCGTTGCGGTTCAGTTTCCTGATCAAATGTGTCAGCAAGGTCAGTTAACGGTCTCTTCAGGAAGGAAGACGCTAAGAAATCTTTCCGGCTTTGAGAAGTGTGCATGTTTGCGAGTAGGAGGCCCGCCGTACTCTTCGGACCGAGTACTCCTTCTATTGCGAGTGTCGACCTTATATTGTGTGTTAGTACAGGAGGGCGCTAAGGGTTTGATAAACGAGGAGTTTAGCTCTCTGTAACCTTGTACGTCCAGGCAGCGGTGTCTCAATAACGACGACACATCACTCACCAAGCTGGTATGGCGGAATGACCGCTGGGTTGGCAAAATACTCCTTGCAGTGGGGTTGGCAGTTACGCCAAAGTGCGTGCGTTGCGGTGGAGCGGTTGAGTCATTGGGGCACATCTTCTTCCACTGTCGCGTCGTACGGTCGTTGTGCGAACTGATTGAAGGCTACATGGTTCGCAACCTGGGCGGAAAGTTATTTGCCCTCGAGGCCAGTTCCATTTGTAGCAATGTTGTGCTGCAGCTGAAGAGGAATGAACACTATGTGTTCTTGTGTTTATTTGGCATTATGCGAGTCGTAATTGAACGACGGGACAGGAGTTTTATGGAGGTGAGAAGTTTTCCTCTTCCCAACTGATTTTGTTCTTTAAGCACCAGTTTAAAGTTAAAATTAGAGCTGAAAGGAGACGATTCTCTTCATCAAAATTCGGCGAAAGGTGGTTAAGTGTTTCGCGTTTGGTTTGGCTGAGAGGGGCTAACAAAAAGTCATTAAAAATAGAGCCCTATCACTAAAGGACTTGCAACAACTAAATTGGATATCGCATGAAACTCGACTAGAAAATAATGACATAATCAAGATGCTGACATTCCTTACTACTTCAAACAAAAGGTTAGGAAGGAAACCGCCATCAATACTGGAAAGATCCCTAACAGCTACTGGACTTGAAAAACGCATTTTCCTTAAAAATATTTTAAAGAAAGATTTTTTTAAAATGTGAGTCGACGGCTGAACTGACTGCTCAGTTTTGAATGCAGAATATTTCACCTAAAACGAAAAGCATAATATTACCTTATATCTATATCTTATATCTAATATCTTATATCTATATCTATAAAACAGATGGCTGCGTGTGCGTGTGTGTTTATGTCTCTCTGTCTCTCTATGTGTTTGCTATTTATGCACGTCCACATTTCTCGATCGATTTCGATGAAATTGTACACACATTCACCAAGGTACGTCAAAACGAACTTTTCAATCTCCAGGCCTCCGGGTTTGGCAAAAAAATCGATAAAACTGAAGGTGGGTACGACTTTTCGCCAAAACCAAGGCAAAGTTACACGCGAACAAAATTTTTGTTAGGTGATCTGATTTTCTTTGCACTTAATTCGAAACATAGTTCATGTTACGAGGTTTATGTAAAGTGCTTGATAGTTTTTTCTGCGATATTGACTTCACACAAAAAATTCTAAAAATTGTGAAAAAATCGGGTTTTTCATACTACATAAAATAAAACTTGAATAACCCCTTCATTTTTATCCAATTTTTTTCAACCGTGTCGCAAAAAATTTGCCATTATGTAAGAAATAAGATAGTGTGATTTTAGTTCTGCTTGCTTCCCCGCATATAATGAAAAATCACGAAAAACTGTTCAAAAAGCCCGTCTTTCAGCCATGATTCGCTGGTTTTTCATTCGATGCTTTCCAAATTTGCCATGTAAATTACATATGGCACACAAATTGTCCTGTGTGAATGTTTGGTTTAGATTATTTCAGTTAAGTGGACGAAATCAGCAACAAACTAGATCCAAAATCGGTTTTTGACATTTACTCAAGTTTCTTCATATGATTCCATCCTAAATTGGCAACCGAACAACTTTTGATTCAAAGATTGTTTGAGAAGGATTATTGAAGCATTAAAAGGAAGAAAATACCGACGAATCTCTTATTAACCTTAGCTCTACAGTAAACGTGCGAAGAAGGAGGGGGCGTATATGTGCAGGTGAATCAAGCCCTGACGCTTCATCCCTGTTTTTGTTTGATTATTATTATATGACGTAATAATGTCGTTTTTTGACGTTAAAAAATACGTCAAAAACGACACTATTACGTCATTATTTTGGCACCAAACTAATAGATTTGTGAACAATATCACAATATAGGAAATTTACTGAATATTTAAAATATTGAAACAATTTAAATCCGAGCAATGACCACACAAGAAGTTTTTATCGACGGAATTCCTTTATCAAAAAAGTTCTGTCCGTTTTTTTGATTAGTCATTGAATGAAGTTGAAATATATACGAAATGCGTGTAGCAATTGTTTTAAAATTCGGACAGCCGGAAGTAGGAAGACGTTATAAAAAACACTTGCACCGTGCCCGGCCATCAGTCGGGAGATTTGTCTCTCCATGATGAGCCTCGCAGTGGACGATCACAGGTCTTGAATGACGGAGTCCTGAATGCGGCCATTGAAGAGGACAGTAGTCTAACGCGTGGTGAACTTGTAAGACAGTTCAACGTTTCCGATGAAACAGTTTGACTTCAACAGCACCGCCTAGGTAAGACGTACAAACTGAGAAAGTGGGTTCCGCAAGCGCTGTTGGAGGTCCACAAGGGACAACGAGTGGCAGCCTGCGTATCGCTGCTTTCTCGCCACCGTACCGCATCCTTATTCAATCGAGTGCTTACCAGGGATGAAAAGTGGGTTCTGTACGAAACTCCCAAACGTTCCAGACATTGGTTGTCTCCTCGGGATGCTGTCCCTCACACCGCATGACCGCATATGCACCCACGCAAAATTATACTTTGTGTCTGGTGAACAGGTCGTCAAGTGGTTCATTATGAACTGCTACCAACGGGCCAAACGGTCACTGGAGACCTATACTCGCAGCAATTGAAACGTGTGCAACAGGTATTGGGCCAGAAGGAGCCAGCACTGGTGAATCGCAAAGGTGTGCTTTTCATCCATGACAACGCCAAGCCGCATGTCGCGCGAGTGGTCAGGGATACCATACAGCAACTTGGGTGGGAGACTTTGTGCCATCCACCTTATTCACCTGACCTTGCGCCATCCGATTACCACCTCTTCCACTCCCTGGATAATCATCTTCATGGGAAATCCTTCACCAATAAAACAGACTTGCGCAAAGCCCTCACGGACTTCTTTACGTCAAAAGCCCCCGAGTTCTACTGCAAGGGCATTGAACAGATGGAGACACGTAGGCAGAAGGTGCTGGATGCCGATGGCGATTGCTTCGAAGACTAAATATAAGTTACACATAGTGTGAAGCGTTTTCTTTTTTTTCCTTTAAAAACGGACATAACTTTTATGATTACCTTGTAGAACAATCAAACACTTGCGAAGGACATAACGTAAAAAAGTTGAGTTGTGGGGACTAGCTTATTATACCAACGGATGCATGGAAGCGGGGACGCAGGCAGATATTTCTAGATAGGTGTGCGATTATACGGGTGTGTATGGTTATAAAATGGCAACCATGTACACCCGGATCTCGGCTAGTATATATATATATATATATATATATATATATATATATATATATAGTTATTTATTAAAAAATATGATTCAAACACGCTACATAAGAGTTCTCATGTTTCAAAACAAGAGCCGAAAACTTATAATTATTTGAATTAAACTGAAATAATGTACTAAGCTCTGTTCCATCTTCAAGCGAAATTTTTTTTGGAATAATTATTTATTTGTACGTTTGTAAAAATTGTGACACAAGGCCAAAAAGGGGGTTGGGGAAGGACGGTCTTCTTCTGTCTTAATTCTAAACTTAGCTAGTCACAGACATGGACCCAAACATACCAACAATATTCCTATCACCAAAACAACACATTCACTCCTACCTTTCTTACTGCGTCCACTATAATACCTCAAATTCTCTATGAAATCCTAACTAGTCCCTATATGTACATTTCAAAGTCTGTGGGGGGAGGGGAAATAACAACAATTTAAAAAAAAACAATGATTATTTACAATATGATTTAGCACTATTTACATAAAACAAAACAAAACAGCGTTAGTAATAAAAAAACCCCAAATCCCTAAATGTGGTAGAAACATCAGTTAACTGGACGAAATAATTGCCGGATTATAATATTATAAAAACAAACGCCATATATATATATATATATATATATATATATATATATATAATCCTAGTGAGCTAGAACTACCTAGCAAGTTTTCAGCTAACGGATCTTCAGGGTTAAACTGGCTTCAGCGCCAGTTTTGCCCTCAAGAGCCGTTAGCTTAAACATTGGTAGGTAGGTTCTGGCTCAGTAAGAGATTTTATACTTTGCACTACTTAGTGTATTGAGCACTTTTATGTTTTTTCAAGCACGCCCACAAACACGTACTGATTTAGACACAATAACAAATACGAAAACACATACACGAAAACGAAAGTCATCCCGTAACAACCAGAGAACTGACATTACTGACCACCTAACGAGGGAGGGGATGGGGAATTAAACAAAAGAAAAATAGGGACAGAAATAAAAGGGGCCGATGAGCATGCATACCCTAGCTAAGTTAACCAGAAACAGGAAACTAAAGATTCAAATTAAAAAACCTAAACTAGCCTAATATCGGGGCGGGTTGCCTCTGTTCAACCCTGTTAGGACAAAATCCTGTACCTAACCGACGTCCAAGTGTCACTCCAGGTCAGCCCCTTTCACTCTACATATTCGCGCAAGATTTACCCACCTTTTGCCGAATTCTGATTTCCGTGCTAATCTTGACTTTAAACAGATGCCTAAAGTACAAGATCAGTTGGGAAGAGGTGAACTTCTCACCTCCATAGAATCCCTTCTGACGTGTCGACCAAATCACGACTCTCATAACTCCTAGCAAGCAGTGGAACACATAAAGTTCAGCCTTCGTCAACGGCGGTGCCACATTGCTACAAACAGAAGAGGTCTCAAGGCAAAGAACTTTCCGTGCAACATGCGAAACATGAGGCCTTCAACAAACTTACACAACGGAGCTAGCAACTTGCAATGAAAGAAGACGTGACCTAGGGTCTCGACTTCCCCACTACAACGTCGGCAGTTTGGATATTTCTCCAAGCCCGCTGCGCAAAGCTTCTTGGCGACCCAGAGGGCCCCACGCATCACCAGCCAGGTGAGGGATGCCTCGTCGTTATTGAGACATTTCAACCCGGGAGCCCAAGGCCAGATCGAGCGAGCCTCCTGCTTCGTAAGACCGATATCGTCAATCAGATCATCATGAACGGCCCCCCTAACTAATACTTGATATAATACTCTACGAGACAACGCCTGGACGTTGGAGAGGCCATCCGACGCCTGTAAGAGGCATTTCAGAGCGAGACGACATTAACAGTAGAAGGAGCACTCGGCTCGGGGTAAACGGCGGGCCTCCTCCTCGCACGAATGCACACTTCTCAAGGATGGGAAATTTCGACGGGCGTCTTCCTTTCAGAAGGCGCCCTCCTCATCCGGTCCGCGACACAAACGATCTAGGAACCCGATGCGAAGCATATAGAGACGGATCTCGATGCTAGGCATACCTAGACCGCCTTCAGATGGATGAAGGCAACAGATCTCCCGAGAGACTCTGGCAGCCTTGCTTCCCCACAAGGAGAACAAGAGCTTCACTAACGCCAGCAAAGTGTTAGACGGAAGTGGAAGTACAGAGAGTCGGTAAAGGAGAATCGGGTAGATATGTGAAACACATACCTCCGCTCTCGCATTTAAGGAAAGATTCCCCCGAGACCACAAATTAATTGCGATCTCGGCCTTCCCTTGGACCTCCGACCAATTCATTCCCAACTGGATATCTGGACCGAACCAGACGCCGAGTATCTTGACCGGTCCATCCGTCCAGTGGAAAGGTTTGGGAAGAGAAACTCCCTTCCACGCACCCAACCGCAAGCCAACAGACTTATCGCGGTTGATCTTGGCCCCTGTCACCATCTCATAACCACTGATTTCTTTGCTGACTTCGTTAATCTCGGCTCTGCTCGACACAAGAACCGAAACGTCGTCAGCATAGGCAGAATACCTGAACGAGGTGGTAGCACCAGGTAGGGAAATTCCGCACAGGACCGGATTCGCCTTTAACTTGCGAAGGAAAGGTTCCAACGCAAGAACGTAAAGCATGGGCAAAAGCGGACAACCCTGACGAATAGATCGAGACAATACGAAAGGTTCCGATCTTACCTCGTTCACTTCCACCAGCGCACCGGGATTCTCATACAGAAGACGGATCCAGGAGAGAAAGTACGGCCCGAAACCGGCAGCCGAAAGAACAGCCTCCAGAATCGATGGTCAACCCTATCAAAGGCCTTGGATTGATCCAAATTGATCAGCGCGGCTTCACTGTCGATGATCAAGCGGACCATATGAAGGTTGTCCTGAATAGTCCTGCCCTTCACAGCACAAGTCTGTTCGGAGCCAATCAGACGACACAGGACAAGCTGCAAACGGTTAGCTAAGATCTTTGCCAAAATCTTTAACTCTGTATTTAACATAGTTAAAGGGCGAAAATTACCTATCCCATCCCCACCGTACTTGTCCTTACGCAGCAACTTGATCACACCTCTGGTGAAGCGTTGAGGTATAGACCCCTGCTTCATCCAGTTGTTGAAAATCAGTTCCAGCAAAGGAACAAAAACGGGCGACTGCCTCAAGTAGACTTCGTAGGGAAGACCATCTAATCCCGGAGATTTATCCAGGCCAACCTGTTTCAGCGCTTCCCAGATTTCCCACTCTGTGATGGGACCCTCGCACCTAGCCGCTTCAGCTGACTCAAAGCAGGGAAAGTCAGCTAAACAGCATCGAGTTGAGCAGGACTCAGACCAGGCTCCCTGGTAAAAAGATCCCGAAAATAATCCCGAAAAGCCTCACATATGCCCGAGTTTGTAGTCACGGTCCGCTTATCCGGCAATGTGACGCACGCGATATGCCGCCGTGATGCATTCCTACTCTCCTCTGCACGCAATTCTGCGGCCATGTTCGTCGCCTCAGAGGACATTCTTTTTAACCTAGCCCTAACTACCAGGGCTTGATCCTTCTTGATAAGCAAGGAGGCCAACTCTGCCTTAGCTAAGGCTACTTCCCCACTATCACGGGATTTAAAAGCCGTTTGCGCTGCTAATCTATCTAGATTGAGTCGACGGCTAAAATTGGCAGCAAACGTTCGAATTTTAGATTTTAATTTGTCCCACCAGGCATTTCCCACCACAGCCCCCGTCAGTTCCCTTTGTAACATTAGTAGCAGCTGGTCCCGGAATTCCTGCTCGCCAAATAACGAGCAGTTGAATTTCCAGTAACCAGCCATCCAAACCTTAGGCTTATCTAAGTTTACACGGACCCGGACAAGCCTATGATCCGAATAAATTATATAATGGAAACTTGGACACCCTAAGAGCCCTACATCGACTCTCCTAACTAAAACTCGGTCGCGGTAGCTAGCACGCACACCTACAGCCGAGCTGCCACTATTAGTCCAAGCTACCCGCTGAGGGTGCTCATTCCGGTATTTGTCGACGAGTTCGAACCCGTCGACAAAGTCGCAAAATTGTTTCATGCCCCAGATGTTAGTACCCGAATATGAATTTGACCCTATACGGTCTATATCGGGGTCAAGGATGGTATTCCAATCCCCCGCTAAAAGTACCCGACGTGATGTCGTCATAAACGTCCCAATCTGCCGAAACAAAGCAGGCCGCTCAGTCTGGATATTGGGCCCATAAACCCCAATGAGACGCAAAGCCTTATCCTTTATGGTAACATCCAGCACGCAAAGTCTGCCCGCCGGATCTGCGAAGACAAGAACACACGCAGCGTTCAAAGACTTACTCACCAGCCAAGAGACACCCCTCGAGCGTCCATCAAAACATGCTGAATAAAGAGTAAACCCCTTAGACAGAATGCCTTCATAATCGCGAGAAGAAAAACGGGTTTCTTGCCCACAGCATATATTCACCCCTAAGCGCTAAAGGTCACGATCGAGCTTCACCCTTCGAGACTCGGACCTCAGGCCTCGGGCATTCAGACTCCAAACCAGAGAGACATTGTCAAATCGATTAGGATTGTCCTTCAGGATAGAACATGGCTGGGGTGAGGACACCGACAGCTCGTCCCATAGATCCGGACGCCATCTCAATTTCGACGGTATCTTGAGACGAGCTGCCGATGTCCGCAGGATACGTTAATTTAAGAGCCCTATAAAGGGATGAGTGAACAAAAACGGGGACCCTCCCTTTGAACTCTTGGTTTGATTCATTCATTTCCGGGTCAAGTAGGTAGGCAGCCGGGCCAGTTCAAATGACGGTCAGTATTCTTTTGGCGGAAGGGAAATTTTCGGGCACTTCGACATCCAACCTGTTGATCTGTTTAAAGTTCCATAAAACTTTTAAGGCTTTCGGGTTCCTAGTCTGCCCGAAAACCCTCTCCGCCTGTCCCCGGGATACGCGGCAGACGTCTTCCCCTGCGAGTTATGGTGGCTTAATTTTTTGTTTTTTTTATGTCAATAGCTGCCTGTGAATCGGGGCTTCTATTTCTTTTCTTTTGAGGCGATTGACTAGGTGTTTGAACAGGTGTATCTCTGGGAGTGGTGGGGGGTGTCATGCCGGAAGGAGTGTTAACAGGGGAAGGTTTTGTTGATGGATAATATTTAGACGGTGAGTTTGTCAATGATTTGGGCGGAGGTGGTTTGGTGAAAGTTTTTTTGGTTGATGAAGGGGAAGACGGGGCAGAGGATAAGGGGCCCGGTGACCCCAGCGATTTCTGATTTTCGCCCGCTTTCCGTCCAGTTTCTCTTTCAACTTTTTGAGGTCGAAAATTTTTTGCCAGCTAGGCTCGTTCATATTTTGGGTGTTTGTGGCATTTTCTTCATATGACGCCGAGGCGTCGCCCTCAGAGCTGGTAGAAGGAATGGGGCTGTAGGTGTTTTTATCCCCGGGGTCATGATGGGACAGAGGCCCCGCTGTCCGGATCTTCCCTTTGCCCCTAACTACGAGACGCCATTCCCCCTCTTCCTTCTCCTTATCCACACTTGTGGCAGGTGTTGGTTTTGGGGGTAATGTGGGCAAACCGATTTTCCCCACCGGTCCGCTTCGTAGTTAGGCCCACTACAGGCGCCGCGGATTTGACAGTCTCGGCCAAAGGGGGATTTTGGTCGCCAGCGGCCGGAATTCGAGAGGCCTTTTTCCCTGGGCAGGAGGAGGAAAGGTGACCAGTCTCTCCACACCTCCAGCAAGTAGGTTTCCTATCGGTCACAATGACCGGCACTTTCCGGCCGCCTAAATCCAGACAGTTGGGGATGGGCTTGAAGGCCTTCTGATCTAACATGATATCGAAAGTTCATCCCCCGTTCAAGTTGTCGGAGAGAGCCCCTAAGATTTGGCCGTGCTGCATAAAAATGTAGCCAGGTGCTCTCCCGATACCTCAAATACGACCACGTTGGTCCTTCGCCGGCCCTCATATTCTGTCCTTAGAATTAGGTATTTCGTAATTAGTTCCTTTTTT
>OZ010576.1:111707537-111780037 GCA_963932145.1 Acanthosepion lycidas | reverse complement strand
AATTATAAAGAGAGTTGGAATTTCTGTAACACATAATGACATAACCTATATCAATCTTTTTGTCTCTCAGGCCTATCTACGTTTACCTTCTTGATTCTAGTGCAAACCAAACGTGTGTAGTCCTTTTTGCAGAAGCTGACACTCGCATGATATAATGAAGTTAACAGAGCCAGAGGAAAACAGCGAGTAATTTTAATTACGTAAATGAATGGCAGAATAGGGACTGGGAGGGATAGTAAGGGAGACATATTGACAAAAATTAGAAAGTTGTGTAAAGCCATAATAGTATCAACTTCTGAAGGGTCAAGACAAATGGAAAGAAAAAAGAAATGTTACCCGAATTTCTTAGATGAAGTATTATTATTATTATTATTATTATTATTATTATTATTATTATTATTATGGTGACTTTATTCGAGGAAGAAAATTACCCAGGGCTCCAGCAACCGACAAAAAGAAAATTTCTTGGTTCAATAGATTTTATCCTCAGGCAAAAATATTAGCAGAATAGAAAAAGAAAATAAAAAATCAGAAAAATGACATCTCGAAAGCTTATGAAAAATTCGCCTTTTTCTGAATTAAGTCATGTGAATTCCCTAGCCAGCCACACTTACTTCTTTGACGGTTCCTGAATACTTAGTATCCGAAGACCTACCATAATAAAAAAATAAGAAATTTTGATTATCAGATAAATCGCAAAATATCAAAGGAGATTCTGAATAGCGCACCGTTCAATTAAAAAAAAAGAAGTTCACCGCGAGAGAAATTTTCATAATTATTGTATTTGATCTCATAAAGCAACATCCTACTTCTTTTCACACAAAATACGACAAAAGAATATTCCCCTGGCCTTATATGTTCGACAAATACTTACCCAGAAGCTGTAGATTTAAAAGTACTTGGATCTAGCCTAATTCTATGATACTGTAATATTGAAAGAAAATAGGCGAAATCAAAGTTGGGGTATATGTTCAACAAATGTTTACTCAGAGGCCGGAGATTGCCAGTACTTGAACCTAGCCTATCAAACTGTAATACTGGCTGTCATTAGGAGGAAAATATATGCAAAGTTGAGATACATGTTCATCCAATGTTCCCCCAAAGACTAAAGATTGCGGTAATAGATTCTGGTCTAATTCTATGATACTTTAATATTGAATGTTAGTACGGGAAATATGGTATGAAAAGTTAAAGTACAAGTTCGGAATTGCATTGCTTGAACCTCGACTGATCCGTTATGTCTTAAATTCCTAATATTTAATCAATTATTACAAAAATAATAAAATGTTTCAGAATCATAGTATATAATCACTACTGACATTTTGGAAATATCAAGATTTGAGCATTATGAAAACTTATGATTTTTTGTATTGAGAAAATAAATTTTCCTTATTGAAACATGAATTCAATAAGAAAAAAAAACCCCAAAAAACAAAAATAAAAAAAAAAAAAAATGGAAAAAAACACCAGAATTTGTATATTTTAAGATTTCATTTTAAACCATAGCCATAAACTGATTGTGAGATTCAGAGTGTGTAATAGTGACTGAAATGAACCATGACCGATCAACTTTCCGGGTAAATTTTCATCAGGCCATTGACAAAAGAAAAAAAATAAAACAAAGTGAATTAACGATGAAAATCAATAATCTGAAAGACTATAAAAACATCTCTGACTTACGGTAGTGGACAATCGTGAGGGTAAAGATGCCCTGGATGTTGTGTGATTGAAGCAAGAATGACAGGCATCATTAGTGCCCAGAAGGAAGAAAAACAATGTTGGATCATCGATACAGTGACGCAGTGGGAGGGGGGGGGTCGTAAATTTTAATTGAGGAAGCAAAAGAAATGTGGTAAAGGTATCAAGATTTCAAACATGAGATAATATATTTGTGAGGGCTTAAGAAAATGTAAAGGACAGAGGGGCAACTGAGAAAAATTATAGTAAGAGGTGCCCAGACCTGGAGAACAGCTTTCCGAGGCCGTGCTCTCTCATTGCACCAAAGAGAGGGATCGGTGCCCGCACCGAGGCCAACGCAACCGACGGTTGCGGAGGCTGCGGTCAATTTTTGTTCCTTGCCCGGGTATACGCGCTCGGGTCCCCACCTTAAAAAAAGACCTTGAGTCACAACTCGTTTTAGTGGGGATGCAGAGTAAATACCTAGTGTGTAAATTGCTCTTTGCAGTGGTATGTAACACAGCTATTTATCATCTCTCAGTTGCGTCTCTGTCTTTGGGCAAAGTGTGCTCATGGGCGTCTCCATTAAAGGACAGAGTCGCAACTGAGGAAAATTATACTGAGGGGTGCCCAGCCCTGGGGAACAGCTGCCCGAGGCCGCGCCCTCCCATTGCACCAGAGAGAGGGATCGAAGCTCGCACCGAGGCCAGCGAAGCCGACAGTTGCGGAATCTGCGGGCAATTTTTGTTCCTAGGCCGAATGTACGCGCTCGGGTAAAAAAAAAATGAAATTGTGTCATAACTCATCTTAGTGGGGCGACAGAGTAAATACCTAGTGTTGTTTAATCTGTCAATAATCAAAAGTTAAATATATTGTTACAAATGTTAGACTTTCCATTAATACATGCTCAGGTTAACCTAACTTTCGTATCCTAATATAAATTAGCGTTATGATATCGTTCTGGTTAGCACAAAATTGAAGTGATTAACATTGATATCTGCTTTTATTTTTAAGATGGAAATGATACACTATTTAGCAATTTTGAATGAAGCGTTTTGTTTTTCATCATTTTTTGTATACTTGCAAAATATCTAGATCTAATTCGTTAAAAATAGCTGACTGTGTATCTAATAACGTTGTATGTCATTCACTCTAGTGCGTTTAATTTGTTACATCGTGAATTTACGAGAAGTGGCGAAAGATTATCTCACATCGGCGGCAACAGCTGTTTGACTTCTAATAATAAAGACTCTCTTGTCTCGCAACCAAGAGGTTTCGTTCAGCTCCAAAAATCATTCTAGTAAGAAGATTTGCGCTACGCAAGGAACATTACAGCAATTATTATTTGTAGACTTTTCAAATCTGTTATAGCCGATAGACTGCTTATCTTTTTAAAAATTGATTTACTAGCTCACGTCCTTTTACTGAAGTATTTAATCATATATTCAATAATAATAATAATGATAATAACGAAATTAACCCAAACTGCATAAATTTACCTTCAGATTGCAGTTCATTTTAACTATTAGGTTGGTGCAAAAATAATGACGTAATAATGTCGTTTTCTGACGTATATTTTAACGTCAAAAAACGACATTATTACGTCATTATTTTTGCACCAACCTAATAAATTAACGAGCTGATTGATGGTAAAATTAATATTGGCATAATTTAAAATTTAGGTCAATGTTTCTCAAAAAGAATGAAAACCATGCACTAATTAGTTAAATAGTCTCAGCATCTTAATGTAGTAGGTAGTTATTTAAACCTAAGAAAAGTATGAAATTCATTAATTATTAAACCCAGAGTGCAGCCCTAAAATATGCCCTGTATACATACATACATGCATACACACACACACGCACACACGCGCACGCACACACACACACACATATATATATATTATAATTATTTTCTTTTTAAAAATATGATTCCATAGCGACAAAAAAAAAATTCCGTTTCAAATCTGAAACTAAATTTAGAAATTTAATTATAAAAATTAAACTTAAAATTCATAGTCTCGCTTGACAATGGAACGAGACTATGGATTTTAAGTTTAATTTTTATAATTAAATTAATAAATTTAGTTTCAGTTTTGAAACATAGAAAATTTCTGTGTCACGATGGGATCATGTTTTTAAAAAGAAAATAATTATAATATTTTGCTTTACTGTTATGTTGAGCAATGTTTTTTCTTTTAAATAAAAATAACTGCTAAGAACAACGGATTATTATATGTTCTTTCTTAGCATTTTAATATATATATATATATGTATATATATATATATACACGAATGAATGAAAAGATGCTGCCTAAATACACACAATACATATATATATATATATATATATATATATATATATATATATATATATATATATTATAATTTTTTCATATAGACAAAAACAGTTTACTCACTACAAAAGATGCAGCATACCAAGAAAAAAATCACCACTTAATTTTTAACTTGAAAAACATTTTCATTGATTTAGCTTTGTTTTTTATAATACCCCCCTAAAAAATTCTCAATTACTACTATAAATATCGTTTGAATTTATCCCTTCTACCCCTTTCATCGTATTACTATTTTCTATTCCCACCTTTCCTGCTCCACCCGTCACTCTTAGAAGGCTTGGAAATGCTGTACCTAAACGTTTGACCGACAAGGAATCTTTCCAGACTGACCATCATTTAACACCTCACACATCCTTCACCAAACTGCTAGCAACAAACACTATTGTTTCACTCTGTCACATTTTTGCTTTATGTATATTTTTTTATAGACAAATGGAAAAAAAAGGAAGTAACATTTCACATACAGCCTGCTTACATGCAGAATTGTTCATAACCAATTTTGGTTCTCACCAGTCGAGGTGCAATTGAAATGCACCGAAACGAAGTTGCATATTTGTAGTGAGTAAACTGTTTTTGCCTTTCTGAAAAAATTATAATAAATAATTATTACTCTACTATCAATATCGAACCCTCTTTTGGATTAATATTGTGAACATTAGAATTTATATGTTATTTTTGTTCCCATTGCATCGGATATATATATATATATATATATATATATATATATATATATGAGGAAATATAGTCTTAAGATGTGCTATATTTATGGGATAAAGTGATCGATATCAGAGATAGAGCGTGTGTAAATATAAAAGTGAACATAGAAGTTAACACTTAGAGGCGACAGTCTGTTTCATGCTAGATGCAATCGTCAGGCCACGATTGCATCTAGCATGAAACAGACTGTCGCCTTAAATTGTTGACTTCTATGTTCACTTATATATATATATATATATATATATATATATATATATATATATATATATATATATATATATATATTGTGTATTTAGGCAGCCGTCCTTCTTTTATGTAAGATTCATTAAATATGGAAGACAAGGTGCTTTGATTAAGTTTTTTATATAATTTTTTGTCATCTTAATTTTTTTTCTTTTCAGTAGATAAATTATATAAAAACTGTCCAAATTTCCGACCGTTTTCTTCTATACATTTAGCCATTTTCAAGGTTGAATAATATATCTCAACTGTTAACTAGAAATAGATTGATGTATGTATGCACTGAAAAGCTTGAAAATGGCGAAATGTATAACCGAAAGCGCTCGGAAATTTGAACAGTTTTTACATAATTCTTAGCGGTTTTAATCCCTTACTTGGGTGTAATGGAGGCACGGTGTAGTAATGGACAGCGGCTTCGATTTAGGAATCGGAGAGTCGAGTTCGAATTCCAGTCGAATCCACTACATTCACTTACGTGCTAATACCCTTGGGAAAGGTATGAATCCTCTTCTTCTCCCTCCAGCTATGGTTAAATAGCAGGGCAGACTGTGTTCTATAGCAATGGATGGCAACTGGTCTAGGAGAAGGACAATTCTGGATTCAAAACCTGCGGAGGGTCGTTTGGGGACATTGTCGCACTTAGTGCACCAGGTCTCTGTATTCAGCCCTTCAAAATGTGTGCATGGTTCTGGACACACACACACACACACACACATATATATATATATATACTCGACTCTCCCGTCGAATTCGACGTATAAGGGTCAAGCAGATCAGTTCCGAGGAAACCGACAATGTCTGGCTGTGTGTGTCTAGAACCATGCACACATTTTGAAGGGCTGAATACAGAGACCTGGTGCACTACGTGCCACAAGGTTCCTAAACGACCCTCTGCAGGTTTTGAATTCAGTGTTGTCCTTCTCCTAGACCAGTTGCCATCCAAGGCTATAGAACCCAGTCTGTCCAGCTATTTACCTATAGTTGGAGGGAGAAGAACACGATTCACACCATTCCCAAGAGTATTAGCACGTAAGTGAATGTAATGGATTCGACTGGAATTCGAACTCGGCTCTCCGATTCCTCAATCCAAGCTGCTATCCATTACCCCGTATCAGTGTGGATGTGGAGGTGGTGGTGGGGGGCTATACTACTCCATGACTCTGTAGTTTGTTTTAAATATCAATTTCTGCCCAAAGATTTGTCTTGCAGGTTTGTAAAAGATTGCATGCAGTTTCTCGATGATGCTTTTGTATGCAAGTAAATTTTAAGAGAGTAGACTGTCCATTTACTTTTCTAACATTGCGATATGATGGAGACAAATTCCCGCTCAAGATGACTCGTGAAAAGCGAGTATGACCTCATGCTTTCTGCAAGGATCTTACTCTAAAAATGATATAAACAGTCTGAACTGGAACTCGAACAACTAATTCCGTTTCCAAGATGGGAACCATTGAGCTATGATGTATTTCTACAAAACACATTATACTTAAACATCATTAAAATTCTTTAATTAATTTCACATTAAATATATTTTCTTGGAAATAAAATTACCTCAAATGATGCATAAAAATTACTCATTCCAAATTCGCAATGTTTATTGCTCGAAGCATGTAATTATAATTTGCAAGCCATAGAGAATTTAAATTTCTCCTATTTTGAGATAACTCCCCAATTAAGCTAATTTTAATATGATCTAGTCGTAATAAGCAAATACCTCGTCGTATTTGCTACGAAAACAGCGAAAAGTTGCTAACGCTTTATAAGTGCGGCTGTTGGCGAGTTGACATCGAATCAGCGAAAATTAATACTGGTTTGAATTTTTTAAATCATGTATATTCATTGTCCATTTTCATCGTCTTATTGTTTCTATAATAAATTTCTCCATTGAATGCCTTCGAAAAAGAGAAGTAAGAAGCATGTCGTCGGAATAATGATATAGTGTGCGATGAGGCATGAACGCGCCTCCAGTATCGCGGAAGGTCGTCATAAATGGGCAAGACCTGAACTAATTCGGACACAGAAACTTAATAGCGATGCAGAGTTAAAATTTGTCAATTTCTTTCTGATTCTTATCGCTAATGGAAGTTGTTTGAATGAGAACATTATAATAGAAGACAAGAAGAGGATGAAAACATTTAAAATGAAGATTTCCGTAAACAAGTTCACCATTATTCAGTCCCTAGACTATATAGTATTTTAATATACATATATGAACAGACTGAAATAGAAGCAACGCCAAAGCCGCATATAAAAAAAGGAATAAAACTCTCTCCGTTTTAGCTATGAAATTCTATATGGATAGGATGTATCTCGTTCCGCTCTTTGAGGGCCCTTTGGACACCAGTGAACCTAATATCGTATTGTACACAAGAGTAAACATAATACAAATGCCTTTAGCTGCAAACAGGCTGCGATAGATAGATAGATATATAGATAGATAGATATCGCCGATAGCTGGAGTGAGCAGTGTTTTTTCGCTCACTCTCAGTAGTAAGTATAAAACATGTCAGTTCCTTCAAGCGACTCTTGTGGCTATTGGGAACCAAGGCATGTTATTTTTATTTTCCATCTCGACTGAACTATACATATTGAGGCCGTTGATGCTTTGATATCGGTCACTAGTTATCCTTAGGACGTATACACAATTAATACTGGCGGGATGTGTTACGAGTCTAGGATCGATGATGCAAGAAGCCTTTGGTGATGAAACGCTCAACAAAAGACAGAAATAGTTGAAGCTGAGTATAGGTGGATAGAAAAATGATGATCGTCCAAATCGTTCATTAGATTCGAATACAAAAGAACTCCTTTTCTCCTTTTTAACTATGAAATTACATATGGATAGGATGTATCTTGCTTCACTCCATGAGGGCCCTTTGAACACCAGTGAACCTAATATCGAATTGTACACATACTACAAATGCATTTAGCTGCGAACAGGCTGCGATAGATAGATAGATAGATACGAACAGTCTGATAGAGATAGATAGATAGATAGATAGATAGATATGAATAGATTAAGATAGATATCAACATAGATAGGTAGATAGATATAAAGACTGGGATTAATCGTTTAAAATTCTGAATGAATTAGCAAATCGACTGAAGAATTAGATTATGAAGCGCGCGTCGCAAGGGACTAATTTGAAATTCTAACATTTATTTCAAAATGCAATCCATTAGATAGATTTACTCCTGATATAATTACTAATCACTAGCCATATAGACTAATTTATAATCCAACTTCTTCCGGCTAGAGCGACTTAATAGTTCCGATCATAACAGACTTTTATTTATATTCGCTCGTAATGAGTGTAAATGTGTCCTCAAAGTCGTTATTAGTTGATAGAATGAAACACCGTATAGCCTCTCGCAAGTTTGATTCTAGACTTTACGGACGGCTCCGTATGACTTTCAACACGAGTAAATCCTCAATTTCTCCTTTCGTCAAACGGTTTGAACTATTGTCATCCGCTACTGATATAATTCTCTTTCAACTTCCCTTTCAACTCTTCAGGAGTTTCTTTACCTGATTTCACTCCTAGAAAAGAATCTCTACTGAGCGACATATACGTAACTGAGTACATGGCTGGTGTTATAATTTCCAAACAAAATCCTTAAGTCTTTCGGACTGACGGTATCCCTGCAATTGTCTCCTGTTCTCTCCAAACTCTACAACAAATGCTTTACTGCTTCTTGCTTTCTAATCTCTTGGAAATCTTCTTTACACCAGGTCATCCCATAAGTTCTGTCCGAATTTTGAATAAAGAAAACAAGTGACCAAATGTTACATTTAATTACAGATTCAATCAACAATGTATTTTCCCTGATTATCTATGACTTCCTTCCATCTATTAACAAGCTTACTAATTCCATTACTGTAAAATTCTTTTGGCTTTGATTCGAAGAACTCACAAATGTCAGTTTTAACCTCTTCCTGTGTTGCAAAAGCTGTTTCTTCCAAATGATTCTGTAAGCTACGAAACAAATGGTAGTCTGAAGGAGCAAGGTGGATGAGGAATTTTCGTCCAACCAAATTCTTCGATCTTCTGTGACGTGATTCTTGCTGTGTGGGGTCGCACATTGTCCTGATGAAACATCACCTCTTTTCGATTCACTAGAGCAGGTCTTTTTTCCTCAAAGCTTGGTTCAAGCGCTCTAATTGCTGACAGCATATTTGAGCATTAATTGTTGCATTAGGTGGTAAGAATTCAAAGTGGATTATTCTTTGGCGATCCCACCAGATTGAAAGAAGAACCTTTTGCCCATGAAGCTCCCTTCTCAGCTGTGGCTGGGGTCCATCCCCTTTACCAAGCCACTGTCTACGACGCTTAACATTTCGATAAAAAATCCATTTTTCATCGCCAGTCATAAGTCTATCCAAAAAAGGTGAAACAAGTTGGCGAGAATGGAGAGAAAAGCAAATGTCAACTCGGGATTTGAGGTTGTTTTCAGACAATTCATGAGGCACCCATTTTCCAAGTTTAGGAAATTTTCCAAGTTGTTGAAGATGACGATGAACAGTTATATGGTTTGAACTGAAAACCACTGCCAATTCCTCAACTGATAAAGCAGGATTTTCTTCAAGGGCTGCTTCAAGAAGCTTTTCATCAAACTCAACTGGACGTCCGGTTCGATCTTCATCTTCAACGGTGAAATCTTCACTTCTGAATTTTGCAAACCATCTTCTGCAAGTTCTTTCATTCACACATTTCTCTCCATAAACTGAGTGAATGTTTCTAGCCGCTTCGGCTGCTGAGTTTCCTTTCTTAAACTCATAAAGCATTATGTGCCTCAAATGATTCTTGGGTACTTCCATGTTAGCAGGGTTTTAATCAAACAATATTTAATTTTATTGTTCTCTTAAATAAAATTTGATTAGTTTAAATGTATCTAAACATAAAAATAATGTTCAGCTCCATGAGACATTATAAAATACTCTTTAAATTTCGTTCATTTTAACAAAAAGTTAAAATTCGGACAGAACTTATGGGATGACCTGATAGTTCCTGTCTTTAACAACTGCTGAATCTTCTGATCTCATGAATTATCGTTCTATTAGACTTTTACCTATTTTTAGAAATGTTCTAGAGGTTCTAATCAACCCCGAATTGGTTAAGCTTCTCATTTCGCACGATATTCTTTCTGATAAACAATATGGCTTTCATTCTTTAGGTTAGTGGTTCCTAAACAGTATGGCAGAAGAAGATAGCAAGTTAGGCAGAAGGATTGAAAGTTAAAATTTAGACGCAGTTTCAAAAAATTCATATTCCAAAAATAAATAGGATTTCAAAATTTAAAATATTATTATGGATTACTTGTAATTGCATGCATGAATCCCAGTATAATTAATTATAAATTAGACCGATTTTATCATTGTGATATTTTTGCACTATATTAACTATTAAGAATATAGTCCCTAGGGTTTGCAAATTGGAGGAGAGAGTTATCAGTAATAATGTACTGACTTCGAATCCGCCGTTGTCTCCCTTTAACCATCTTACTTTTTTGTTTTTAAATGTATATTTTATCACATAAAATTTGGTGAGGTGCGAGCAAATTTTAATTGCGAAAATGGGGACCACTAGGGGGGACTTTGGGAACCACTGCTCTATGTCCACATGTCGATGAGTTACTTAATTTCTACTGAATTTATCAGTCTTTAGATAAGAAGGACTAGTTTTGAGATGCGGTATTTGATATCTCGAAGGAATTTGACAGGGTTTATTATGGTAGCCATGACCATAACCAAAAGGCCTACGGTGTCTCTGATGGACATTTAATTTAACCCAGTCAGTAATGAACGTCGCTTCTGAATCATGTCACACTAGTACTGGTGTCCCCAAGGTCTCCCTGCTTGGATGTACGTTGTTTCTTGCCGATATCATCAGTTCCGAACGAAGTACTGACGCAACTATTTACATCTGTGTTAATAGCAAATCCGATATGTTAAAGAAAGTAAAACAGGCAGGTTCTCACGAAAATCACCTCGAATCAGTTGTTAACTGGGACAAAGAATGGCTCGTAGATTTTAACGCCTCCAAAACGAAAGTGGTGTTATTTAATCATCAAAGAGAATAATTTTTGCCCTTCATCAGCAGAGCTGATGGTAACCCCAGGAGAATAACTCATCTTCACCTTCTTGATCTCACATTTTAATAAATTTAAGAATACTTAAATTGGTTGCTAGGTCTTAACGTTTTACAGGTGAAATGTAACCGTAATTTCTGTCCTCATAGCTTATTTAATCGCACTTCTCGCCTGTGAAACTCTCATCCGGTTTCTTGCTTCCCAGCAACCTACAATCTTCAAATATTCAAATGCAACGTCAATCGCCATCTTATATAATCCTGAATGCCATGCGTGATACACGCTCAGACGATCATGTATCTTTCGATACATGACTGACGGAACAGATTTTCTCCCGCGGTAGGTTGCCATTTCTTTCTGCGGCCATCCAAGGTTATAGAACCCGGTCTGGCGGTGAAGAAGAAGATTCATACCTTTCCCAATGGTATTTTACACGTAAGTGAATGTAATGGATTCGACTCGAATTCGAACTCGGCTCATCTATTCTTCAATCCGAGCCGTTATCCATTATTTCATGCATCCCGGAATATTGTTCTTTTATTGTCATTTCTTCACAAAAAGACTTCTCATTCTTTTAAATTTTAGTAACCCTTTGCGTCTTAGTGGCATTAACGCCTTTCTTGGAATGAAATTATTAAAACACATTATATTATTAACAGCACTGCATCTGAAATCTAAAGGTATGGGACACAGTCTTGGTGGTACTTGACGATCGGTGTCACTGAGATGGTATTAAAGTCAGACAAGCCATCCTCAGCTATTGGAAAATAATTTTCTTCAGATGTATGATCTGTCTTTGATTGTGTCATGGTTGAGAAGCACTAGGCCAAATATATGGAGCAAGGCAGTCACTGTGCTCTGCTGAACGAGGAAAGAAAGCAAACCAAAGAAAAATGTCTTTCGGTACATCATAGACAGAACAGCGAAAGCAAGCAAAATGCAGTTTTAATTGTCAGGCAATCCCATAATTTTTACTCAAAAATACTAACTTCGCTTGTATGTTTTGGTAGATATTATGCCAGATATATTTAAAAGTTGCCCTGTCAGCGGATCCTTGAATACTGCACCCCTTTCAAAGTAGTAAGAACCACCTTGAAAACTAGAACACAAACCGATCAAATGCCTACCAATCTGATTCTTGTACAAACCGAACTTGGGTTTAACTATCTGGTAATTAAGTGTAATATTAATTTTCTCTCTCTCTCTCGCTCTCTCTCTCTCTCTCTCTCTATATATATATATATATATATATATATATATATATATATATATATACAATTCTCAAAATGTGTGTGTGTGTGATCGGATGTTGTGTTTATGTGTTTCCATAGTTTTCATCCGATTTCGATGGATTTTTTTGGTTTGATAGATAATTCTTCAGTGTCGGTTTTGAGTTCAAATTGTTGGCGACAATGGCTCTCCACTACTTCCTGTTCATTATAACTCTCTGCAACGTTTTACTATTTACTATCTGTTCTTGGATATATATCTTTCACAAAAACTTTAATAAAAATAGTTTAAATTATTACAATCATATTATCTATAATTCTCAAAATGTGTGTGTGTGTGTGTGTATGATCAAATTTTGTTTATACGTTGCTACAGTTTTCATCCGAACGCTTCTGCGGGCTGAAAATGCTGATCAAAGGACTCAACGACTGAAGAGAAACGCCTCTTCAATTGCTGCTGCGTGTGAGGCTGAAACAAGATTAAGAACGCAAAAACGGCCCTTCTCAGGGCCACTCCCCCCATTCAAATTGTTAATCCCTCATTTGGGGATGTGCCTCAGATGTGCCTTAAACTGCTCCAATTGAACGGCCAAAATTCCCAGTAATGAAAGACCCGGTTGAAGACGGGTTACACTGCTAGTTTTAATAAATATTGCACTAGTAAGTAATGCAACAAGTGTTGATATGTTACATTAACCTTCATCTATGTGTCGTGTCCCTTCAGGACGTGGACAATCATGACTCTCCACAACATCATATCATTTGTAGCTCTTAGTAATATTTGTCTTTTTTAAGCTTACTCCCACACCCTCTTCTGGCATTCATTCATATAAGCTTGTCAGGTTACTCGCTGACCCATTCACTTTGCCTTCAATATGTCCTGTAGATGTCCAATTTTCCAAACCCCTCTTCCTTATTATGCATCTCACAAATAACAGTTGTCTTTCTTGATTCCGAGTATAAGTGTCCTATTATCTGAAACGAATGCGCCTTTATCTGTTATTCTATCGCGATACAATTTCATCCTTGCTATTTGCGATATTATATACACACCCATGAATATTACAAATGAACAGACGATATGGCGTAAATAAAGAATTAATAACTTACATGCCTAAATAGATATTTTACGTGAAAATCGAACGTTTGATTATAATATCTACGAAGTCTAGAACCAGAATATCCGAATCCTTTTTGTTTTTATCATTTCACTTCATGCAAGGCGATAATGCCCCTAAGACGCAACCGGTTAATGGGAGTGAAAAGGAATGAGAAAACATTAGTGAGGAGAAAGGCCAATAAAAGAACATATTTCAGGAAGACAGAATATCGCGATTGTCGTTGTATTTAAATATTTTAAGAATATAGATGAAACTGAAAGAGACTTCCACAGGTAAGAAGTGCGAGAAAAGAAAGTGTCAGAATATAACATACGATTTCATCTAGCTATTTCAACAGTAAAACGGTGAGACCTAGTTGCCAATCTAGTAGTACGCTTAAATTACTGTAGCCGAGACATCAAGCAGAAAAGTGCATTAGAATAACTGTCATAAAAATATTTGTAGAAAAGACAGAGGGAAACCACGTCACGGCGGTGGGAAAGACACTGAAGCCGAGATGCCCGGTCAGGATCGATTATATAACAGACCCTTCTTTGGATTTTGTCAAGAAACTCGAAATATATAGCCTGTGTAACAGACCGAACATGGCAGCAATATTCAATGGAAAGACGAATGGCAGATTTGTAAACGCGCGAGATGGATTCTAGCAAGAAATATCGTCTGGCATGACACAGTGAACCATTTTGCTAGAAATAGATCTAGCAATTGATTCAATATAATCGCTCCACTTCATGTCAGAGAAAGCATCGTTCTCATTACAAAGAAATCGCCGACATGGAAAGGATTGGAACGTTGCTGGTTTAAATTTTATTTTCTGTTAGGATTTTTACAACATCCCATATATCTGTTTTTGCTTCTCAAGCATAGTGATGACAAGGGAACTCAGAGATAGCAATGAGTTATGAATCTAACGTGCATGTGAAGTGGATGAGAAAATAAGGAAGAGGAGGGGTGGGGTGAAAATGCAAACATTGCTAATAGATACAAAAAAAAGAAGTTATGGAGAGCCATGATCACCAACATCCTGAACTTTCCTGCTGATATATAATAATATGTAAGGATTGAACAATCTTAATTGTAAACTAAATCTTTGCAGTCAAAACTCGTGTTGCCACGTACACAGTTTTGAATCACCCTCATTTCCTACGTATTCCATGGTAAGAAGAATGTTCTGCACAAAAATATTCTTTCCAAGAACCCCTACTTTGAATCAGAATCCCGCGTGGATGCTTCCCCAAACACAGCAATCTTGATTTCTTCAAGTCTAGGTTCAATTATTATCTATCACTACATATCCTCATAATATCCACTAATTTCTCTTCTTACGTTCATATTACACACCTCATTCAGTAACACTCTACCTTGAGTGGCTCTTAGGCCTTATATTGGGTAATCTTTAATAAAAATGTTAAACTCAGCCTTGTGTCACATCTACCCTCGGCTCGGCCAAAAAATCCCCGTAGAACCAGCATAAACAGGATCGGGTCAATCTACCTCCCCGAACGAGACTCGGCAGAGCCTTGTCCGGGTTCCTCTCTGCCTTTGGGCAGAGAGTTCGACTGTATAGCTGAAAAAAATTTCAGCTAGTCTCTATAGTCAGTTGATACTTATAAGTAGTTACTACCTATAATGTAATCACTCATGAGGGTAACAGGCTATTCTATTACATCATATATATATATATATATATATATATATATATATATGGATGTATTAGGAAAGTTTGATCTACACGGAAAGAATATTCAAATAATTCGTAACCTGTATAACATACAAAGGACTTGCATGCTATGATATCTAAAGAGTGAACACAAAAAGCAGAAGAAGGTGTACGGTAATGATGTGCTTTCTCATTTGATCTATTTAACCGTATAGCGTGTGACCACCCTCAAAGGATTAGAAGATATTTCATAATTTATTATAGGCGGATGTCGGCATAACAGCATACGCTGCGCAGGTGGCGTTGTGTTGATGGCAGACTGACAAGGAAAACTTAATGTGCTACTAGGCTATGTAGTCGAGGAAAGCAAGAAGAAAGGACTGTTAGCTGTAAGAAGACGTAATGTTTTTTTTTTTGTTTTTTTTTTAGAAACAGGGGAAACCCAAAGCGTGTGCACTGGAAGCGTAAAAATCAAGCAAGTGTGGGAATGTCAGTAGCTGGATCTTGTAGTAACAGACAACGGAAAGTTTGACACAAAGGCTCGAAGGTGCATCTGAAGATGATTTTCAGAAACTGTGCAAGGCATTAAGCGACCAGAAATAGCGGTTTTAAACAAAAGATAAAAACAAAAATCAGTGCTTGACTGCTTTTTAACGTTTACTCTCATTCATGGGAATCAATGTTGGACCACTTCTCCAGAGATGAAGGAAATTAAATCCATGTTCACACAATACAAGGCTCAGCAGTCGCTCAATCAGTGTTTGATTTGAATGTAAGAAGAGAAGTTAGAAGGTAAAGATTATGAGAATAGATAAATATTGACCTTTGATAGACCTTTCTCTTCAAGAGGTAAAGATTGTAGTTTTCGAGTCTGTTCCACAAAGCAGCGGTGATTACATTGGTCTGGTTGGTTGATTTTGTTTAGAGGCATATCAACACTTCTATGGGTTATTTCATGCCGATATCTACATATTTTGAACGTAATTTTATGCTTTCAACTACAGATATTTTGTACATTATTTTATACTTTTAGATTAAAGGTATGTTTTTTTCGAAATATTGTTTGTTAATCATAAAACGTATTTTACTATAAATTGTTTTTTTGTATATCTTTTTAGTGTTACACTGAATGTCATTTTGCCATAAAAAAATCTATTTTTTAATTTTTTGTGGTGCTCACAATTTTTTGATAATTGGGACCTTAACAAGGGCTTCCACCCTCGGTCAAGGTGGACCTCGGAACAACGCCAATTAAGAGGTGGTTCCATACTTCTCAAAACCTCCAATCTCCCGATTTAGAGACCTTGCTGCCAGATGTAGTTTATCGTCATACCCAGAAGAGTGTTTTTTAGAAACACGCTGTTTGAGTGAAACTTCCACATTGCAATACGGAGAGAACGAGAGTAATTCGACTCCGTGGTTAGCTGTAAAAGTTTGAACTGGAGGAACTGCAAAATGGGGTTAATCTGAGCTTTTGCCATAGAATTAGTGATACACCTGCGATGTTGCAAAGTGAAAATGACATAATGCCCGAGAAAGCCGCGTAAACTCTCTCAAGACTTCCGACTGACAGATGCTGAGAAGAGCATGAAAACGTCTTATGAATAACTCGGATAGGAATTGCAAAGAAACTCCTGCAAACTATCAAAAAGAAAGCTGAAATTTTGGGGACACACGATAAGAAAAGAAAACTTGAAGAATTTAAAACTTACAGGAAAAAATCTGAAGGCAAGATAAGCAGGAGAAAACGACGAGTAAGCTACTTGAGTTTGCCTGAATTATTATAATTAATTAGAGCAACACCATACAGGAAATTGTGGAGAGCCATTATCACTGGTCTCTTGAAAGGGTACGGTACAGAGAGAGAGAGAGAGAGAGAGAGAGAGAGAGAGAGAAAGAGAGAGAGAGGGGGAGAGAGAGAGGGGAGGGAGAGAGAAATAAAGTGGGAGGGGAGTTTCCGATTGCTGAGACACACCCAGTAGTAATTTGACACAGCAAGCGAAATTTCGTTTGTCACGCGAAAAAGAGAGTGAATGAGTGAGTGATTGAGTGAGCGAGTGAGTGAGTGATTGAGTGAGCGAGTGAGTGAGTGATTGAGTGAGCGAGTGAGTGATAGTAAAGGGAGATGAGAGGGAGGGTTAGCTAACAAAACAAAACAAAATAAAACAAAAACGTTACAGACAGCCCAGAATTCATTACTAGCCATAAGGCATTAGTATGTGTAAGATGAACGCATGAAAAATAAGAACTTGCCTGTAAAGAGATTTTATTTCGACCAATACGTGAAAGCCACATGTCGAAGCACTACAGCCAATTTGTTGAGAATCGTATCAATAGTTCTGTAAGCAACTGTTCGACATTCCATACCCACCCAAAATGACTATAAATTAAAAAGTTCTAGATGGAAAGAATGCAAAACATCATTTAATAAAGTATTCGTGGCAACACAAACACATGCCACTTATGAAGATACAGATATGAACATGCATCAACATTAAAAAAAAAGAAGCAAGTGTAATGACAAATATACGTAGATGTAGGCTTTAAGAAAGCTTTATTCAAGTGAGAATACAAGGTTCGCATATAATGTCCTTTTGTAGTCCCAGTAAACAGAAAAAGCTCTCTCAAAGAGGAGAGTAATGAAACAAGGGGAGACCACTTTTGATTATTCATAATAAGGTAGATAAAAAGTGACTCTAAATTTAACAGAAAAAACTATGGAAGTAGTTTCAGCTTCTTTTTAAGTTTGTGTTTGGCTATTGTTAGATTTATTGAAAAATTGTAAAATCATTGATAAAAAAGTCGACGTGTCATAAAACAAAAAGAACTAAAAAAAGATCCAATAAGACGGCCACAATAAAATTAGTCACTATAAAAAGAATCAAATATGATCATTTTAGGAAAGACTTATTTCAAAATAGCGTTCGAAAGCATTTTATCGCTGATATACTAAATATTAGGATTCAGTAATAAAATATTTAGAATAAAAAAGTTCGTATTATTTTATATAATAAGATATTATCTTCCTTAATTTTAAGCTAGTTTAATTTACATTTAGTTACCGTTGTTTTTATCACAACGACGAGTTCGTTTTGCCATTGATGAATATTAATTACAATCTAAGGCACTTAAGATAAAGTATGATGTCGATTTAACGTCTACGATTTTAAAGTAAATTCTAAGACTATTAAGCTATACAATTTTACGACCACATCATATTGAAACACCGGTTCCGTATGATCACTGAAGTTAAGCAATGTCGAATCCGGTCAGTACCTAGATGGGTGACTGCGATTTTGTTTAGCGGTATATCAACTTTTTATTGATCATTTTATACCGAAATTTTACTTTCTTGCAAGTATTGTTAAGTTCTCTTGCAAAAAATGTATTGCTGGTAATTTTTTAAATATGAAAATGTATTACTGGTATTGTTACTATAAATATGTACTTTTATACTTTCATAGTGTTATAACCCCAGTTTAGGACCCTAACAGGTGCTACCACTCCAGGTCAGGGTGAACCTGGTAACAACAGGGCTTAAGACGTGGGTCCAAGCTCCTGAAAACTTCCCGATCAGAGGCCTTGCTGCCGGTTGTAGTTTATCGTCATACAGAGGATGCTAGATGGCTGATCATTTGGCAATAGCGAGTGCAAAAGCTTGGATGTACGGTTTGTGTAATGGATAATGGCTCGTAATTGGTAATCAGAGAGCCGGGTTTCAATTCCTGTTGGGTCCGTTATATTCACTTAGGCGAAAATAACCCTTGGCAAAAGTATGAACCCACCTCTTCTCCTTCCCATCTATGGGTTAATTAGTAAGACTTGTATCACTACACCATTATAATTATTATTATGTTAGGTTAAACGATGATGTCGCTTTAATCTCTTTCATGCTATCATCAGCTAGAAAGTTGTTGATTATATCAACGCCTTGTTGATCATCTGAGCACCTCGACGTAGTCTGATGTTTAGCAGATTTGTCTTGCTAGATCTATTACGACTCGGTATTGAGTTCGATCCTCACTGGGTGTTCCGAACTTCCCACGTTGTGCCACATCTAAGCTATGCTTAAGAAATTACCATCTTATCTTTATCCTAACCTGATGAAAGCAGCTGGGTCCTCTGCAAATATCCTGTCATTATGTACAGGATCAGGGACCCTAGACAATAAATATAACACGAGGAGGGTTTGTTTGTTTAGCGGCATATCAACATCTTATGGGTCATTTAAAGCTAAATTTAATTTTTTTGGGTGCATTAGTAATTTCATTTACAAAAGTATATTGCTGGCATGTTTAATATGAAAAAGTATTTTTATACTTTCACTGTGTATTCGCCCCAAAACACGAGGACAATCGCCTTTGGTATATTGAAGGCCTTTAGTGAGTAATGGCAAAGAAGGTTCTTACATAAACTCTCCAGTTTTGAATCGATAGAAGAGCGGTCCTAATCCGTAGGTCCATGAAGGCTGTTGTTAATGGCCAGGCTACTGAAGCAGATGAGGTCAGTGTAGGCGTCCCCCAAAGCTGACTTCTCGGTAGAATTCAAAAGCGTCTACGCGACCTTGCGGGTAATGAATTGTTTTTCTCCTTACAACCGCTTTTCCACAGACGAAACGTCGCATGCCTCTCACTACTCTATCACTATTTGCATGGCAGTTGTTCTGACACGCTACATTGGGTACTTCTACCAGTTTTGATCTTCATTGCTGGGACTCGTCACGCCAGATACACTGAGACGAAGCATCCTCATTCATTTCGTATATCATTAGTAAGAAGGTTCCACTCGGACAGCTTCTTTCCGAGAACTGTTGCTTTGAAGAACAGAATCCCGAGAAGATACCTTCCTCGATTACTATCATCCCCATTCCCTTTGTATTCCATTTGTAAGAAGCAAGATGCACTCGGAGAGCTTCTTTTCGAGAACTCCTTCTTTGTAGAACAGACTCCCGAGAGGATGCTTCCTCGATTATTATCATCCCCATTCCCTTCGTATTCCATTAGTAAGCAGGAAGTTCCACTCGGACAGCTTCTTCCCAAGAATCGCTGCTTTGTAGCAAATTTAGCTTTCTTAATCTCCGACATGCAATAAGTAAGATGCTAATGCTGCATAATTCTCTCTTAGATTTAAAAAAGGAAAAAGCTATTACTGTATGCACTTTTGACTCCCTCAGCAATGTTTACTGTTTTGAAATACGAAATAGATAATATCATATGTTTATTCAAATTTTCTTGTTTTATACTTAATTGATATTTTCATAAAATTACGAATAAAAAAAATTTCATTGTTATTTATAAAATGGTAAATAATAAATATTGAGTTGTAGTTGGTTTACATATTTTGATAATTTTGTAATAAAAAGATTTATTTTCAAATTTATTTCTTTATAAAATAGTTAAAAATACCGCAGTTTTCTTGGTTCACATAATTTTATAATCATATAAACAAACATGTCAAGGGTGTCAAAAGTGTATACAGTAATACCGGTGTCAAAGGAGTAACCGTACTTTGAAACACCATTTTTCTGCAGGCATGAATGTTGAACTTTGTTATTTTAATCTAGTCTTGATACTTAGAACCGTAACTCCACCACTAGCCTGCATTTGCACCACAACGCGTCAAATTTAGCTTTCTTAATCTCCGACATGCAATAAGTAAGATGCTAATACTGCACAATTCTCTCTTAGATTTAAATTGCTTCAAATAATTTATGTTCTATATTTTGTGTTCATATTTCTTCTGTTTGAAGACAATCGCTACGTTACTTGTTTAACAAAATGACTTTCTATAAGAACACAATTTGGCTTTGTATGTACAAACTTTAATCACCTTGTGTCACTCTAGTAAGTCCCCGACTCCTTTTGTTATTAGTCTATCTTTACTCAGATCAAGTCGAAAAAGGAGTACTGCTGCCATATCTGTGATGGAGGTGCCCAGTCCTAACTTTCCATTCTTGAGAGTATTCAAAAGCGTCTACGCGATCTAGTGGGTAATGAATTGTTTTTCTACTTACAACACCTTTTCCACAGACGAAACTTCGCACTCCCACTAATCTATCGGTATTTACATGGCAAATGTTCTGACAATCTACAATCCATACTTCTACCAGTTCTGACCTTCATTGCTGAGACTCGTCATGCCACATATAATGGGACGAAGCATCCTCATTCATTGCGTATTCCATTAGTAAGAAGGAGGTTCCACTCGCACGGAATTTTTCCAGAGAACAACTGCTTTGTAGAACAGACTCCTGAGAGGATGCTTCCACGATTACTATCATCCCCATTCCCTTCGTATTCGCTTAGTAAGAAGGAAGTTCCACTCGGACATCTTAATTCCAAGAACTGTTGCTTTGTAGAACAGGCTCCCGAGAGGATGCTTCCTCGATTATTATCATCTCCATTCCCTTCATATTCCCTTAGTTATAAGGAAGTTCCACTCGGACAGCGTCTTTTTGAGAACTGCTACTTTGTGGAAAACACTTCCGATAGGATTCTTCCTCTATTACTATCATCCCCATTCCCTTCGTATTCCCTTAGTAAGAAGGATGTTCCATTCGGACATCTTCTTCTCAAGAATCGCTACTCTGTGGAACGATCTTCCGACCAGTACACACTTAATAAACATATCGCTCCGTCAGTAACTGCCTTGAGAGGCTCTTGCGTGAAATGAACATTATTTAATTAAAAGTGTGGATTACTTTTCTGTTTTATCTACCATTGTGAAATTAAACGATAGGTTGTGCTGCATTATACGACTTTTAATATGTTCTATGTGAAAGGGAATGATCAGATGTTTTACCTTTTACACTTCTACTCAGTGCTTAATTGGGACAAAGGATAATTTGTAAATTTTAAAGCATGCAAAACAAAACTACTATCAATTAATCAGCATAGAGAACCTTTTTATAATTTCCATGAGAATAACACTTTTTGCCTTCCACTGAAATGTAGTAGGCTGATTATACTGAATAATTTCCTAGGTTTATTGCTCGGATAGTTGGAACTCTGTGCCATGCTAGGCAATGTTTCACGTCAGAAACCGTCTTGAGGATTATTTATAAATCTACCCTTTTCCGTGCATTGAATATTCTTACCATATTTGGTCTTTTGTTCCTATTATATATTTCAAGATGATTGACCAAATCCAAATGTTATGTAATGAAATTGGCCATCACCTGGCATATTGACTTCAGTCAATTTTCCACCACAGTGACGTGACTTATCACTGTCTTTTCTATATTTTCTTCCTATAAGTTTTCCTCCTTGGTGTCTCGACTGCATACATTTAAGCGTACTACTTGATTGGCAATTAGGTTTCACCGTTTTATTATTCAAATAGTTAGAATTAACCGTGTGCTATATTCTGATTTTTTCTTTTCTCACGCTTCTCGCCAGTAAATATCTCTTCCAGTTTCTTGCTTCCCTACAATTTTCAAAAATTTAATGCAACGCCAATCGCTATTTTCTGTCTTTCTTTTTCTGTGTTTCTTTTTTATTGTCCTTTTTCCTCACTAAAGTTTTCTCATGGTGTTTCACACGGAGTAACCAGTGACATTATTGCCTTACTTGAGAATAATTATTCAAAAAAGAAGCAAAAAAACAACTATTAAGTACCATCGACGACTTAAACGATAAGCTCGGTTTACCTGTAACTGTTCCTGAAATGCTACTATATGATGCGATATCAATTATAAGCTGATATATTGTTAAGGACACATCTAGAGGATGTTACATCATTTTTTTTTACCAATCCTCGTCTTGACAAAGAAGGTCTGCTGAGAGAAGCGAACCTCTCAAGAATCTAGAGTCGACCTGGTTCTGGAGAGGTCCGCTTTGTCAAGAATTCCACACTCCTCAAATGTTGCAGAGTCCTGTTGGCAGACTTAGGATCTTCCAGCAGCTACCTTCTCGACTCAGGGCAGCACTACCTACACAGGGTACTTGATGTAGGTCTTTGTGTTTAATCTGAGGCCCTCACCAACACATTCCGGTGTTCTTTTCTTATCAGAATGATCATTGTGAGTTTTTCCGAGCTGCCGTATCTTCGTAATCACCATTAGATTCATCCAACTCTTTCCGAATCCTCTGCAATATCCTCAGATTGACACCCAAACAATCTGAAAAGTTCATATTGAAGCTTTCGGCGCAAATGCTAAGTAGTACAGCATGCCGTTTTCAAGTTTATGGCGGAGTGAATAGCGTCATGGTACTTTTTTCTCACAGACGATGCCCAACTATACTGAGTAATCGAAAAAATAAAAAAGAAACAACAAGTTTGCGCGAAATTAAAAAAAATATACAATGGCGACGATTTGCCCAACTTACTCTGTATATTTTAAATAAAAGGAACTTATAAATTTAACTTTTTTCTTTTAATTTTTAAATATTTTTATAACCATGTATATTGGCTTGGGAAAAAAAGAGTAATTCTTTCAGGAAGGGAAATATTTGAAAAAACTTGGCATTCAGATTTGTATTTTGATAAGATTCCATATCGGTATTCTCGAGAATTTTCCATCTAATTATGTTACTTCCTCTTTTAATAAATGTGCCATCATTTAGATCAAAGTTGTGATTGAAATTATTTCTATGTATGACTAATGAATGACTTTCTCAAACCAACATACATGACTATAAAAATGCAAAAAAAAAAAAAAAATAATATATAAGTGGTGGTCTTGGAAAGTTTCGGAATTAGAATCACATGGCAAGCTTCATAGCTGCGGTACTCATCTATGATACATCAATTTCCCTAACATTTTCTCGTTTTTTTTTAATGGCTATTGGTCGTCCTGAGGTCTCATCACGGCGAATCGATGCTCGACCAGCTTTGAAAAGCGTTTAAACTCAACAACCTAAGTTCAAAATAAAGAATGTAAGCAAAAAGATTGATGAGATATTCTTAATAGATTCAGTAGCAGATATGCCGCGCTTCACACAAAATTTAATGCAAGCCCGTTTCAAATTTGTCAGCTATCGTAAAGGTCGCATAACCGTTCCATAGCAGCGTTACACAGCCTCAAGTAATAATTGGACATGGATAATATTATGAATCCTCTTGGCAGACTGACTCAGTAGTCTGAGTATCAATGAGCGTTATCAGTGCATGCATTTCCGTTGAAGAGTATAATCACAGTACGCAGAGTTTGAGAAATTTCCGATACCATCCCGTACACTGATTCTTGTCTTAAGAAAGTTAAAAACGAAACACTAATGCAAAAATAGATTTCTCCAAAGAGAAATTACTGTGAATGATCAAACATTTAAAAAGTATTTTGGGAACTTTTCTTCTTGAGAATTATCGACGAGCTTTACTCTTCTATTTAGAAGTTTAGTTGAAATTGATAAACATTGGAATAATCAATGGTCTACAACATGGAAAGACGCCAACACACTGAAAGTATCTAGACCAAGCGTTGAAACTTATTTTCAATATATTGAATATGTTAGTTGCTTTGATGTGTAGCTTCCACGAAATTGAAGTGAAAAATTAAAAGGCTAAAAAGTATTGGGCTGAATTTTTATGTGATTCGCTACTTAAACGAAACGAAAATGCTCCGACTTTTAAAGGCGCCTAGATATGTTCTCCTTGTGGACACCTCATGCCCCACGGATTAAGTATAACGTCCTCTTGACAGAGAAGTGTTGTCTTCGAGGGCAGCACTCTGGGATTCAATTATAATACATTTTAAGTTCGATTGGGTTGCCGATTGGCTCAGCAAACTATAAAGCTTTGTTGATAATGGTATTTAACCAAACGTCCATCGAAACGGAATGCGACATTAAGTCGAGTTTATATAGTGGTCTCACGCACACAAAATACCAGGGACAAAAATCGTCTCTTGGCACTTTTATTCTTGGGAAACCTCAGGGAACTGATAAATTATAGCCACTACACGAAAGTGAGTTATTGCCTTGAGGTGTGTGTGTGTGTGTGTGTGTGTGTGTGTGTGTGTGTGTGTAGGGGGGGGTTCGTCCGCCGGAGCACAAGCATATTATGACTTTATTTTTCATACGGGTAGGTTTCTGGCTGGGATAGGTAAACATACAACTTGGTTGAGAGATTTTCGCTCATCCGTTGTATTCAGGAGATGTTGCAACTTAGGATTACCATATATTCTGGTTTTTAGAAAGTTCTTTGAAAGAAAAAAATCCTGGAGGCCCGTGAATAAGAACAGTTCTTTTGTGTGAAAAGATAAAAGTTTCTGGGAAAATTTAATTATAAAGCCGCCTGAAAGAAGAAAGAAATATTAGGAGAAAATGGTAGATTTATGTTTTCAATATTTTTACTTAAAAAATATCCTAATGAACTTTTTAGTACGCCAAATACATGGAACATATTTTTGGGAGTCAGTGATAGCATAAATCCTACAATGGGTAATTTAATTTCAGTATATGTCTATATTTCTAAGATAAGGTATTATGTACACTATTTACGTTATTCAGACTACTGTGCTCATCATTGTCGCCATATTTATTACAACGTTTTGGCCGTTGTACACTCCGGCCTTCTTCAGGTGGTTGGAATGTCGAACTAAACCCTTTATTTCGAGGACACATGGCACAGTGTATAAAGGCGTTAGTTAGATCCAGTGACAGAACCCAAAGAGAGTTTCAATATCTAGTTAACGCGGTGGAGAACTTGGAGAGGGGAATTAACGGGTGATAACTGATAACTGATATCCATTAGACATGGCACGTGGAACTAGAACAGTCTATCTCAGTGAGCGAAATAAAGGGTTCAGTTCGACATTCCAACCACCTGAAGAAGGCCGGAGCGTACAACGGCCGAAACGTTGTAATAAATATGGCAACGATAGTTCGAATAATGTAAAGAGTGTAATTTAATTTCTTTCTTTTTATTTTTTAGAAAAGAATACAAGTAACTATTGTAACGAATCTCACCAACCCTGTTCTTTTATTGCTTTGTTTTTGTCTCTGAGTTATATTTTAAACTTTTGTAAACACCTGTTTTATTTTTTCTAGCGCTGGGCAGATTTTCTGTAGATCTCGTGATATATCGTAAATCAAGAAATACGTAGCTGGGGTTTCATTACTGCCTTTTTTGTCTATAATTTTAGTGTAAGATATGAACAATATCAGTTACAGATTATATACATATTCGAAGGTATTCACTGCCAGTGAATTTGCAAGGTACTTATCCCTTATTAGGGTTATTTGGTGTCTCCTATGGAATTTTAATTCCATCCACTATAGTTTCAGTTGTAATTCATAAAATATCCCCAAATCTATGAATGTAGGTGCATTTAAAATATTTATTTCCTTACTGTATATTTACATGTAGATATCAATATATTTATAGGTAGATATCAATATATTTATAGGAAGATATGAATATGTTTATAGGAAGATATCAAGATATTCATTCAAATTGGTAGGAATTCAACATCCCCAGAATAACCACTGGACTTTTATTTTAATAGGTTGGTGCAAAAATAATGACGTAATAATGTCGTTTTTTGACGTTAATAAATACTTCAAAAAACGACATTATTACGTCATTATTTTTGCACCAACCTAATATATATATATATCCACGGAAAGTAACGTACATGTATAAAAAAAATGCAAAATTGTAATGGAAAATTAAAACAAGTGATGGAAAACCGAAATGCGAAGATGCATAGGAATAGCGAAAGTTGCCTTTCAAAAGCTAAGCAAAATATTAAGAAACAGGATATTTTTTTTGTTAAAAACAAGAAAGGCGTGCTGCGCTGCTATATAATATCAATCCTCCTATGTAACAGTGAATTCTGGACAATTTTATGAAGAGGAGGTTTGAGGTAACAGAGATTTAATTCTACAGAAGGATGCGGCGAATACCATGGACGGAGCATTGTAATAGAAATGGAAACAAAACGGAAACTTATAAAAAGAATAGTTAAAGTTTTTGTGACACATAATGAGGAAAGAGGGCGTGGAGAATTTGGCACGCAGAGAGGAATAGCGGGTAACGTACCTAAACTAACTTTGTATATGATTGGCAGACCATGGACTGGGAAAATAGTAAGGGACAAATATTGCTTTATGCTACAATGGATAAGAAATTGTGAAGAGCCGTGATCAAGCAATCCCTGGGAAAAGGCATATACAAGAAGAAATATATTGAAAATGCTAAAAGAATAATCAGACCAAAATTCTTTAAAACCATCAAAGTCCGAGATTCAGTGAAAAATTTAAAATTGATTTTAAAAAAGGTTTTCTATTTCGACTTAATGTTTTGTTTGTTTAATTTAAATCAAATATAATTCTTCATGTGGACAGTTGTACTTCTGTTAATAGGTTCAACGCTCTGTAATAAAATATTGTTTCGCCAAGTAAACATTAATTTTATGACACTAATTCTATTTTAAAATGAGCAAAAATTTAAGGCAAATATTTGGGGAATTTTTTCTTGAAAACAATCCAGATAATTAAAAAAAATAATTACGTTTTTCAAATAGTGCGGATGTTATCGTTGATGAAAAGTTGAATTAGCTTGCCGAGTTCAAATACAGACTGAGTTTTACTCATTCACTTTTCACTTATATCTTTGGAAAAAAACAATCTTTTACTATCTATGGGTTAAATAGTAGCGCAGACCAGGCGATTTTAACCTTAGTTGGCAACCAGTCGAAGAGAAAAAAACTATCACTTCCAAACCAGCTTTAACAGAAACGTGTTCCGTCAGGTTCTTTTGTATTAGACACACCGACTGTTGCCACGGCTGCAGTACATGCGGTGTCCCAACGATGACAAGACTTGTGATCATGATTCCATTTAAAACTTTTGTTCAAATATATGGCTAGTTATTATACGCAGATTTCAATATTTGCGTGTCTTTTATGATATATTTAAGCGAATAACAAGGTCATATCACCCACACACAAACGCACACACAAACGCACACACAAACGCACACACATACGTAAAACAAATACAAGCCAACAACGGCTTCTCAAACTACATAATAGACAGACAAATTAAACTGTTTCTTACAAAAGTAAGCAATAATAGAATATTTCTCAGAGATAATAAAATTAATATAAATATATTCTGATAAATAAAAGAAATTACAAACAGGACGAATTTGCCCTGAGGAATATTATAAAATGTGTTTCACTTAAGTTTAAGTCGAACAAACTAAAAATATCAAGTTAATTATTTACGATAAAAAATTAAAAACAGTCAACTTTATCATCAGCAACAACAACTCGCCAGCGAAATCAAAGTTGCCTGAATTTTAAATATGTTCCAAGGTAAGGTGTTAAATCTTTTGCTGTAGCTTTCGCCAGTTAACAAATGCATGCATATATATATATATATATATATATATATATATATATATATATATATATATATATATATATATTAAAGACATTTTAATGTTTAACATTCTTTTTATAGATACAAGTACTTAAGTAAATTTTACTTAAATACTTGTATCTATAAAAAGAATGTTAAACATTAAAATGTCTTTAATAAATTGTCGGACTTTGTCCATTTCTTAATTTGTGACGTCATTTGTTTACATTTGATAGGACATGAGCAGTTATGAGTGTACGAGATTCATGGAAGATTGAAGTTTATAAGCAGTAAATTCGACATTGCCAACCGAACGATCCTTTGTGGCTTAGGCACGTCAAGCTAAATGACGGTTCCGTATAGGATGCAGGTTCGAATCCTGTCAAAGGACGAATATTTTCTATGAAAATTTCTCGGACATTCAGGCCGGCAAATGTTATTTAATACTGTTTATTATAAACAAAGCATTTACTTAAATACTTGTATCTATAAAAAGAATGTTAAACATAAAAATGTCTTTAATAAATTGTCGGACTTTGTCCATTTCTTAATATATATATATATATATATATATATATATATATAATTAGGAAAATACCTTAAAAATCCATGGTCATTAATAAATTTATTTCGATGAATATAAGCAAACTCATCTCATCAGACCGACTACATTTTATGAAATGGAATCAAGATATATCCCAGAACGACAGATATACAAAGATAAAAAAAAAAGAAAATTAAAAAATCCAAGCCGAAGCAATTAGCCAAAATAAATTGACCAAGGAATGTTTTCTTTGGGGGTTTACATTATGAAGAGAGAACCAGAAAAAAAGAGTAAATATAATTGGGTAAGGGAAGGTAAAGAGATAAGAAGGTTAAATTTAAAACAGTTACAACAACGTGTCAAATAAAGCTCACAAAAAGAGGATCATCATCGTCATATAATCATCATCACATGATACTAATGATAATAATAATAACAAAATATAATATACTTATAAGAAAAATATATATTAAAACATAAATACATACGCACATATATATATGTATATATATACATCTATGTATCTATATATAACAAAAAATATATGATAAATAATAACAATTGATCATGATAATAATAATAAAAATAAAATAATATTAGGTTGGTGTAAAAATAATGACGTAATAATGTCGTTTTTTGACGTATTTTTTAACGTCAAAAACGACATTATTACGTCATTATTTTTGCACCAACCTAATATTATCATTAAATAAAGTATATATATATATATATATATATATATATATATATATATATATATAGTGGGGTTGAATAAGTGATCGTACACATGATAATATTTCATATTTTTATTTGTAACATATTAAATTAACAAAATCTGTATCAGATTGCATACTAAAAATGTATGCATATAAAACTAAATATTCCATGATTAAGAAAATATAGCAATATTTACATTTTTAGGGGTTTAAAAAATGATCGTACAGCAGAACAAAAACGTTTTCTCCATTTAATATTTTGTAGCAAAGCCTTTATTAAGTTCAACAGCAACCAATCTCTCCCTGTAGTCTTTAATTAACGATTCGCATACTTTAGAAGGTATTTTGTCCCATTCTTCCTGAGTAATTGTCTTCTGGTTTTAGATGTTTGTTAGACCTCTATCACGGATCTTATTTTTTAAAAACCGCCATAAATTCTCTATTGGATTCAAATCCGGCGACAAACTGGGTTATTGTAAGATGTTAACGTTGTTATTAGCAAGCCAATTCTTCGTACTCTTAGCAGTATGCTTCGAATCATTGTCCTGCTGGAAGATCCAATCAGGAGGATGCTCAAGATTCTCTACAGAAAGCGATAAATTTTCGTTTAGGATTTGTTGATATTTTTTCTGCATTCATTCTACCGTCTATAATTGCTAGTCTGCCAACACCTCGCATCGAAACCCTCCCCCCAAACAATGATACCACCCCCCACCAAATTTGATAGTATGGTGTTCTTGGGTGCGTATGCTTCGCCGTCTTTCCTCCATACATGATTCAGGGAATTGCAACCGAACAACTCAATTTTACTTTCATCTGTCCAAAGAACTTTTTCCCAATAAGAATTTTCCTTATCTTTATGCTCTGTCGCAAATTTCAACCTGGCATCTCTATGCCGTTTCAGAAGAAGTGGTGTCTTTCTTGGGGAGCGCGACTTTATACCGTCCCTGCGTTGTTCATTTACGTTAACTCCTGACAAACTCAGATCATGTTTCTGTAACTTTTTCCATTGTTCCATAGCTTAATAATCAGCTCTTTTTTAGCACAAGTCATTTTCTTATGTTTAGCCATTTTTAGAACCGTTATCAGTGAACAGTCACTGCAGACTGATCCAATTTTGAAATGAATGTTGCAATAGAGTTACTGAGAATATTCTAGAACAGTTTAGAATCTTCTATCTTGAAGTACAATCAAAATCTACCGTATTATAATGCAAAACTTAATACTATACGAACACTTTTTCCACTATTCGAAATATAAAAATTTGCATAACTATCACTTATCGATGAATTTCTAAATTTTAAATTGCAGATTCTGATTCTGTGCTCCAAAATACATTGTTATTCGAGGTTTTCATTCGCTATAGGTGAGAATAACAAGCATTTGTTTTCTGTACGATCACTTATTCAACCTCGCTGTACACACACACACACACATATATATATATATATATAAGGTGACAGGGAAAGTTTTCAATCCGAACAAGAAGTGTACTTTTTTTAGCGTAGAATTTTTCAGTACAATCGTCCTATACATAAACAAAGATGCAAACGTGTGTTTCAACACACCTGTTTATTTCGAGAACCCGACCTAATTATGGCTTCAAGATCAAAAGAACGGGTCCACCAAGTGTGGCTCGAATTCACTATACATTAGTAATAACTGGAGGCAATAGCATTACACCACCGACCAAATTCCCCATTTTGTGTAAGTGTCACTGAAGAATGGTTGGTAAGCAAATAGAACAAAATGGAAATTATATCAGCCTCACGCGAGAAAAGAAATTCTTGTCATGAACGGTTTTTAAGTGAGCTGGGCTTAGTATATTAGTTATCTTTATTTTAGTCACTTTTAATCAGTCTCTAGTCAACGGGGAAACCTCTCTCTCTCTCTCTCTCTGCCTATATATATATATATATATATATATATATATATATATATATATATATATATATATATATATATATATATACATATATGATAATATAGGCGGTTAACTCACGTTCATAGTTTATTATTGCTGAAAGAATTCGCCTATTTCTTCATGTATAGCAACTATTCGTTCTTATTAAACTTGTTGAAAGCATTGTGAATGATTTTGACTTCGGATTTGATTTACTTGGTTAAAAATTTGTTACTGCCTAATATAGTTTTTTCTTTTTAATCAGGGTAACTAAAGAACATAAGAAAGTGAATGTGGAAGCTGATTTATAGTATTAATAGTAGTTGTTGTTCTTTTTCATCATCATCATCATCATCATCATCATCATCATCATCATCATCATCTTCTTCTTTTTCTTCTATATACAGCGTCCTGTGCGATCACTGGTCTTAAGAACTCCCCCTCTTTTGTACCTCTTATTAAATTTATTTTTGCTATCTTTCCTAATCCCTATTCTGCCAACCGTCCACACAAGATCGTTATGTAGTATTAAAGAGTTTGTATAACGCTCGTAATTGTTGGTTAGTTAGACTGTAAGGAAAATACTGCAACAATAATATGTCTAAACAGTGACATTATCTCTGTTACACTATACACCAAAACCCAGACATGCATGCATACATCGCACTGTCTTTGGCTTGTTCTTTCAGCTTTATTTACAGGCAACTACTAAAGGAAATGACGTAAACTCATGCATCCAAGGTTTGCAGCATTAATACAGACTCGTGTCATGAATGAACATCGTCAATACCGTTTGGAAGTAAATCATGAATTGTTGATATCAGCTGAACTCTGTGAAAGGTCAATTGACAATGCCTACTATTTAATAGTTAAAGAAGGAAGAGAAATCCTTTTCTCTGGTGCGGTCAATCATTAGAAAACGTTTTTCATACACAGAAGAAGACAATTTAAAAAAATCATTATCTTCATCAGGCAACATGTTAACGAGAGTAAGAATGTATTTAAATCTAAGTTGAAATGAGGATCCCTTTTGCCGTTGTGAAATCTTGATTCAGTTTTCCTCTCTATTGCTTCCATTAAAAAAAAAAAAAAAAAAATTCACTGTTCTCTTGATGGCGATTTCATTTCGTCATTATATAGATTGTCAAAGCAGAGCAACCACAAGAAATCTACGTGTTTAACGCACATCAAAGAAATTTACGTGTTTAACGCACATCAAAGAAATCTACGTGTTTAACGCACATCAAAGAACGCCGTAGGTAATGAATGTGGTCGGTAGACACGTGAGGATTTAACAGATTAAAGTCCTTTCTTATATTCTCAGTTTTTCAAACAGAGCTCCAGTATTAACTTAGAGATTGCGTTACTAAATATATTCATTGAACCTCAATCAACTGACAATCAATTAAGCTGGATTCGTTTGTAATACTGATGGTCAAAATGTTAAGACGCAAGGGGAGTGAATGAGACTGAAAAGACTTTATAAAGAACGGAAAACCCAATCTTAAACAGAAAACAATAGATAAACCTCTAGTCCTGTTCAAAAGTTGGTGGAGGAGTGTGAACCGGGTGAAAGACGAACCTATCTAATCCTATTGAGGAGAAAAATAGTAAATAAAATTTAAGAGTTCAGACGGAGACGTTAGAAGTATAGAGTTTAAGTAGACTTTAGAAGGGAGTTAGTCAAATGACAGCCATTCTCCAACTAGCATGATGGGAAAAGCAACTCGCATATATATATATATATATATATATATATATATATATATATATATATATATATATATATATATGAATGATTCATTGTAATATAAATTAAACTGCACCACATATTTGATTTAAAACAACTGATTCGACGTGCAAATTTTCGGGAAAACAACTGAGACATTGTTCTACTTATTGAACTATTTAGTTCATGCCACGTTGGTTGATAAACTTCTACAACAAAATAATTCTTAAATTGCCATATTAGTAAAAATCTTTCGCACTTAAATTTTCCAAAATTCAACCCAAGCGTTGCGACTGCACGCTTCACTATTTTCTATCTGTTTTCAGTAACACACTTCGATAAAGCATCTTTCGATTTGCGTTATATTTTTTCCTCTCGGATGCTACCTGATTTTTACCAAAAAGAAAATAGTTTCCATGCCTGATGATGACCGGAAGACACGTTGAAAGTACTTGCTTATTTAAGGAAGATCTAATATAGCTTATAATTAAAAAAAACAAAACAAAAAAAAACAAAAAACAAGGATCATAACATTCATCGAGTGGTTAGTCGGTTAATGCCTTTTTAAAATTTAGTTAACGAAGTGAATTCGCAATTTTATCTCATTAACTTTACTAATTTACTTTTTGTATGAATGATTCATTTTAATAAAATAAAAACTGCACCACATATTTGATACATACATATATATATATATATATATATATATATATATATATATATATATATATATATATATATATATATATAGCTTAGAAAGTAGCGGCTACATATGCTCTAATTCAAAGGTGGAACATCACGACTGATAAGAAAGAAGACTATGTTGAGAGCTACTTATTGTAATTAAAGAACCGGAATTACTTTTTGACCGATTCTCTTATAGAAAATAAAATATATGTGTGTTTTTGGTGGCGGTTGGTGGGGAGTTATATAGTCCCAGTAAACAGAAATAGTTCTCTCAAAGAGGAGAGTAACAAAACAAAGGGAGACCACTCTTGATTATTCATAACAGCTGGTATACATTAGTTGGGCTGATACTTGAATCTATACGTAAACATTGGTCGGCTTTATGCGTGAGTCTATTTGTAAACATTAGTCGGGATTATTGTTATGAATAATCAAGAGTGGTCTGCCCTTGTGTTGTTACTCTCCTCTTTGAGAGAGCTATTTCTGTTTACTGGGACTATAAAAGGACACTATACGTGACCCGTGTATTCTCAATTAGAGAAAGCTTTTTTTAAAGCCTACAGCTGCGTACTTTTATCATTACAGTTATACTGGCGTCTAGAGGTAAACATTAGTCGGATTTAGACTTGAGTTGGTCTGGTGGATTTTACTGCTGGTTTATTTAATGTCGAAATCGGATTTTTATAATACTAGAATCTTTAAGTAAATTTGAGCCTGTAGGTAAATTTTGTTTTTTTCTTTATAGTTGAGTCTGTTAGTGAACTGTGGACGTTCTTAACAGAACCTGTAAACACCACACATTAGGTGGCACATTTTGGGATGTATCTCTTTGCAGGGTCCACAGTCAGCTTATTCTAGGCCCCGCTGACAGGGCAAAAGAAAGGAGATAGATGAACGAATTCAATGATATTCATAAGATCAGCTATTTTGTCAACTAGTTTCCCCTAATCTACATTTTAGAAGTTGAAAATATGAAATTAATAACCCAGCGTTCTGAAAATATGTGTGGTATGAAAATAAACACTTCATACAGGGACATTTTTGAAGATTTTGCATCATGGCTTAACGTTATTTATGTTATCAATTTTTTTTACATCCACGACGTCAGTGACAATATTCTCTTTTACATTTCCACTTTGCTGGCAATTATAGATATTTTACTAAGCCCCAGTTTACAAGAGCAAAGTCCTTACTACAATCCGAGAGATTATCTTGATATCAGGTTCTTTATTTGCGACGCGCCCTCTATGCATCTAATTATGTTCCTTCTTTTTTTTTTAAGAGCAAGCAAAAATGGCATATCCCTTTGGAACAAATAAATAAAGACAGTCCAAGCTGAAAACACGAAAATGACCAAAGTATCTCCCCGTATATTGAATATGTTTTTAATCATTTCAACCCAAGCAAGGCAATTATGTCACCAGCACACAAGGGGTTACTGGGAGTGGAAGAGAATGAGAAGAATTTAGTGAGACGACAATATTTACGACAGAAAAAAAAATTTCTTTGCGAAACGTTTTCATTAAAATGTCAGTTTCTTAGTTTGTAATAAAAGGTTATTTGATATTGAAGAATAAGACAGAATTTAAAATGATCAGTGAGAAAGTTAACAGTGTGGAATTGAATGACAAAAAAATGGACAAAAAATCCTATCTAACGCATTTCATCCTTAGAACTTTAGACGAAATACTGTTTTCACTGGTGGGTCATATACCGTAAGGGTGGAAAAAACTCTCTATTTAAGTTTATATTATTTACATTTTTCTTACTGTTGCCCTACCCCGTCTTTACTGTCATATTCACGACATTTCGCCCGTTGTAAGCCCAGGGCATTTTCGTTATTTAGCAACCTCCCCACAAAGCCAGATGTGGCACGAGGCCAGTTTTTAACGTGGGGCGTTCAGAGCCCGTAGACTCGAGCAAAACAGTGTCGGTTTTGTCTACCTCCCCAAATGAGACTCTACTCTTTGTAATAACCTTGTCTAGTTTCCTCTCTTCCTGGAGATAGAAAGTTCGACAAGAGAGGAAGAAGAAGAGGTGATATACGCTGGAATTTCGAACCGAATCCTTTATTTAGTCTACTAAGATAAATTGTTCTAGTTCCACATGCCATGCCTTTTCTGGATATCTCAGTTTAATTTATTTCCCTTTAGTAACTCACCTTTCCAAGTTGTTGTTCACTTCTGCTGTGACCAGGTACTGAACTCACAACTCTTTGGGTCAAATCGCTGTATTACTTCAACCAACATTTTTATCCACTGGGAAATGTGACCTTAGGGATATCCAGAAAAGGCATGGGACGTGGAACTAGAACAATCTACCCCAGTGGACTAAATAAAGGGTTCGGTTCGAAATTTCAGCCTGAAGAAAGCCGGAGCGTACAAAGACCGAAACGTCGGAAATATGACAATAAAGATGAAGACAACAGGTCAAAGAATGTAAATCGTGTAAATATTTATAATACCTCACCCCAGAAATATAGACAGATATTAAACTTAAATTGTTAACAACTTAATTAATTATTGGTCTATTTTAATAAAACATGTCTTATTTTGAACAGTATAATGGTAGAAGTACAGTACAGTGTTAGAATTCTAGTACAATCAGTTATCCATCAGTGTTTGTAATCGTCTGTGTATATCCGTGAACATTTCCTGTAGCCTTTGCGCCTTTTCTTCCAATCTGGATGTTAAAGGACGACCACTTTTGTGGGTATGTACCACAGATTTCGTACGCATCAGCTTGGAATAACAATTTCTGATGATTTTAGCGTCTGCTGAAGCACAAAGTTCATGAACACAGCGCTGACATCTCTGCAATTGTACCACGTCCAGACACACGCACATGCAGTGTCAGACGTTGCGCCCTTCGGGGTTACACTTGCCACTCTGAAGGAAAAACAGAAATTAACAATGAAATTCTACTACATCAATATTTTGTTTCATGCAAATGTGGTGATATTAATAAAAACTATAAGTAATTTTCAATAGGGAATTTCATTCCACGTACCATATATATATATATATATATATATATATATATATATATATATATATATATATATATATATATAAGAGGAAGGAGTGAAACATAAGAAACTTCGTTTATTGCTATTCATCAAGAGAAACGCAGAAGATGCATAAAGGCTTAACTTTATTTTCTAAATCATAAAATTTATGACGTCCGATGTGTTTACATTCACAACCTAACCGATCTCATTCAGTTTTCGACATCTTTTTTTTACTTTTTATCGCTGTTGTTTTAAGTGCTCCATATTGATGAACCTGGACGCAAATTCACCGTGGAAAACTCAGAAATTAGTGCACTTTCTATAGACTTCCCGCTTAATAAATTACTTTCGCTTTAGATAAATGTAAAAATGAATTATAATCAGGTTTATTAAGATAAAAACAAAACAAAACAAACTAATCCATTGAGTATATTTTCTGAAGCCACTACACATTTAAAATTTAGAAGTGTTTCTACATCTTCAGCATTTCTCTCGATGCATAACGATAACCGACATTTGTTATATTTCATTTCCTTCCCTTATACATACATATATATATATATATATATATATATATATATATATATATATATATATATATATGATTTCATCAGTAAAAAACATATTTTGTCTGACGATGAGATTTCGAATGAGAAAACACGTCCCATGAGATTTTTGCAAATTTGTCATTCAATTTCTAACTATTAGACTGATATATGAGGTCTGATTAAAAAAAAAAAGTACTGGGACTGTTGTTAATGGCAACGGAAAAAAAGTACCCAGAATGAAACGTCTTGCCGTATATTGACTTTGAACTCTGTCACTCATACACACACCGTTATAATGCTGTCACACACATCCATTGTTTATATATTGATTGGGAGGAAAGTGCGTAGAGTGTGGTCGGCTTGCGATTTTTTCCTTTTCAAAAATCAAATACCACTTAAAAGGAACAAGATTTCAAGACGTCGAGGAAATCCAAGAGAATGCGAATAGCCAGTTGTTCTCTATCACGAAAAAGTAGTTCCAAGAATGATTCCCTCAATGGAAACGACGCTGGATTAAAGTGTGTGTCTTCAGAAAGGATTTATTTCGAAGGAGATTAAATGCAGAACTAATATATATTGTAGTTTTCTTTTTATAGCATCAGTCCCGATACTTTTTGATCAGATCTCGTGTGTATGTATGTGTTGATGAACCAGTTGGATTTCAAGTGTATGAGGTGCTTAAAATATCAAGTAAATTACCATTGCAATTTACTGTTCTATGGATTATTTTTATAGATCTTAATATGAAACTGCTATACTTTCAACATAAAGTAATAGATTTGATATAAGCAAATAAAAAACACATTGAAGTGTTTCTCTGATGACTATACCGAATAGCATCGATAATTCAGAAATTTTTGTGTAAGCCCAGACTTGAACTGGTTAAGATTGTAGTGATCGGGGAAGCATCTTCTTGGGAGTCGGTTCTGCAAGGCAGTGATTCGTGGGAAGCAGCTGCTCGGGTGAAACTTACATCTCACCAAAGGAATACCAAGGGAATGAGAGTTGATCGTTACAATGTTCATGATATGGTGGGTCTTAGCCGTGAAGGTTATTAACTAGAGAAACAGGGAAGCGTAGTTCATCTGAACACTTTTCATGAAAATAGACATGGAGCAGCAAGAGTCTTGCGACATTTCGTCTGTGAGAAAAGAGGTTGTAGGGTGGAAAATAATTCGTCAGCTATAATCACACTTTTGGATTCTAACGGGAGTGTAAAATATCGACTGGGCAGCTCCTGTTCATATACGGCAGGAGTACTTCATTTTTGGCCTGATCTGGCTAAGGTAGAGGATATCAAGAGGAGTCAGTTACTTGTTAGAGCACTACAGGGAACCGACCATTTTTTTTCAGCATCTTTAGAGATGGATCATATGTACGAATTCCACTTGAGGTCTGCGCTCAGTTTACGTCCGAATAGGCGCTCAAGTCACGAGACCTCCCTGAGGGACATTAGTTCATCGCGACTGGTGAAAGGTCTGCCTCCCATCGGCCATGGTGGAATAGTACTTGGTATTTTTTAAAAGAGCTCAACAAATATTACTAATTAATCGCTGAACAGACAGAACCTGGTTTTCAAACACCATTTTCTGTTCAGAGTTGGGTAGGAGGCGATAGTTTCTGCTGAGTTCGAATCTAATGAAAGATTTGGATGATCATCATTTTTCTATCAACCTATACCCAGCTTGTTGAGCTTTTCATCACCAAAGGCTTCTTGCATCATCGATCCTAGACTCGTAACACATCCCGCCAGTATTAATTGTGTATACGTCCTAAGGATAACTAGTGACCGAGATCAAAGCATCAACGGCCTCAATATGTATAGTTCAGTCGAGATGGAAAATAAAAATAACATGCCTTGGTTCCCAATAGCCACAAGAGTCGCTTGAAGGAACTGACATGTTTTATACTTACTACTGAGATTGAGCGAAAAAAACACTGCTCACACCAGCTATCGGCGATATCTATCTATCTATCTATCTATCTATCTATCTATCTATCTGTCTCGCTGTCTGTATTAGCCTGTTTGTATCTATCTCAGCCTGTTCGTCTGTCCGTTCGTTTGTATTTCTCTCTATCTCACTCTATCTTTTTCTCTGTATATATATATATATATATATATATATATATATATATATATATATATATATATATATATATATATATATATATAATCTTTGCAATTTCTTTCCCAATCACTTCATACGTATGAATTTAAACAGCCGCGTCTTCATACATATTTTAACGCAATCTCTCTGTCTCTCTCTCTTTATATATATATATATATATATATATATATATATATATATATATATATATATATATATATATATATATATATATATATATATATATATATATATATATATATTCCAGCTAAAAACCTTTATTTAGACATCGACAAGATTATAACAGTATCCCTAGAATCTAAAGGAGGCGCAGTAAAGTAATAGATAGCGCTTCTGATTGAGGAGAGCCGAGTTCGAATTCAAGTCGAATCCATTTACATTGGAAAATGTATAAATCCTCTTCTTCTCCAAGCCGATATGGGTAAATAGCAGGACAGATCGGGTTCTATAGCCTGGCAACCTGCTTCGGTAAAAGAAAAATCTGCCTCATCAGTTATGTATCGTAAGATGCATGATCGCCTAAGCGTGTATCATGCATGGCACATAATTAACTGATTCCTAGAATTGACATGAACATTTAAAGAAATATCGACATCAATAAAATAAAGTTGACAAACTAGCTTTAGCACGTAATAATGAATTTTCCATTTTTGCATTAAAGAAATCTTTAGCAAAACGATTACGAGTATCACTTCGCAAGCCAACGCCCGCGCAGACGCAGACAATAACATCAGCATGTATAAAAAAGAACCACCTGTAAGTATTCTGGATAGTTACAATATACATACATACACACACACACACACTCACAAACACACACATATATATATATATACATATATATAAGGTGTGTATGAACACATCGAAGCAAGGATATCATATATAGGATTATTTGTCTAGGATCAAATGTATATTTTTTTTACTACCATGGCACTTTTATATTACGATATATGTATATATATATATATATATATATATATATATATATATATATGTGTGTGTGTGTGTGTGTGTGTGTGTGTGTGTGTGGTGTGTGTGTATGTATATGTATGTATGTATTTATCTATATATTAACATATAGTTAGGTATGTTTCTTCGACTGCATGTAAGTGGGCGCGCATATAAAAGTAAAAGAAACCGTATGTGTATATGTGTACACATATATGTAAAAGAATTCGTATATACCAACACGTCAGCTAAATGTAGATAAATATGAACAAACATTGGATAGTGGTCTCTTATTAGGAATTCTTTTAAGTATATATATATATATATATATATATATATATATATATATATATATATATATATATATATATATATATACTGGCACATGTTGGCATGCGCATGGTTGCATTTTTCCACCCTCCCTCGTTCTTCCTTGCATATATAATCCTGTATTAATGTATACACGATCCTTTACTTTGGCCATGTATATATGTGTGCATGTGTACATACATTGACAGCAAAGCGAAAAACAATATATAATTTGTATATATATATATATATATATATATATATATATATATATATATATATATATATATATATATATTATGTCTGTGTGTGTGTATGTGCGTATAAGTACACGAAAATTTCCCTTGAACTTGCCCACGTCTGCAAAACCTCAAGTATGCACTCGCGGGCACATGCTAACGCACACACGTACACGTGCGGGCGCGGGTGCGAAGTGTTCGTTTGAGCGCGCGTGCGTATATTTATGTTTTAAAAAAAAAAAATTCGCATGATCACCATTTTTACTTATTTGATATACGCTCTGGAATGACGTTGGCACGTACGGAAGCGTACGTCAGTGTAAATGGACACCGCAGACACACAGAGGCGCACACGAGCGGGCATACATCAACGACGCCCGTATCGGCTCCCCGACAAACTGTAAGCACGGACAGATACATATGCAAAGGCAAGCATTAAAAAAGAAAACGAAAAAAAAAAAAAAATGAAAAAAATACACTAATCTAGCAGAAATGCTCTGACGGAAATTAACTACAGGAACGTGATAACTTTCTCCTATTTTTTTTCTTTTGTTCTTAGCTTTTATTTTTTTTTTTAAATGAAAAACATCGTAGATAAATGCATTGGAATTCCTTAGATGAAGTATTGTCAATTGCAATTACTTTTTTGACTAGTATTTTTTCCATATTATTTCTATAAATTCTAATCGCATATCGCCAACTGTACATTCGCTAAATAATCAGGGAAAATCGATATTCATTAAAAAGCCTTCTTAACGATTTGGCTACAGAAACCAAATAATACGTATCATCTAAATTTATTGATATTTTTTTCAACCATAAACAACAATACACCCCAAAATGCATGTGTGAATTTCTGAAATATTAGTATTATATAGTATGCGTACCTTTAGATTATTAATAGTAAGTTGTAGTTATTAGTTTTTAATAGTCAGAAATTAACAATACATACGCAATTTAGTCCTACAGTCACTCATACGTAATACAGTCGTCCCCCAATTAATGCGCATTCGATTGGTGGTTAAACATTATTCAGTTTAATCATAGTAATTGAAAACTTACATTAGCCGCACTAATCGAGGGATTCCTATATATATATATATATATATATATATATATATATATATATATATATAGGTTGTCACCCAGACATTGTAACTGGAGAATGTTACGCAAGATATGCTACATCGTGTTTGTCAGGAGCTGGACTAATGAGTTGGTGGTGTGTCTATTGAAGATTTGTGAAGATTTGTGAAATTGGTTATAAAATCTACGTCTCTTTGAATATCTTGTTTGAACTTTCATAAATAAATCTTTTATTGTTCAACATGATGTCTATTTAAGTTCGTTTGCCTGAGATATTAACATTATAAATGATGTCAATTTTTTTGGTGCATTCTGTATATATATATATATATATATATATATATATATATATATATATATGTGTGTGTGAAAATATATTAGACACCCCAACCTTACCCTGACTTGACACCTATGAATGTAACTCTATACTGATACAAATTATTAACACTCTGCGCCCCTCTTTATATGAACAATCGCGCTGCCCGTTACCATGGAAATCTTGATTTCAATAATGAATCTGCTATTAAAACACGTAAATTTCAGAAATAAGTTATTCCAAAAAACATTTCGCTTGAAGATGGAACAGAGCTTACTTTAATTCAATTTAATTCAAATAATTATATTGAAGTTTTCGGCTCTTGTTTTGAAACATGAGAAAAAAAATTAAGGTACGCTATATGTATGGGTAAAAGTACTCAATATCAGGGATAGAGTGTGTATAAATATGAGTAGACACTGAGGTCAACATAGAGCAGGGAGTCTGTTTCTTGCTTGAACGCAATCTTCAGCACATATGAGAGCGCTAACGAGATGTAGTGTTGAGATCAGTGTAAGATATTTTTAGGGTACATTGTTATAGGAAAGTGTTTGTGAAGTTTTTGTCAAGCCAATCTTGCAGAAGTATGACTGCTTCACAAATTAGCATTCGAAATCCTGTTTTTTACCCCGGCTCGAAAACCGACATCTATTACTGGTGTGAAACAGTTAACAGTGAACGATGCATTAGGTTGGTGCAAAAATAGTGACGTAATAATGTCATTTTTTGACGTTAATTATACGTCAAAAAACGACATTATTACGTCATTATTTTTGCACCAACCTAATAGAACACGAGTACTATGTCTTATGGAATCAATCTATATGTAAATAGAATGAAAACTCTTTATTAGATGAAACGTAACACATTTGCGCGCATATAATCCATGTTATTTGCACATCCAAGTTGTATGTACAAGAGTTTAAGAGTTTACGTAAGAACGTATTGACGGAAGTGAGTACCCTTGGCTTGTGAGGACTTTAAATCAATAAACGATATTTATTAAACTCCTTATAATCTATCGCACATAAAAATCGGTTTCATTTTTGTGATACGTGCTTACTTACATACTATTTTTATTCGTATATATATTTGTAAGTTATATATATATATATATATATATATATATATATATATATATATATATATATATATATATATATATAACTTTTTCCTTATTTTCAGCATAAATTCTAGGGTTCGTATCATACACGAAAAATAAATATGAACTATTTTCTGGCCACGCGCGTCGCCATACTCGATTTTTTTTATTGACTGATTTGTTTTTTTTAACGACTTATCAACCGTTATTTAAAGCTAGAAAATATTTATTTATTTTTAGATTGCAAGAAGTTTTTGGAGATAATGATTTTTATAGAGAATAGTAATTAATCGTTAAGCTGGGGAAGAAGTGGCGGATGCATACCTTTTTCCAAAGTTATTTGTGTGTCACTGAATATAACGACGTTGCTTTACTTCGGTGATGATACGAGAACCAGTGAAATATGGACGTAAGAATCCGTATTTGGGACTTTCTAACAGAACGTATATTATGATTGAAACTAACAGATGTCTAAAAAAAGAATTTAAATCCCTAACTCAACGCTGAATTTGACTAAGAAAAAATTATTCTAATAGATATAAAGTACATTGCAGTCTACTTTATTTTTGTCCGTGTCAAAGATAGACGCCATGACATTATCATTTATGCTGTCAGCATAGTAGATATCTTCATCAGGTCAGATGCTGTCATCCACAGATTCTTCATGGCTTCGATCATCAAAAAGAATCTCATCTTCTCTGTCGTCCAGCGTAGTAAAATGGCTGCGTCATCTTTGATGTTGTCATCGTCCACGAAGTCATCTTATCCTTCTTTCTTAAAAATTAGCTACAAAGGCTCACCTCTTCACGGCCGTGCATGCGTAGTTAGTGTTTTCGTCATCTTCCATGTCGTAGTCGTAGACTCACCGAGTCATCATGTCCTTCTTTCACTAAAGAGATGTCACAGTTGTCCAGTGCGTTCGTGATGCAGACTTTTTTGAATAACTGCAACGATACTTTCAGCGATACTCTGACACGTTTCCAACATCCACGTACATATATTTGGCCGTTTTCTCAAAATAATGCGTAGATTTTGAGTTTTAAGACATAATATGAACTATAAAAATTGTTAATTTTAATCGATATGAATCAGAGAAAACTGTTAAATTTACGTTTAATTTAGCTATTAAAAATTAAAAAAATAATAATTGCGTATTATACATGAGATATGTTTTCCAGAATTTCGTAGCTAAAGGTTGGGTTTGCGTATTATACACAAGCGCATTTTAAACAAGAATAATTACGGTGCTGCATTTACAGAATTGACCAAGTTGCATTTGTTATTTGCTAAGGTCAGTTTATACTATAAAAAAATGCAGGTTTACAATCACTACAACAGTATTGATCACCGGGATTAGTTTGTTAATGACTACTCCATCGATCAGCGCCCAAGAGAAACAATATTCAAAATGCATTCAAAGCAAACACTGGTTTGGTCCCAAACGCAGATGACTCCGTATTGATAGCTGTTGTAACCTATAATTGATTACTGAATAAGAAAAGACCAAAACGGAGGTTGGAAATGAAATTGCAATCTTTATAACATCAACAAAATACAATACTCTCCAGCGGCGTGAAATAGGCTAGTGGTGGCTATTTAGACAGCATATTATCCCCACTTACATGGCCACCTCGAGGCGGTGTAATGGTTAGCAAGCTTGTCTTGCTAGAACAATTACGACTGAGTGTCCCTCCACGTTCGGTCTTGTGCCACATCTATGCTATGCTTGGAAAATCGCTGGGCACCTCGGCGTGGTGTAATGGTTAGCAAGCTTGCTTCGCTAAAAGAATTACGACTGAAAAGTGTGTTCGATCCTCACTTGGTACCCCATAATTTCGGCCTTGTGCCATATCTAAACTACGCTTAGAAAATCAATATAACAATAGCAAATACAGAAAGAAAACAACAGGAACTCCCACAGTAATAAAGAAAGCGAGAAGAATGGACTAACCGAGAATTGTAAGAAGACAGAATATACAGTCGTCAGAAAGAGGGACAGTTCAAGATGGCAGCTACCTACGAGAGACGTCAAAGTCAAAATCGTTAACTTGTGCAAGGAACTGATTGTAAATTCTAATGTCCCCAAAAGAAAACTGTTAACCTGAAACTCATCAGGGAGAATCATTTTTGCCCTCCATAACGATGGCTCTAGGAGTTGAACTCGTTGTACCTTTCTTTGCCTCACGTTTTCTAATGAAATGAAGTGAAGCGATTATATTAAATCTGTTGCTAAGTCTGAGGCTAAGAACGTTCATTCACTGAGTCGTACCTGATAATTTTTCTCGTCGGAATCCGTCTTGTTACATTTAGTAATCTACTATCCATCCGTACATTGAATATTGCCGCTATATCTGGCCTGATGCTCTTACTATTTACCTCAAGGTTCTCAACAAAATCCAGAGTAGGGTCTCTAATGTTATCATTCCTGATCTGGCTGCTTGACTTCAGACACTTTTCCATCGCCATGACTTCCTTTTTTCCTTAAAGATTTTCATGGCAGTTGTTCTAATGTCTTTCCCCCTCCTTTGGTACTTCGACCACTTGAATTTAAGCGTACTACTAGATTGGCTACTAAGTCTCATCGTTTTACTGTTAAAATAACTAGATCTAACCGTAAGTTCTATTCTAATAGTTTCTTTTCGCACTTCTCACCTGTGGAACACAATTCCAATTTCTTGTTTCCCTGCAAATTACAATATTTAAAAATTTAAATGTAATGTCAATCTCCATCTTCTGTCTTCCCGAATCCTGTTGTTTTTGTCCTTTCTCCTCACTAAAGTCTTTTCTTTCTTTTCCATTCACAGTAATCTTTTGCGTCTTAGTGACTTTGAAAGAAATGCTCAAAAAATAAACAAATGAAAAGGGTGACACTGTAAACCGAAGGCGGGTTAAATACCTTCTAAATATTAAAGAAAGTATTAAGAAAGAAACAAAGGAAAGGAGTACTTTACTGCTATGTAATATCGATTAGATGGAGCGTCTAAGGGTCAAAAAGCAGTCGTGGCTCTTGGGGGCACTGTTCCGAGGTTATCTGAATACTTGGATGAGTATCGCTGTGGAACTGAGTGAGTAGCGGCGCTATATCGAGTCAAGTTTGAGTCTTCTTCATCACCGAGGTATAGTTTAATAAAAAGTTTTTCTTACGCTTTATAGTGTAAGAAAAAATAGTGCTCATTGTAATATAACAGAGCTATTTAATATATATTACGAAATATGCATAATATCTTACATTAATTGCACAACTTCGAGTTTCATGCTGAAGCAGTTTTCAAGTGCTGGAATTATTATTATTATTTTTATTTTTGTTTAGGATTATTTATATAGTGGTTATGCTGAAAAGTTTCCGGCCCTGTCCATTTATCGAAATCTAGTGAAAACACCAAACATTATATATATATATATATATATATATATATATATATATATATATATATATATATATATATTCTGAAATGTCTTCAGCCCTGATCAAGAAACATTTACCAAAAAAATCTAATGTTTGGTGTTTTCATTAGATTTTTTTTGTAAATATTTCTTGATCAGGGCCGAAGACATTTCAGTATATATATATATATATATATATATATATATATATATATATATATATATATATATATATATATATATATATATATATATATATATTAACAAGGTGTTTCGCCGGAGAGTGTAGGTTTTCTTTGACTCCCTCAGGTTTGAATGAAAAGAAGACAATACTAGGAACATGAGTTGGGATCACTGAAGATAAGCTGGAATCATGAATCAAATTAAATGACCTTAGCTTACCAGCTCCCAATGTCCAGTCTTCAGAGAGAGTCTGTTCACCTGTTTGTTTCTTTTATCTATATCGCTTGGTATTGTACGATCTTTAATCGGGGATACGTTCTCCGGCGAAACACGTCGTTAAAAAAAAAATTTCCACTTTGTTTCATCATCTCCACTTTTATTTCGGCTAGTATTATAGATCTTACAAACACACACACACACATATATATATATATATATGTAAGAACACTGAACGAATATGGCGGTCACAAAATATGTAAATCCATGCAGACATACATTTACACGTACGCTCATCGTCGAACGGTTTGAAATTGTCCACTTGCGAAAATTACTTGTCGCTTTGCATTAGACAAAATGTGCAAATCACTGCAATTTGTTCTTGCCAAATAAACGCATTTTCATGTCCTGACACACACGCGTACATACACACGCAGCACGTGCGCACGTGTACACGCACAGTCTTTTGTCATGACACATTAATACGAACTTTATTTTCTTTTGACTTCATTTACGTTTTTACATTACCACTGCAATTTCTGGAAAAAAAATGCTGAAAAATGTTGTATTTCAAAAAAAGTTTCACATTATGAAATTATTAGTTTATACTCATATTAATATTACATTCATATTCACCCCCATATATACATACACACACACACACACACATATATATATATATATATATATATATATATATATATATATATATATATATATATATATAGAGAGAGAGAGAGAGAGAGAGAGATAGATAGATAGATAGATAGATAAACCTAGTGAGCCAGACAAACCTACCCAGGTTTCACCTAAGCAAGCTGGCTACGGTTGCATTGGGCTCTTTTAGTTAGTTGTTTACTCGTGTCGGTTTTTTTTCTTTGGGCTTTAAACCTGCATCTGTGCGATTTTTTTCGACAGACTTTCAATTTTTTTAACTCTTTCTTTTTTTAAAAACATTTTTTTCCTTCGTGATTGATTTCATTATTGGCAAATCAAGAATTCGAAGGTTTTTCGAAACGAGCATAGTTACCTATATATATATATATATATATATATATATATATACACTATTTACATTGTGCGAATTGTTTTCCTCATCTTTTTGACATATTCACGACGTTTCGACAAGCGTGGTAGGTTCCGGCCTTCCTGAGGCGACAGGAATTTCAAACCGACCCTTTTATTTCTTTTACCGGGGTAGATTTCATCTGCCATGCTTCTTCAGGATATCTTAGTTTCAGTTATTTCTCTTTAGTGACTCAACTCTCCGAGTGGCCGGGTATTGAACTCACAACTTTGTGGGCCAAGTCACTGAATTACTTCAACCAGAGATTTGAATATGGTAACAGTCCGAATAATGTAAATGGTTTAAACAGTTACAATAACTTATTTGCAGACATGCAGCGTGCGATGGATAAATTGTCGTCTAAATTACGCAAAAACTAAAACATGTCATTTTAAAAGATATATTTACCAAAATTACACAAAAAAATATATTGAAATACTAAAGAATAATTTTATTCAGTAAAATGGGTATTGGCTTCAACTACGGTTTCCAAACGACTTCTGAATCTCCTGCAACTCTTCTGGACGGTCTCCTTATTTAAATTGGTGAATGCTGTCATAATACTTGCCTTCAGCTCATCTTTAGTGTTACAAGGAGTTTTGTTGGTCTCTCGCTAAACTGCACCTCACACATAATAATCAAGTGGGTTACAGTCTGGAGAGTTAGGTGGTCAGATGTAAAGAGTGATGTGATAGCACAAATTGACTGAAAGCTATGACTAGGCTTCTTGTGTAGCATGGTGCAGAGTCCTGTTGCTAGACATATGCTCTTCCAGTAGCCACCCTCTTGACCCATAGCAGTACTACCTTCTCAAGACACTTGATGTAGGCCTCCGTGTTGAGTCAAGAAATTCGGGATTTTTTTCTTATCAGATTGACACCTAAGCACTCTGCAAGGTTCGTATTGGAACTTCCTGTGCGAATGCCAAGTAGGACAGGATGTTATTTCCAAATTTCTGGCGGAGTTAATTGCGTGATAGTGCACTTTTACTCGCAGATGATGCCCAACCGAGGCTACGATACTGTGCAGTAGACAAAAAAATGTGCATACACGAAATTTAAAAAATATATATATATATATATATATATATATAATAGAGACAATTTACCCATCGCAGCCTATATATATATATATATATATATATATATATATATATATATATATATATATATATATATATATATTACCCGTAACGAGACTGGTAACAATTCTGACATAAAAAATGGTACTCTGATAAAAGGAGAAGACAATTCACTACGATGAAAATGTCTGGAGATGACCTTCATGGCAAGGTCATCTACAATAAATTTGCGACCTGGCTCTTACAACATTTTATCATTCCTGGCAGAAATTGTAAGTATATGTCTGCAAAGATTTACACATATTCACCATGTTCGATTTGTAAGGAAAGTGACATCTTGATATTTTCGAACTGAGCGAGCCGATGCCAACGTGCGGCAGCTTTGGGATGCACCTGGAAAATCATATCAAGAGTTGATCCAAGTCTTATTAGTGAAAATGGATAGACGAATCTTTTTGGGAATCGTCGATGGCTTTGCTAGCACGAAGTCACAAGTCATCGTGACCGAATGTTTGAGTGTACTGGCCTTTTTGAGACTTGATCACACCGTTGCAGCATAAACGAGAGCTCTACTAGCAGACAGGCATATCCGTATACGATCGGCAAACCATATATATATATATATATATATATATATATATATATATATATATATATATATATATATATGATGAACTCTCCTGTGTATGAGGGTCAAGCAGCTCAGTTCCTAGGAACCGACAGCCAGACACCAGCACATATGATTCGATTATAGTGATGAAGGCCTCAATTCGAGCCGCTATCCACTATATATATATATATATATATATATATATATATATATATATATATATATGGCTTGCCGGTCGTACGAGTATGTGCGCATATGTGTTAAAAGCTAGCCAGTTACGTAGCTAGTCAAATCATGATCTGACACTCATTGTGCATAGTTAATAATATTCTGATCACTTGATCCTGTTTAAAAATACAGTGTAACCCGGATATAAGAGAGTTGTCGGGACCGGAGAAGAAGTCTCATATTATCGGGTTTCTCTTATATCCGGGTTTGGTCTATTATATATACATTAACACAGGCTCTAATTTGAGACCAGAGAAAATATCTCTTATATCAGGGTTTATCTTATATCAGGGTCTCTTATATCCGAGTTACACTGTACCCGAATTCTCTATCACGGGGATTGTATCAAAAACTCCAAATTATTGAAATCTTGTTGATTAAATAATAATAAAAATTTGTATGTATTTAATAAAAGCAAAGATCACTTCTGAAAATAACGCCAAAATATATTAAAAAATGCAATTCGAAATCAACCGGAGCAAATTTATTCAATATTAAGTATATGTTTTGAACCAAAAAGACAAATCTTAGGAGGGTTTTTAGTGAGTATCTAATTTCCGTGCGCATGATTTTAGGTTGGTAAGCCACGCTATTGTAATTAACCAATCATAATTCTATCATTAAATATGGATCAGTAAAATAGATTTACCACGAGCCGAAAGTACTCGATATGATAAGTATGGCTGATAGCAGCACTCACTACAAAAAGGATTCCCTTTTGAAGTAAAAAACGAAAAAAAAAACGAGAAACATTATTTGAAAAAATTCCCCCAAATTATTTTTAAATGCCCCCGCCCCACCAAATACTTAACTGTTACATTTAAACATCCAAAAATACTTATACAAAATTTGTGGGGTGGGTTTCTCAAAACAAAAGAAGAACAAAAGTCCATGTAAAGATGTCCGCAAATGCTTCGTTTTTAAGTACAAGGCAAGTTGTCCTTGTTTTGGTGTGAGGAACCCGCTCCCAAAGTTTGTAAAATATTTTTGATACACCCCGCGCGCGCGTACACACACACACACACACACACACACACATATATATATATGTATATGAATGATTATAAACTACATCCGCGTTCTGGGTAAGACGATAAACTACATCCAGCACTACTCAAAATCTCCTGATCAGAAGGAGGTTTTGAGGAGAGTGAAACCACCTCTTAATTGCTGGTGTTCCCAGGTACACACCGACGCGGGGTGGAAGCCCATGTTAGAATGCCAGCTATGGCCAAATATTTAACCCCAAAACTGAGGTCAAAATACCAGCAATACATTTTTAGAAAAAAATTATTACCAGCAATGAATATTTGAGGCAAACTTTTTTACCAGCAATACATTATTACCAACAATATACCTTTGAAAAAAATATTAACAGCTAAATTATTTTGTCAGCATGAAATAACCAATTGAGTTTGATACGCTATAAAAAACAAACCAAACCAGAGTTTCTGTCTGTCTTTATGTTTTTCTCTCAATCTTTGTCGAAGCTTTAATAAAAGTGAAAAATGTTAGTTTGAGATATGTTTCATATTTGTTCTTTATTTTATCATATATTACATTATTTATGTTTATATTATATATATATATATATATATATATATATATATATATATATATATATATATATATATATATATATATATATAAATCATATTCGCATGCAAGCAAAATAAACATATTCACGTATATTCATATAAGTTGCATCCTCTGGACTTTTAAAATCCAAACCATGACATTTTTCAGCTAACGTATCCGCTTACAAGCATTAAACTCCTTCAAACATTTCACCAGATCTAGGTTACTTTGTTATTTGAAGCCGTTATTTCAAGGACATGAGACGTTTGTTTCATCCTTTATATAAGTTTTTAGGGTTGAAATAATTTCAAGATATTCAACCTTTATATTTTAATCTGACATATTCATTTTTACATGTCGGCAAATAGACAAAAAGAAAAAAAAACACACCAGAGAGATCTGATGGTACTAATTTGTAATAAAGATTAATATTAAAATCTTCATCGATTAAAAAAACATTTTTAATATTAGGCAAAAGATTGTTTCAGTTAGATAGCCCGAATTTCAAATAAAAATTTTTCTTATTTATAGCAAGTCAATTTCTCTCAATGCGTATTTATAACCTACGTTTTTTTCTTTGTGTTTCGTTCTGCTTTGCTAATATTTCATCAATAAAAAAACTGTTTAGTCTAACGAAATTCTATCGAATAACATCGCATAGGATCTTTGCCCGTCTTGTCATTTTAATACCATTCTTAGAACATACTATTCTTTTAAATATCAGGCAAAAGATAATTTCATTTAGATAACAATTTTCTGTCAAAATTTATGGGTTATCGTGTTATCATTATTCATATTACATTCAATCAGTTAATTTCCTCATCTTTGTTTTTACAGAAATCTTTTTATAAATGGTACCTAGACTTTATGAATACTAGACTGACAGAAAGGAAGAAGCAATTCCCAATTGAATTAGCCTAGATGTAACCGTAAGTTTCTTTGTTTGCTTGTGGAACTCTGGTCTGACTCCATGCTTTTCAGCCAACTTTCATCTTAAAAAAATTAAATGCAATGTCAATCGTTATCTGCTGTCTTCTTAATTACTTTTCTGTTCTCGTTCCTTAATAATATTTCTCGATTTTCTGATTCTTTCAGACTCAGTAACCACTTGGCTTTACTACTTTTCATGGATGTTATAATAAAAAAACACACAGAAAGGTGAGGATGATATATTTCTTCTTCTTTCGGGGACTTCGACGTGGTGTAATGGTTAGCAAGCTTATCTCACTTAATCAATTACGAGTGAATAGTGAGTTCGATCCTCAATGGGTGCCTCATGCCTTCGGCCTTGTGCCACATCTATGCATAGAAAATCATTTACTGGGTGCTACGGCGTGGCGTAATGGTTAGCAAGCTTGTCTCGTTAAAACAGTTACGATCCTCACTGGGGGTCCCATACTTTCGGCCTTGTGCCACATCTAAGCTACGCTTAAAAAATCAATATATTTCTTCTTCTATCAGGGCGTGGGAGATCATATCTCTCCACAACTTCCTATACATTCTAGCTCTGAGTAAATTTTGTCTTTTTACCATCGCTCCCACTTCATATTCTGCTATCTATTTAGTTAGTTAAGTGGCGAGTTGCCAACCCCTTTCGCTTTTGGCGTATGGTGCGTCAAATTTTCCAAGCGTTGTGACTCAGAAATTACTGTTGTCTTTTTCAAATTATGAGTACAAGTATCCATTTTGTTTCCATTTTCCTTATGACTTTCTAAACGCACCATCCATGGCACTGTCAGCATAAATCTTTAGCACTATATTTCTGATACTCCCACTGTAAGGAAATTGTTCAGTATTCAATGACATATAGGAGGATGGCTTAGTGTTTGGAAGCCACTGAAAATAATAAAAATGTTTTAAATTTTTCTTTTATGTTTAAAATTCGCAAGTATGCCTTTCTCGCTTCTTGTTTGTTTTAATTTTATAAAATTTATATAAATAAATATGATATATTATCAACATATATAAGAAGCAGTTTCTCTATCTATCTATCTATCTATCTATCTATCTATCTATCTATCTATCTATCTAAGTCTCCTTTATCTATCTATCTATCTATCTATCTATCTATCTATCTATCTATCTAAGTCTATCTATCTATCTATCTATCTATCTATCTATCTATCTATCTATCTATCTGCCGCTGTCTACTCGCATCTATCTATCAGTTACGATGGCTATCAGGAACAAATATCCAGGAAAACTGAAGAAAGGGGCCATTTCATCAGAACAATGCTCCAGCACACAAGTCCTTGCTTTCAATGATTGCTGTGCGTGAACTGGTTTCCCATCATCCCTATTCTTCTGATTTGGTCCCAACTATCATCTTTTCCCCAATATTAACAAAAACTTGGCTAGGAACCAGTATAGCAGTGATGTTGACGTCATATTATAACTCCCTCACTTCCCGTACACTTTTCCTAGTTCCCGTTGGCCTTCTGTCGACGTGCAGCCGCTCAGTCCGGAAACAAATTCTCCCGATATCTCAATCCTCGCACGGCTATTGGATAAGGAGAGTTATACAGCTTCCCAACTGGCTTAAGGATTGGTGCCAGTATAAGTCGTCCATTGTCCCGACTTGGTCCTTCAAGTGTTATGATTCTTACTTACGAAGAAAGTTGTCTTTCTTCTTTTAATCAATAAGCCGTGGTAAACTTCTTGTTGACGACTCGGCTGACTGGAAATAAAGAAAAGCTCTCACCAAAGAAATAATAATGCCAATTTTGGTTAAATATAGACGATTTAATGAAGATGAATAAAATAATATACAAGCGAATATATTTGGCATCTATTAACACAAAAAAGATTAGAAGGCGGCGAATTGGAATCTCGATCTATGTGTTCAGCAAGGTTCAGTTAGAAAGTCAAGTGAATATTGGGTCCTTTCCTCGTGCGTGTGTGCAACTGCGTGTGTGTCTGACGACCCATCTGTCTCTGGCGTCCCAGCCCGTCTTTGCTATATCCTCAAAATCGAGCTGATTTTATTCATAATTCTCCGCCCACATATCAACTGTTAACATACCCCATTTCATTCAGAGCTATTGCTCCAAAAACCCAAAACATATTCGGCTGACATATCCGTCAGAAACTAAATCAAAAACATATACTTGAACCTGTCCAACTTGAACTCACACCTGGCCTCTCGATAAATATTCCTGCCTGGGAAAATTAATAAGGACTAGAATAACACACACCAATCCATTCCAAATTGTTGCCTTGAAATTTAAAAACTACAATATTTGCTAATAACAAGTTACCTCGTTATAATATCTGCTGTTGATTTTTACCATTACAATGAAAGCTTCTTCACCAGAGGCACTGCAACACCGATGGAAGAAGTTTGTGAACCGCAAATGGGACTATGTTGAAAAATAAACCAAGTGTTGTCACATTTAGTGAGAATATGTTGGTAAGCCTATGAAAATTTCAACCTCGTAAGAACGGATAAGAAAAGGCACTTGAGGTTTTCGTCCAACCACAAAACCTTCTATATTGGTTTCGGCAATATTTGCCACTGCCTCCTGGCTCTCACTCGTCAAAGATAGGACTGCAACAGACCTGGAAATATCTTCTAAATCTTCGTTCACGGTGATAAGCAGTGATTTGTTACACCTTTTCACCCCAAGTAAGGCGATAAAGCCATTGAGACGAAAGAGGTTATTGAGAGTGAAAGAAATTGAGAAAAAAAAAACGTTGTTGAGAAGAGGAGACAACAAAAGAATAAGATTCACAAAGACGGAAAATGATTTGACTTAATAATTAATTAATGGACATATGGAACAGCTATAAAGTCACCGAGAATTATCATATGAGTAGTGATTTTCCAAGGGTAGCTTGGATGTGGCACAAGGTTGAAAGTAGGGGGCACCCAGTGAGGATCGAACTCACTACTCAATCGTAATTCTTCTAGCAAGACAACCTTGCTAACAATTACACCATCTCGAGATGCCCAATGATTTTCTAAGCATTGCTTAGATGTGGCACAGGGCCGAAAGTATAGGGCACCCAGTGAGGATCGAACTCACTTTTCAGTAGTAACTGGTCTAGCAAGATAAGCTTGCTAACCATTACACCACCCCGAGGTATCCAAATTCTCATATGAGTATGGTGAACTAATCCATTTATGAATGCACAGACTAATTTTCAATCTTCAAAATTACTAATATACAAAGTGAGATTTATATGATTATCCTCACTACTCAAGAAAATAATACGAAAAAGGATTGTATAATATCTTTTTAAAAAAGTTCAGAGAGGAATATTAATTTTTTTTTAACTGAAATCCCCCCAAGCAAGGTAGTAAAGCCACTAAGACACAAGGGTGTGTGTGAAAATATTAGAAAACAGAAGCATTATTGATGAGCGAGAACAACAGAAGAGTAATCCGGTAGACAGTAGGTAACGATTAACATTGCATTTAAATTTTCGAAGATCAAACTTGATTCGAAAGCAAGAAGCCAGAAGAAAGTTCCTCAATCGAGAATTGCGAAAAAAAAAAAAATGTTAGCATAGAACTTGCAATTACATCTCCCAATTCAACTGTAAATTGGTGAGACCTTGTTGCTAATCTAGCACTGTGCTTGTTGAGGTACAATAACAAAGAGATCATCCGAACAATTATCATATAAATATTTATAGAAAAGGCACAGGAAGCAACTTTACGGCGGTGGGAAAGTGACTGAAACCTAGATTCCAGTTCAGGACCAATATTATTGCCGACTGTTCTTTGGATTTTATCAAGAAATAAATGTATAGCAGAAATAGCAGGCTATATGTAGCAACAATATTTGAGGCATGGACGAATGGCAGACATATATATGTAAGACAGGAGAGAAAAAATATCTGGCACGACAGAGTAAACAATCATACTTTTACAAAATATCCATTTATGTGTTTATGGTGTAATTGCACGAGTGCAAAGTCTAATAAAATAATGAAAAATACCTAAAATAATTATTTGAATGGAGAATCTAGACAATATCATTCAAACAATGTATAAAACAGCTTTCAAATATACTTGAAAAATCTATTTTACAAAATGGTTTGATTTTCAAATTATTTTAATAAAATGTTTCCGTACTCAAGAAAGTACCTTTTTTTCAAAAATAAACATAACGCCAACAGTGTAAAAGTTTAAAATAGAAAAGAAAATGTTAAAATGTTTTGTCAAGTAAAAGCTTAAAATAAATGCCCAATAAAGATATCTGCATTAAACTAAGTGAATTAATCTATAAAAATATGGAACAGCCGTAAAATCTCCAAGGATTACCATATGTAAATGAGGAACTAATCCATTTATAAATACATGGGCTAATTGAAAATTAATAATTAAAAATTAAAAATACAAGAATTTATTTGGGATGGTTAGATTTTTGAAAAAAATCTGTAAAATTATTAAAAGTTTCAAATTCAAGGTTTCGCTATTTCACTAACATCAAAAGACGCTATTTTCAAAAAAGAAACAAAATACCAACAATGTAAAACAAATCTGTTTGTAGGTCTTGAAGATTGAGAACTGCTGTTTTTAGAGCTCTCATTAAATAAAAGTTATTACCTATGGGATTTTAAGTGTTGATATTCTTTAATTAATAATAATAATAATAATAATAATAATAATAATAATAATATATACATACACACACACACACATATGTATATATATATATATATATATATATATATATATATATATATATATATATATATATTGGCACTTATGTTGAATAACTTATATGAGATTGTCATTTATTCGTAGATAGTATAATACGAGAAATCTCCGTGGTTAGTATTTGCAATATTATAGAATTTGAATGTTGTGGGTTGGGTGTATTTTAGATCGGTGTGTGTCCGTATTTAAACAATGAATATGAAATATACAAAAACTTGACGTTTCTGCCACGGACAGATTATTCACCCTTTTACATGAACTGAAGTGAAACAAAGTTCTTCATGTCTCTTGGGTAATTCCGTTTAGTTTTTGGTCCAGAAGTTAGGGTAATTAAGTATAAACATCGTAATAATGACAGCCTTGCGCAGAGTTGGAGCAACCAAAGAAAAGATTGTTTTTACTTTATCGTTGGAAGGTTTTAACATGGTTATTATATGTCCAATTTTTTCTTGATTTTGAGTAAGTAAGGATAAGCATCGTATCAACGGTTGTGCTCAAGTCAGCCTTACGCTGAGTTGGAACGACCAAAGAAAAAAAGACTTATTCCATTGGTGGAGATTTTGGAACCGAAGGCCATTCGTTGGGAAGTGAAAGGAGTGGTCACTAGTCAATAGACCGGGTAAACAAACGTGCTCCAGAAGGAACGTAATTACCACGTTGTTTTACATCTTGAACCAAGAGGGGAGAAAGAGAGTTAGTGAAGAAATGTTTGTCTTTTTTATAGACTACAACAGCGCCACGTAACGACGTTTGACGAATCCAAGTGGGGTAAACATATTTGCATTTTCTTTACTCTTAGCATCATAAGAAAATGAATTTCTTTTTCTTTTTATTATTCATTATTATTATTTTATTATTTTATTTCATTTTCCCCAGAAGTTTTAAAAAAGGAAGGCCCTATAATGTTCCTAAGTTATTTTAAATATCCTACAACTATGGTGCAAAGTCATATTGGGCCTCAGAATACAAGGACAATTTCAGGCCAGAACTTTCTCACCGTACCACTGGTCGCCCGATTTATGCCCCCATCCAGATCTCCAGACTTCAATACTCTCCACTATTTTGTATGTGCCGTCTTGGAGAGGAAGGCGAACCGCAAGCCCTACAACACCAAGCATGTTCTCAAAACAGGGACTCAATGGCCAACATCTTCCGGTTCCGCCTGGAGAAAATGGTGGTCACCGACGGTGGCCCCATGGAGTTATTTTTGCACCTTATATATTTTTCTAACAGTATATAAAGTTTCATTGAAATATATTAGTTCGTTATATAAGAAACGTTGTTTTTATTATCCATTAATTTTCCTATGTTCCTAAGTTACTTTCATTGTTACTGTTCGAGAAAGCAGAAAATATTTTTTAAAAGTAACAATATTAATATCTATCTATCTATCTATCTATCTATCTATCTATCTATCTATCTATCTATCTATCTATCTATCTATCTATCTAAGTCTGTTAACTATCCATCTGTCTATCATATAAGGTTATAGCGGATTTTATAAGTAGACTTATGTACTGAGTATTATGCAGGTAGGATGATTTACCTGCATCAAACATCGAATAACGACAGTTTGTTTGCCTTGAAAAGCTGCTTTAAAACATTAGATTTTGCAAAGGCTTAGATATCGATTACAAGTTTACACACACAGATCTCTCTCTCTCTCTCTCTCTCTCTCTCTATATATATATATATATATATATATATATATATATATATATATATATATATAGTAAATATATCAAGTATCACCGCATATATATATATATATATATATATATATATATATATATATATATATATATATATATGTAGTGATACATGATATATTTACTTATTTCTTACTGGAGATTGTAAACGATATTTAAGCCTGTGTTAAATCAGCTTTTCAATACATATTGGAAAATTGATTCAGGAAAATCATCCAGTCAATATAAGAGCTAGTACGTGTCTCTACTTATAAAAATCTGGGATTATATAGGAATTTGTACATACTCAAAGAGTACAGTTTCCGCAAAAGACTGTCTACAAACCCTCTACACCACTAATCGTGGTAAACAACTAGCCCAAAAGCCATCAGATCTCTTCAGTAATATAATACATGAGGGAAAAAAAATTAAAGGCAAATTTCCCCGGAAAAATCCCACTTCACTTTTTATTTCTCGTCTCTTTGATAAAAAAAACAAACACGGGTATGTCCAAAAATTCGGGTTTTTAACATCTTTTCTCATTATACTTCCATTTGGTCAAAAGGCCGGTTAATATACAATAAATACTATTAGTGTTATTATAATTTTGGTGTTTTTTTTTGCTCTCAGATTTCTTTTATCGGCCTATTAGATATTATCAGAAGCATGCGTCGACAATCTGCCTTTACTGTTATATATATATATATATATATATATATATATATATATATATATATATGGAATTTTTATATATATCATTCATATATTAGGTTGGTGCAAAAATAATGTCGGTTTTTGACGTAAAAAATACGTCAAAAACCGACATTACTTTTGCACCAACCTAATATTATATATGCGCGGTACTTATACGAAAGCGCTCAATATCAGTGATAGAGCTAATATATTTAGTTGGATTGAGGTGTGTTTGTGACCCTGGGTTTTATGCTCTCTGCGATCATCAGACAGCGTGAAACCCAGGGTCACAACCTCACATCAATACAACTATATATATATATATATATATATATATATATATATATATATATATATATATATATTAGTTGGGTTTTTGGTTAAATTACCTCTCTATTCCCCGACTTTTATTTCTTATGAAAGTTAACTGTCTGGCATATATTTCAACCATTTGTATCAATCTTTAAGTTAATGTCTGGCTTCTGTTACATGTCCAATATTTGCCGTGACACATTTATAAGATAATAATTTCTAATTTCTTTCTTTTTCGCTTAGTTTGAATTTAACGTAGATCATATTGAATTGCTTGATCAGGGTAAAGTCCTCGAACCTTATACTTTTTTTTTCAAAAAATGATGATGTATTTTGCTTTTGAAATCAAATATATCGTTAACTCGCCAGTAATTCTCTTTTGCTTGCTATTCTCTGTTTTCTTATTATTCGCGGGAGCCAACAACTAGTTTATTCACAGTGATAATTTTAGTGTGAAAACAAGGTTAAAACCTCAGTTGAAACGATACATCGGCTCATAATTTTTTCATTACCTAACTTCATTATTATAAATCTGGCATTTGAAGTCAGATTTCGTAAGTGACCCCCGTTAAACATTAACTTAATATAACATGTAAAGTTTATTGATCAAAATAAAAACAATTATAATCTATATATGTTTGCTGACATGATGCAACTTTATTTCGGCAACAAAATTCTGAAGTTCTATATTTTCTAATAGTTTTTTTTTCGAAGGCATTTTTGGTGGCCGTTTGGTTACTGAATACTTTTATATTCGAGGAATTGTCGAAATACTGTAAGAAGTTGCTGTCGGTTGGTAAATTCTCCGATAGGTATTCGGTATAAAGCAGCGTTTTGTCTTCCAATTGATTTAACGTCTGGAACGTTTGATTTGCGATATGCGATCAAGTCTTGCAGAAATTTTGAAAATTTTGTGTTTGCCAATGCTGGACACTTACAATTTCTTTTATGTCGATTTTATGAGAGTATATCCTCTTCGGGGATTCTCTCGTCAGGATTTTGGAAGCTATAATGATTTAATTAATTAATTAAGCCACCAAACAGTAAACATAACTTTTAGTGTAACTTCGGTTTGGGAAGTGTTTATGAGTTACAACTTGGACAAACTATTGTGCTGAACAATGTTGTTATATAGAATCCATTTTTCATCGCCTGTTACCATACTAGCAAAAAATGAATCGTTTTTGCTGCGCAAAAAAGCGAAGAACTGACTTTATAAAAGTAATTTTTCTGGTTTCCGTTCAATTCGTGTCACTTATTTTCAAGCTTCTTTGACTTAATTTGATACAAACGTTCAGAAACTGTCCAGTTGCTTATATCCAGCTCTCCTGCCAAATCTCGAATAGTTATGCGAGAATTTGCTTCCCACTCAGCCTTCAATTCGTCATTGGCAGAAGGACGTACGCGATCTTCTAGAGTGAATCCATCACACACAATTTATTGAAACCAAAGTTTCACTGTTACTTCCCAAACACTTCCTTACTCCCAAACTTCATTGATCTTTCTAAATGTTAGTGCTGTGCAGCGGCCTCGTTTAAACTTAAGTAAATAAATTTGATGAAAGTTGTCAGAAATGCAGATCATATTAAAATGGTTTACACAGAACAAACATAAATATGCTTTAAAATGATATGCAATTTTACACACACCTTGCTTCAGTTTTTGTTTTTTAAAAAAGTGCTGAAACAAAAACGAAAAGATCCTTCATTTCAGAAAAACCAACAGAAGATTTTTCTGGCAGTCAAAATTTAGGAAAATAGATACAAGGAAACTTATAATTACAGTTAATGAGGAAAGAGTGACTCGTTAACACTCACATGCCATACTGAACGAATGAGAAGCAGAGGAAGACAGGATGAATAGCAAAATTGGGACCAAGAAAGATAGTAAATGGTCAAAATTTACTAAGAGTAACAAAAATCTGGAAGATGTGGAGAGCCATGTTCACTTTGAGCTCAAAGTTACTTTAAAATTAGGCTACCTTGTACAATGGCGCTGTAGTCCTTATCAACGTATTCTCGTTTGGATCCTACATGCTTAACATAATATCTCTTCCATTCTACACACACACTCACTTTGTTGCATTCATTTTAGCATTAATGACCTTGGAAAAAGAAAGAACACATTACTTCACCCAGCAGCTAAGGGTTAAACAGTAAGTTAGACTGGAATCTTTAGCCTTAGTTAACAACTAGTCTAAGAGAAGGAAAATTACTAATTTTCAAATTAAGGAGAAGACGACGGGAAACCATATCGTTTCCAAGAACGCATGATAATTTACAAAAATAAAAAAAATGTACAGGGTTATGATCATTTACGTCTATTTAAAATATGCGTGTGCGTGTGTATGTACATTTCTTTGTAGAAGGATAAATGTTAATCGCTTTGCCCCCGACAACTGCTTAAACGCTTAATGATAAAATCCTTAAAAAGTTACAGAGGAACAAGTCATCTATCTTGAATTTTACCCCGACTCGTTACCCAAGTTCAGCGCCTTTTATCTACCCATCCCTGCCAACCACTTGTGTCTTCACACTTTATTCCTGTTTCACATTTATACTCCTTCATTGGAAAAGTAATGATTCTTCTTACATCTATTATGATTTGTCAATGTTTTGTTTCTCGTGTTTTTCTTTCATTTATAGCTGTATGAACAGGCCGATAATATCATTTCCAGAAATTTAGCTGAGTAACGACAGGAAATGTGCCACAGAAGCCAGAAGGTGCATAACAATGGTGAAAGATATCTTCCAGAAATGAAGCAAAGTATCAAGACACAGGGAAATATCGTTGAAAACGAAAGAAACAAAGGACTGCTATATATTATCTAATCTCCTAATCATCATTCTTTGACTTCCCTATGGTCGGTTGGAACTCCATTGACAATCCCTTTTTTTATGGGGTCCACCCCTTTTTCATATAAGTGGACTCTACTAAGTGTACCTGAACTGCTGCCGTTAAATACCCAGAGATATAGTCGGTAGTGGGATAGTGACAGAATATACGAACGGAGATAGTGTGAGGTAACCTCTGGTAGAAGTCAGTTACAAGTACGTAGACTCTAAGGAAGTCCTACTTCGAGACTGTATATATCTGTCTGTATTTGCTACTAACCACGTTCCTGGACTTAATAACAGTATTACTCTTTGTATGATTGTGTAAATACATTTTATTTCTTATATTTAATTATTGCGTTTGTCATTCCTTGGAGACCGAATTCATCTCGGAATCCACAACACCTTTCCACACTGTTCGGTCTTGCATTGCTGTACCCAGACCCTCGATGTCCAACCTTGAGTCCCGAGCTATGGTGTCTGGGAAAGTAAATTTTCGTGAGAAGACACTTCAGGAAGGTTGCCATAGGAGTATGGATGAGGCAATTTTCTTGTCCGCTCAGTGGCATTGGTAGACAAACTGCAATCGTTTTTGTTTGAGCTTAAGAGTGAATGCTGGAAAATTTCTTTAAAAAAGAGGAGACTTAAAGCAGATGAGATCCTTTTATATCGACGAATACTGAGAATATCAAGTACAGACCATGTGAGCAACGAGGAAGTTTTCAGGAAAACAGGAACAACACGGAAATATATATTTGCAATCAGAAAGAGACATAGTTAACGAGGAAAGACTGACTTGATAAGTTAACACTCACAGGCCATACTGAATGAAAGAGAAGCAGAGAAAAACAGGATGAATGGAAAAATTAGAACCAAGAAAGATAGTAAATGGTCAAAAGTTACTTAGAGTAACAAAAGTCTGGAAGATGTGGAGAGCCATGCTCATTTAGAAACTAAAGTTACTTTAAAATAAGGCTACCTTGTAGAATGGCACTGTAGTCCTTATCAACGTTCTCTTCTTTGGATCTTAAATGCTTGACATAATCGCCATCAGATGTCTTGTCAATTCTCCTTAATCTCGACTATGGTGCTATATATATATATATATATATATATATATATATATATATATATATATATATATATATATATATATAAGTGAATGTACATTGATTTATATTTATTCATTTGATTATATATATATATATATATATATATATATATATATATATATATATATATATATATATATATATATAAAATGACCAAGGAGGGAATTCTTAGTCAGGAATCTACCATCCTCTATCTTAAAAAACAACTTCAAAGAGGCCGTCTGACCAATACAAGGATTGGCCAAAATTAACGTTAAAAAAACAAAAAACAAATGAAAACTGCAGATAAAGTTCCCTTTCTTCAGAAACAGCCATTGTTTCCTGTACTTCACTGCTACTAACAAGCAGGGATTCTTTTCTCCTGATGATGGCCATACTGGCCGAAACAAGTTGAGGAATCTAAAGGAAATAGTAAAACAAAAAATATTAATATACAGCACAGTGTGTTTGAAAATTTCAATTTTTTAATATTTTTTCTTGTTCAAAACATACACACACACATATATATATATTTCCATATTTTTAGGGGAAGAGCGCTCACTAACGGGGTTAAAGTGTTTACATAGACAGCGTGGACATAGTAATCAAACTGCATGGTGACTGTCAGTTTCACGTTTCAATGCGCACGTCTTGAATGAACATGACACATAAAAGAATATATATATATATATATATATATATATATATATATATATATATATATATATACACTAGGTGTTTTATAACTGCAGTTTTTTTTCAGCGTTAATAGGATGCAAAATAGTCGTAGTTACTATTTTGATTACTTCGTACAGATAAAACATCGTGAAATCTATCTATCTATCTATCTATCTATCTATCTATCTATCTATCTATCTATCTTCATACGCCCCAGAGCCCACCTGCGGTTTATACTACGACTATGCTGACCAGAACTTAGTTACTGTTTCCGCGATTACAAACTACTATCCCTGCAAACGCAGATATTAGCTCTATCACGGATATTGAGCACTTTCCACAAAATACCGCATATATATATATATATATATATATATATATATATATATATATATATATATATATATATATATATAACTCAGGCGTGGAGAAGCATGTTAGTCTTGTATGTGACCTCTTCAAAAACCGATAGATAAACTGTCTCTTTCTTTCTTTTTTCTTTCTTTCTTTCTAACCTCGCCCAGCTGTGCACTGGCATAGACATAATAAGCTCTCTTATGAACAGGGACAGGACGCAGCAAGAAAACAACATTTCTTTTTTTGTTAGGGGTGAGGATCCTAGAGCCCAGGGGTACGAGAAATATTGCAGCCTAGATCAAGCGAAAAAGATCCTCACCCCTCCATCGGAACCTTCCTTTTCCCAAATATTCGTCTAGCTTTCTTTTTCTTTTTTCTTTTCTCTCACTACCTCTCCCGTCTCTCTCTCTATCTCCTCAAACCCAACGACCCCCAAATTCCACTTTTCGGTGGTTGTGGCAGGATTAACGTATGTAGATCGACTGTGAACTTCTAAGGTTACATGTACACGTGCTATTACTTAAATCAATATCAGTCTCTTTGCACAGAAACTTGACTGGAGCTGACTCTCGTTCAAAACTGAAAACCGAAACTTGTTTTGGCGACATCTCGAATGTCAGTGCATAACACCTTGAGCAGTTCACATGTCGACAGCCATAGTTTCCAGATTCAATATCCATGAAGATTGATTTTGAGTTTCTACGTTATCAGAACATTTTGGCCGGCTACTTCACCGGCCCACATCAGGTGAGAGTTTCATCTGGTAACTAGAAACACGATTTTCGAAGAGGTTACATACAAGATCAACTTATAAGAATTATTTATTAATAAACGATTTTAAATCTTGGTTTGGTCGTTATAATTACACGAAATCAGCGAGGATCTACAAGAGAAACATGCTTCTCCTCACCAGTGTGTGTGTGTGTGTGTGTGTGTGTGTGTGTGTGTATTGCTGATACCCTTTGAAGAGAGAGGTGTGGGATGCTTAAGGTAATAATCAAGCGATGGGAAAGTGATTGAAACTGAGCCACCAGTTCGGAGTCAATAATATTGCTGAATTTTCTTTGGAACAGAAAATAAATAGCAGGGGCATCAGGCCATATGTGGCAGCAATATTCTAAGCTTGGGCAAATGGTAGACTTATCGATATTTAAGATAGACTATGGAGAGAAATAAACTGTCTAGCACGACACAGTGAACCGGCAATGGATTCAATATAATCTTTGCACTTCATGTCAACCGAGAATATTAGCCCAAGAAGACGCATCGAGTCACTCTCCTGGAAGTCGGCATCAACCATGCCAATGGATGGTAGAGAGGGGTATCTCACATGATTAACAGAGAGCAGTTTAATTTTGGCAGCATTAAAATTAACAAGCCATCTTTTGCCCCAGTTGAAAGTTGTTTTGGATATTAGGTGTCATTTTAACCTTATCAAACTAACCAGACTCGGTACAGAGACAGGAGTAAATGGCCGTGTCATCAGTGTAGCTACCAAGTTGGGAGCTGATGCCATCAGGAAGGTCATTAATGAAAATTAAAAACAGAGTAGGACCAAGGATGGGACCATGGAGGGGGGGGGAGAACCGGCATTAGTACGAAAGGAAGTGGGAATTCGATTTCGACGGTTTAGCAACACTTTTCAGGTTATTTAAAGCCAGAAAATATTTTTAAATTATAAGAATTTTCTTTGTGACAATAATTGAGTTAGTGAGACAAGTTTTATTAATTAATTCATATCTGAGCAGAAACGCTGTGGTATTTGCACGTGGGTGAATATAATGAATCCATCTCGGATCTCTGATTAACAACTTCGAGACATTATCCATTAGACCATCCACCTATCCGAACTTACAGCACCTGGTATACCAATCTAGATACTGACCAGGCTTGACGTTGCTTAACTTTGTTGATCGCACGGGATCAATAAAAGATATGCATTTCTTAAACATCGTAATTAAAACTTTGTCTGAATGTGAAAGGCTTTCGTTGTTGTGCCCTCGAGAAATACTCTGGGCTAAACTCTGGTTTCCGTTACAAGAGAGACACAGGCTCGAACCCTGCCGGGAATCACACTCTCTTGCATACACTGGTCGACAGACGTATCTTTACGCTGTGTTTTATAAAAAAAGGAATGTCCTCTGGAACACGTGCATCCACTCAATATATATACATATATATATATATATATATATATATATATATATATATATATATATATATATATATATATATATATATATATATATATATATATATATATATATTAACATATATATATATGAAATAAGTAAACAAGTTCAGTATAAAATACCATAGTTATAACAATTAAACAAAACTACTACTCCCGAGGAAGAAATATATTTATACGTACGTGCAAGTATATGTGCGTAAATATGTATACATTTTATCATACCCATACCTATATCTATCAATCCTTCCTTCTATCTATCTATATCTATATCTATATCTATCTATCTATCTATCTATCTATCTATCTATCTATCTATATATATATATATATATATATATATATATATATATATTAATCTGGCACACGCACAAAGCCACACTCACGAGAACAGAACTCACACCACAGTAGTAATGGGCAGCTAAACTAACCTGCATGCCATATACGCCCAGCGAGGCACTCCCGTCATGGTACTTAGAGATGATGAAATGCCATGTGTTTCACACATAAAAAAAAAGAAAGCTACATTCTCAATTTTTGACTTATTAAGAATACACGGTTTCGAATGTTTTTTTTTTCTCTCTCCATCTTTTCTAAGGTGACTTTTGCATCTAGCAAATTTAATCGTTGCTAAAAATGATATTGCAGTGTTTGCAGTCGTTGCATTTTTTAGGTGTAACATTAACACGTTCGTTTTCGGTATGGCCTTCTTTCGTATCAGGATGACTAAGTCACTAGACTTGTAGATAAACAATGAAATCAACACGTGGCGAATTTAGACGTTTTTAAGTGAATTCTTACTATTTCATATAATTATTTATAAGGATAATTTAGGCTTAGGCTCTTTCTCTCGCTTCTATGAATTTCTAATCAATGCCAATCCGTCCTTTTGAATTTCAGCGAATTTCTAAAGATAAAAATGTACAATGTGGTTTCATTATATATATATATATATATATATATATATATATATATATATATATATATATATATATATATATAAATGAGTTGAAGGTCAAATGTATATCAGATATGGATAGAAATCTGACAAGATGATAAAATGAAATAAAGGACAAAGTAGAAAACGAATGTTAGTCTAACAAGTTTTACCCTTATTCAGGATCCGCCAGAAATCAAGAATATATATATATATATATATATATATATATATATATATATATATATATATATATATATATATATATATTAATAGATTAATTTGAACAACTTAAACAAGGAGATAGCCCAGAAGAGTTGGAGGAGATTCCGAAGTCGTATGGAGGCCGTGGTTGAAGCCAGTGGCAATTTTATTGAATAAATTTACTCTTTATTATTTCAAGATAATTTGTAAACTTTATAAATATATAATATATAATATAATATAATAATATATAATATATATAATAATATAATATAATATATTAATTTATATTAATAAATTAATTTTTTAAATTTTTTAATATTTTTATTGTTCAATATATATATATATATATATATATATATATAGGTTGAGATGAATAAATTGCCACCTAAATTACAACAAATTAAAATAACACTGACATATCATTTTAACAGATATATTTACAAAGTTTACAACAAAACTATCTTGAAATACTAAAGATTAAATTTGCTCAATGAAATCGCCACTGGCTCCAACCACGGCCTCCAGACGACTTCGGAATCTCCTGTAGTTCTTGTGGGTGATCTCCTTGTTTAAGTTGGTCAATGCTGCCATAATCCTTGTCTTCAGTTCATCTTTGCAGTTACAAAGTGTTTTGTTGGTCTCTCGATCAATTGCGCCACACACAATAATCAAGAGAGTTGTAGGGAGTCAGGTGACCAGATGTAAAGGATGATGTGGCCGCAGAAATTGTCTGACAGCCATGATTGAGTTCTCCTGCTTGAGTGACATGGTGCAGAGTCCTGTTTCCAGAGCTGGGATATTCCAGTAACCACCCTCTTAGACCATTGACAACATTACCTTCTACAAGGCACTTGATGTAGGAATCTGTGTTGAGTCTGAGTCCCTGTGGGAAAATGAATTGAGGCAAAACGTTGCCATCACTAGTGATCACTCTAAATACCTTCACCATTTGACTCATCCAACTCTATCCAAATTCTCTGCATGTTCAAATGTTCGTATTTGAGCTTCCGGCGCGAATGTAAACCTGTACAGCATAACGCTTTCGAATTTAGTGAATTGCGTGATGATGCTTATCTTCTCACAGACTGTGTTCCCAAATGACCGTTCCTATACTGTGCAGTCGACAAAATCAAGACAAACAGCCGTTTTTGACAAATCGAAAAGGTGTCATTTTTCACCAAGACCACATTTTGCAAAACAAATCTCGCAGAAGCTTAAACAGTTGAAATGGGAAACAGCATTTTCATCACCCACCATATTTTTATGACATGGCTCTTTCGGATAATCATTTGTCTCGGTCTTGATAGAAACATTTACAAAAATTTGACTTTATACACTCAATCAAAAATACCTTACAACCTTCACCCAACAAAAAAGACTTCTACGAAAATGGCGCCAATAACTTGCAGAACGATGGAAGGCAGTTGTTAAAAACAATGGAGACTGTACTTGACTAATAAATATTTTCTTGTATGTAAAATTTCGTTTTTAATTTTATAATCTCACACAGACTTTTGCAATGATCTATTATATATATTTCCAGTCCAAGCCAATTCTCAAAGTGATCAATGTTAGAATTTAAAATTCATGTTGGGCTTAGAATTTTTCAACGTATCTAAGAAATGAAAGACCTATGGCATGTTTTTCTTAATTTGCAATACATTCTAAGAACATATTCTGATCCATAGTGAATATCTATGTGTATGATACAAAAGTTTATTGGAGAACCTCTAAAAATCTGGATGACTAGAATCTAACAGCTCATCTTTTCTTTGGTCTAACCTTGGTGGTTCAGTGAGGAAGGGCTGGCTTGTAAAACTTAAATACGGCTAAAAGGAAACTAGTAAGGATCAACCACCACCAAGCTGACATGATAGGTGGATCTCCTCACAAGGAGGCCACTTGCCTTGAATGTATGTTTGATCTGAAGATCTCCCTATACCTAAAATGGAACATATTTACGAACTATTGCCAAAGATTCTGGAAAAATGGTGGATGCATTGTACCACACATGTAAATATCTGACTCCCTCGACTATTTTCTATCTTTACAAGAGCCAGATCAGACCAAATAATTGAGTATTGCTGCTATATATGGGCTGCAACTCCCCAGTCCTCACTTCTCTGAGTTGAAAAGCGTCTAAGCGGCCTTATCTGATTTTCACAGATGAAACGTTGCGATCCTCTCATAGCTCTATCGCTATGTCCATGTGTTCTGATGAACTACATTCTTAGTCCCACCTTAGACCTTTACAACTGGGACCCGCTATGCCACGTACACAAGGATGAATACAGGCTGATGGATGGTAAAAGAGTTCTCTCAGATATTTAAAAGAGAGCAGTTTCGTTTTTGAAGCGTTAAAATTAACAAGTTACTCCTTGCTCAATGTAGGAATGACTGGCTTGGAAAAATTCACTACGGCTAAAAGGAAACTAGTAAAGTTCAACCGAGCTGAATCTGAACTTTTACCTATAATAATCGGTGGGTCTTCTCTTCACCTCGAACATCTTTCGTGTCTCAAGATCTCCCCATATCTAAAATGATGAAAGTCATATATACGAACTATCACTAATTTTGCTGGAAAAAATGTTCGTTACATTGTACAGCTCCTCTTGTTACACTGTATTCTTAAAAAGCCAAATCAAACCAAAAGCATATAAGACCGGAACTGTCCGCCATCAATTAGCTGTTTTTCAAATGCGTCTACGCGACCTAGTGGGTGATGAAATATCCCCCGACACCCTTTTCCCTAAAGAGTAAACGTTGCGAGCCTCTCGTTACTCTATCACTATTTCCAGGGCATGTGTTCTGACGAGCTACGTTCTTTGCTCCCGACAGCACTGACCGTTGAAACTGGAATCTAATATACCACGGATACAAGGATGAATCACCCTCGTTCCTTTCGTCTTAGTAAAAAGTAAGTTTCACGCGTACAGTTTCTTTCCAAGAACCGATGTTGTGACTGCCGGCAGGATGTTTTCCCAATCAATTCTTCAAGTCAAGGGTTAACCGTTATCTTTTCTGCTCAATAGACCTCACTTCGTCTTTTCATACGCTCATACAACACTGACTTGAGTGGCCCTTGAGCGTTATGGACATTAGTATAAAATCCTTTAACATTATATACAAATCACAAGGCACACAAATATGTACCTTACTACTATAAAACCTGTTTTATGGGCACAGGGTTTGAGCTAACAATCCTATTTTTTTTTAAAGTAAAATTAATGTTAACCGGCCGAGATATCATACAGTTCTAAGAAATAAAGTTGGTTCCTGACAAGAATCGAACGTTGAATTCCAGCTTTTCATCAGCTGAACGACTTTTAAAGCTGAAGTGTATCCTACCGATTAGGTCACGGAAAACCATCATGATAAGTTAATGGTCCATTGTCTTCATTTCGATGACTATATCTGCTGGTCTTATTTGCTTATCCGAAACGTAATGTAATTTGTAAGTTAATTTTTAATTCGACATTATTCCTTATTACACGTAGTGGAGTTCACATCTTTCTTATTTTTTTCAAAACAGTTAATATCAACCGTCGAAGAGGTCTAGAATTCATACCAAATAACAACCCCCACCCCGCAAAAAAAAACACTTGCTTCCCGAATGGAATTGAACCGGTATGCTCTTTGTCTATTAGGGCAACCAGTTTTATATCGGAAGGGTGACCTACCAAGGACCGCCGACATTAATTTCCTTCTTAAAATTAACTGGGGTATAAATTCAAACACGTGTCCCTACTAAAAATAACGTTTTTAGTAATAACAAATAACATTGGTTTAATAAGTTCGTACTTTGCTTTAAAATTATTATAAATCGGGGTGTAAA
>OZ010576.1:111560037-111700037 GCA_963932145.1 Acanthosepion lycidas | reverse complement strand
AATCTAAAAGGAATTTTTTACAAAAATAATTTACGAAAGTGTAAATACCAGAAAACGAAACGCAGTTTAAAAAGATGGAAAATAACGGAAGCCGAATTTAATATACATTTTAAGCATTTATTTTGCACGAGTTCTTCGACGGCTTTTAATTTTACTTAAAAATGTTTCGTTTTATTTGTAGTTTTTTTGTTTGCTTCGTATTTTCAAAATGTCTTTTTTTGTGCTATTCTCGTAATATTAATGTGTTCAGAAAGTAACTTCGTATTTCATCGTTTATGAATTATGGGTAAACCAAAACGGTAGGAACCAAAGTAGACGGTAGAAAAATATGTTTAGTATTATTCTATCGTCTCCTGCATTTGACAGTATGTTGTTTATAGTGCATTTTAAAATTTAATTGGGAAAAATTGCAGAGGTAATTTGCGTTCCAAGGGAGATTTCGCTTGAGAACCAAACACTACGTTACATCATCTGCAGTAGATTTTTAACCGGGAATACCAAATTTTTGTTTTTGTATGACATTGTAGCGGGTGATAAAAATGGGCTTGGCATGGCAACAGAGTTTGAAAATGCAAAACCAATGTCAAAATCAAATCCAAGACTCCATATTCTGTCGTCACTTACGAGCTCGTAAGACATGAAAAATTTTAATTTAGTTTCTGCAGCCCGATAAGTAGTTATCAGCTTGCTTCCACTAGAGTAGCACGGCCATTGGTAGTGACTACTTACTAGGGCCACTGATTAGTGCCTATCTTTTATAACCAACCAGGTTCGAACCACCACTCCCATGGCCTAATGAGTCTGTCCAAAATAATGGGTTTTTTCGTAAATGTATACATACATAAATTTGTACATAGGAAATTTGTACATAAGAAATTTGTAAATCATGGTTTTTATTTTGTAGGTGTACGCTGTATTGTGGTATATGTAGGAGTAAAAAGGTGAGGGATGTCTTCTTTTGGTATCTGTCTAACATGGCACGTGGAACTAGAACAGTCTACCCCAGTGAGTGGAATAAAGGGTTCAATTCGACATTCCAACTATCTAAAGAAGGCCGGAGCGTACAATGGCTGAAACATTGTAATAAATATGGCGACAAAGATAAGGACAATAGTCCGAATAATGTAAATAGTGTCTTCTTTTGGTATATGTGTTATTTGTATTGAATGAATGGGTCGTGAATCGGATTAGCTAGGTTTAGGATAGTTAATGATGACCAGTCTCACGCCACGCCCCACTTTTTAGCCATGTGCTGCAATAATTGTATTTTACAATAAATAAATATATATATATATATATATATATATACATAAATTTCAATAAATAAAACATTACAATAAATATTATAGTTCATAACAGGAAGAACATAACGGCAGATGCTTATTGCCGGCATCTTGATCGAGTAAAACGGTTCATTACGCTGAAAGTATTCGGCTTTGGTAAACAGAAAAGACGTTAATCTCCCACATGACAATACAAGGACACACCCTACGAAATAAACGCAAGAAAAAAATAAGGTAGTTAGGATGAGGGTGTTCTTCCCCATCTTCCTTACCCACCAGATTTGGCACAGACAGATTTTCATTTGTTTTGATCACTAGAGCATTCCGTAAGTGTCAGAACCTTCAGAAACAAAAAAGTTGAAAACAGATATTTTAAAATTTTTGCGGGAAAAAAACAGATTTATTTAAACTTGGAATCGACATCTGATGTCTCGCTGCAAATGTTCAAAATGAACATGATTACATTTTTGATAAAAAATATTTAAATACATTTACATTTGTTTTCATGATTTTTTTTCTTTTTTAACCAGTATCACCTCATGCAAGGCAGTAAAGCCACTAAGACGTAAAGGGTTGCAGGATAAGGAAGAATTAGGAACAGAAACATTAATAATGAGCGGAAAGAGAAAAGTGTAATTAGGAGAACAGCGATTAACCTTGCATTTAAAATTTGCAGATTAAAGTTGGTTGGAAAGCATGGGGCCGGAAGGCAGTTCCACAAGCGAGAAGTGTGAGAAAAACTGTTAGCGTAGAATTTACGGTTATATATAACCAGCTCAACTGTAAATTGAGATATCGACGCTAGCCAAGTACTGGGCTTAAATTAAAAGTAGTCTCGGTACCATATCGAAGAGCTCATCAGAACAATTACCATGAAAGTATTTATACAAACGACACAGAGAGGCAACATGGCGGCAGTGAGAAAGTGACTGAATCTGAGCGGCCAGATCAGGACCAATAATATTTTTGATTCTTCTTTTGATTTTATAAAGGATCTCAAGGTAAATAGCAGGAACATCGGACCATTTGTAGCAGCAATATTCTAAGCATGTACGAATAGTAGACTTATAGATATGTAAATTCTGTTGAATCGTAATTATTTTCCGAATACAGCTATGTAAATTCTTACATTTGACCACCTCGCCATGGGGTACTTATGGGAAAAGGATTCCTGCAGAAGTGAGTTTGATTTTTATTAAGAGCTCCCGCAATAGTAGCCTTGTAATAGATTTTAAAGATTTGTCAGCAACCGTCAATCTTGGAGGATAATGGTGGCGCATTGTTTGGTTAGAAGAACATCGAGAAGAACATCTAAAATGACTCGGCAATACAATTCTTGAGGAAAAATCTCTTTTGCACATCATGCATACAAAACTCGTGTGTGGAGCGTGGCTAATCGAACACTCGAAAATTGCCCCCAGGTATTTTGATCAATCTCCATGAATTTTAAATCGCGCTTGCAGACACCCTTAAAGCTCTGTTCAGGGTGGTCTACCCGGTGTTTCATTATGGCCATCTCATCGTAAATAACATCCTTTGGCCTGTGATCTTTTTTGTAAGCATTAGAGTCGTCGCTTGAAGAGGAGATTAAAATAGGTTTGATAAATAGGTTTAAACTGATTTAACTGGGCGATAACTCGTTTTGTTAGTTGAATATTAGGTTTGATGACGTTCGCAGATCAACTGTTGGTGGCAATATTTATTTGATCCTCTTCCTTTTGGCTGCCATCATTTTTGACCTGTTTTGTCAGTCTGGCATAAAATTAAAGCAGACGTGCCTCGTTCTTGAGATAACAACCCAAAAGTATTATTTCCCTGTAACACCCCGAAGAATCGTTGGTCACTCTGACACCTTCGCAGGGTAATGGACAATTTTTGTCAACCGATGTGCACACCTGTCTTTAAACTCAACGTTGTCGTATTTGCTCGCGTAGGAGTTGAATAAATCTACACATTCCTAGATTCATTGGCACGCATTGAGAGGGGGAGATTAACATTTTGTCTAATCTCTTCCAATAGATAAAAAAAGAAAGGACAAAAAATGCTTTCTTGCTCTTCACACTAGTGTACACTATGGTATATACTAAAGCAAAACATATTTCTGCTGATATACTCGTAAGATCTAAACTTTCATACGGATGATATGTACGCTATTTACATTATTCGAACTATTGTCCTCATCGTTGTCGCCATATTTATTACAACGTTTCGGTCGTTGTACGCTCCGGCCTTCTTTAGGCGGTTGGAATGTCGAACAGAACCCTTTATTTTGCTCACTGGGGTAGACTGTTCTAGTTTCATGTAACATGTTTTCAATGGATGTCAGTTATCAGTTTCCTGTTAATTCCCCTCTCCAAGTTTTCCACTGCCTTAAACAGGTATTGAACTGACATTCTTTGGGTCCTGTCACTGGATCTAACTAACGCTTTTATCCACTGTGCCATGTGACCTTGAGGACATCTGTGTATGAATTTCTGATATATGATATTACATATCTGAACTATCAGCTCTATACAACCGCTTGCTCAGATCAATAGTTAAAAAATGTATTTACTCGAATGAAGCCTGTAATACTTAGCGAGTATCATCCTTCTTCTGCTCACATGAACTGCATGAAATACAAAGATCTGTACAAAAAAAAAAACAACAACAAAAAAAAAACAAAAAAAAACAAAAAAAAAAAAACAGAAACCAAATCACTTGAAGACATTCAACAGTAGTAAACAACTAAAATGGATAACACGTGTAACTCGAAGAGAAAATAATGACATAGTCAAGATGTTGAAGCCGCCATCAATACAGGAAAGAGCAATAACAATTACTGGACTTGAGAAATATCCCTGAAAAATTGTTTAAAGAAAAAGATTTTATAGATTTAAACCGACATTAAGAAAACTGATAATATTACCATTACATTTACAATCATAGCTTCTTATTTCGTTCAAGATAGCGCGTAGTAATGACAAGATCCAATTGATAGATGAAGACAGGATGGATTCCTATTTTTCCCAGGGACATTGGGGCGAAAGTGAACGTAACTGATGCGGATAACAATTCGAACTCTGTCCACTCATTCCTCTTTCCGAGACGATAATCCTTACTTACGCAACCCACAATGTCAGTTTACATCATTCATATTTTTCATTAAATTTGAAATAAAGTTGAACCAAGTTGTGAGTAAACTAAGCTAACTTTTCGGCTAACTCAGGACCTCTTTCTTCTTGGTCATTGCCAGGCAATATTTCGCATCAGGTTCTATAGGCTTCCCCTCATTTTTTAGGTGCAAAGTAGGGAAGAAATTTCATTTTGTTTTGCAAAAAGCCAATCATGTGAAAAATGTGATTGAATTTTTCTTGAGAATCAAGGGATTTGCAAGTAAATGGTACGAGAAACAAACGATTGGAGTTTATAAGGATTCTGGATTGTGAAAGCGGGATGTTTTGAATCTTTAGCTGATTGGATTGAAAACAGCTTAACTGAATGATGCAAGTAAAAACATTCTGTTGAAGATAATATTGAAAATAAATACATAGTGAAGAAAAAGCGGGTAAATTTTGTTGCCCTCCACCAACAAAAACTTCTGTTGAAGATAATATTGAAAATAAATATATAATGAAAAAAAGCGGGCGAATTTTGTTACCCTCCACTAACAAAAAGTAAAGATGTTTAACGTCAGAAATGGTTAATGTAAATAATTTGTCTCGTGGCAGTAAAATTGCATTAAACACATTTACTTTTATCGAAATTTATTTAAAAATGATCGTTTTCATTGTAGAAATAGCGTGAAATTTTTAAGTATCATAGTGGGTGTCTCATTTATTAATTCTAACATTGAAGAAAATGTGCAACATTTTTGGAATATCATGCATTTTATTTTAAGAAATGTAAAATACAATTCAAACACAATGTTGCTGTTTATAGTTTATGTATTGTGACTGAGCGAACCTAAAAACTGGTTTGCTGTATATTTTCTCGAGGATCGATAGTTGATGCCGAAAGCGGTATTAATTGAGAATAACCAGATTCATATTAAGGAAAGAGCAAGTATATTCGACATATCGTAATCAAAATTTAAAAATCATTTGCACTGGTGTAACAGGACATTGACCATGTTCAACGTTTAATTGCATGAAATTGCTGGATGGTGATCTGAAGCAACTTCTAATTGGATAATATTTATTACAATTCTCAGAAAAATAGATTTAATAGGGAGAAAGATAGAAAAAGAAACAAATTAATAATTATGCTTTAAACAATAAACTGAACTTAAGAACGGCCCCAAAGAGAATCGAACCGAGAAAGAACTGGTCCTAATTGAGTAAAATTGAGCAAAACCAAATTTCCCCTAACTTATCCACCCACCTCCGATAGGAAGAAGACGTGATTAATATGTTGATAAAGTTCTTAGTCCTAAGAACCTAAATTTGGGGTTTATTTACATTAATACTATTTGCCCAAGACGCTTATATTCTTACAGAAAAGAAGTTATCTAATTTCTCTTAACAAAGGAAACGATGTGGTTTATATTGAGATTCCAATCTCTGGATTTGTTTACATTAATATTATTCACCTAAAACTCTTATATTCTTACAGGAAAAGGGTGGCCGAGTTTCCTATGTGATTTATGAAAATATTTCCTAAGATTGGACAATCGTAAGTGTAAAGATAGATACATCAATGCCAAATTTTGGGGCGTATTCATATAAACAAAGGCCCACGGGGCCCAGTAGATAGTCAGCTCAGATTTTCTCCCGACTTCCTCGTGGACCGCTGTCATTTTACAAGACCACAGCCGCATTTGTGAGCACGCACACGCACACCACACACACACACAGACAAACAAACAACACACACAGAAGATAGAAGAATTAAGTGAGAAGTGACTGTGCTAGTCATTGCTTCAACAGTTACTACTGGTCTCTCAGACCACGATCCAGCTGGGTATAAATTGATCCTACAGTAGATAATAGACATATTTTATTCTTCTTTTTTAATGTTCAATAAACCTGTTGTTAGTTTTATGAACAGTGTTGTCCAATTTATTGAAAGAGGTCGCATTCTAGCTTTGCTTTCCGACGTTGACCCAGACAAAAAGACAAAACTTACCACGGTAGCAATCGAGAATTGCTCGTTTCTTATCTGTGGTACACAACGTACATTTCAGTCCACCATGAGACATCACCTCCAACCGCAATATCCTTAAATTTTGGAAAACCTGAATCAACTCTACCGAGACGACACTCCGGTCTCAAACGAGGAGCGAAAAGAAAGCCGGATGACCCGTAAGGTCTCTGTTACACAACAAAGTTGGCGGAGATAGAGACTGAAGAACTACAGTTGAGGGTTACACCAGCATGGTTATGTTAGATGTCTTGATGTGTGATTTCCAGATGAGCGAAATAAACCAATGGAACAGTATTCCTGCGTGTTAATCACATCTTAAAAGTAAAGAAAACGTCTCATTTTTGTAAACAAATTGGGACGATCGATGAAGAGTGGATATTTTGCAACAAGGTGGAACGTAAGAAATCATAGAGCAAATTTAATGGATCATCACTCACATCATTAAAGGCCGGTTTTCATTAGAAAATAGGATTTTGTTTAAATAAAAAGATTGCAGACATGTTTTATAAAATGAGCTTCATCTAGGCAATTAAACTATTCTTTTGAGCAAATACTGCTTGTAATTAACTAAAATGTAGACAGATATCGATTATAATTTTCGGACTTAATTAACCGAGAGGGTTTAAGTTTCAACTAAAAAACCGCAGGTTTCTTTGTGTACCGGGCAATAGTTCACTATTTACATTATTCGGATTATTGTCCTCATCTTTGTCGCCATATTTATTACAACGTTTCGGCCGTTGTACGCTCCGGCTTTCTTCAAGTGTTTGGAATGTCGAACAGAACCCTTTATTTCGCTCACTGGGGTAGACGGTTCTAGTTCCACGTGTCATGTTTAATGGATGGCAGTTATCAGTTATTTCCTGCTTAATAGCCTCTCTAAGTCCTTCACCGCCTTAACCAGGTATTGAACTCACTCTGTTTGGGTCCTGTCACTGGATCTAACCAACGCCTTTATCCACTGTCATTGAGGACATCCTTGTATGAATTTCTGGGTATTATAAGCCTAATGTCTTCAGTGACAGGACCCAAACAGTGTGATTTCAATACCCGGTTAAGGCAGTGGAGAACTTGGAGATGGGAATTAACAGGAGATAACTGATAACTGACATCCATTAAACATGGCACATGGAACTAGAACAATCTACTCCAGTGAGCGAAATAAAGGGTTCAGTTCGACATTCCAACCACCTGAAGAAGGACAGAGCGTACAACAGCTGAAACGTTCTAATAAATATGGCGACAAATATGAGGAAAATATTCCGAATAATGTAAGTAGTGTATATAATACCTCATCTTAGAAATATTGAGATACAGGCAATAATTGTTACATTTTTTGATGGAAAGTTATTTTTCAATATTCCTCTGGTATTTTCTCCAGATATTGCAACTTCAAATTACAACGCAAATGTCACCAAAAGCGGTTATTTGTGAAGCAGTCTCAGAGAATGGAATTCTAAAGGATCCAGAAAGATGATAGAAGAAATAACCAAAATTAAACAAATAAATTTCGAAAATAAAATAATTGCCTTTCATTTTGATTTAAACCGAAGAGAAATTTATGACCATTTAACGGAAATGGATGAAAAAACACCCGTGTTTTATTTACGTGCTTTAATTTGGATTCTTTTTTTTTTGTTTTAATGGCAGATAAAACTTTTCCAGATAATTTAATGCTGAATTCTATCGTTGTGATAGCCAATAGGCAGGTTAGCGTAGGTTCGCACGAGCGTCAAAGAAGTAGTTAATTTTTTACTGAATAATGAATAGTTATAATTATTTATTTTCAGATTTAATGTCATCGTTCATGTTTCTATAATCACAACATTTTGACAATTATTCCCTCAGGTCTTCTTCAGATGTCCGTCGATCCGAGTAATATTCATAGAATTTCGAACCACTTCATTTAATCTTTGGTCGAAACATTATGATAACAACAAAGATGAGGATATTAATTCGAAAGTAAATAATAGAAATTATATCATCTATTTTTTGCTGGGGCTAACCCTCTAACACAAAGTGTCAGGGTAAATTTTATTCACACACTTTAGAATGAACCGAAAAACTTCCAATCCTGTTCAAAGAATTCACATTCCTCCCTGTTCTTTTGAACAGTAGGAGTGTATTTCTTGTTTTCTATTCAGGATTGAGTTTCAGCTTCCTTCTAAAGTCTACTTCAAATCTACGTTTCTAACGCATACTACGAAACTATGAAATTTTACTGTTTATTTATTTTTTCTGTCACTAGGAGTAGATAGGTTCGCGTATCGTCCGGTCGACACACCTCCCCGGTCTTTTAAACAGGAGTAGAGGTTTATCACTTATTTCCTGTTTAGGATTGAATTTCCGGTTTCTTCTAAAGCCTACTTCAAGTCTATACTTTTAACATGTATGTCTGAGCTCTTAAATTTTATTTACTAATTATTTATTTATTTCACTTCCATCTGAATGTACAGATTCGCTTATTGTCCGGTGCACACTTTTCCCAGGTCTTTTGAACAGGAGTAGGGGCTTATCCGTTGTTCCCTCTTTAAGATTGGGTTTACTGTTCTTTCTAAATATTCTTCTCGTTTTCTTTCACTCCCAGTAACCCCCACCCTTGCGTCTTAGTAGCATTATCGACTTGCTTGGGGTGAATTGATTAAAAAAAAAGGTACAGTCTGACTCAAGATCTTCAGCTTAATCTGGTACAAGTCTAAAATCTCTTTAATGTAGCTACATCGAATGAAAGTTGGTTGTGACATACTATCAATATCAGGGGGTCACTGAATAGGACGCCACGATGTTTTAAGTGCAGTGGGAAATTGTGGTATAGAAGATGAATGTTTTGTGCCTAAGAAAATCCTTTTACAACTCGAGACACGAGAATGACAGCCAAAAAGATGTTATAACCGTCAGTTTGAAGACCAAAGGAGGAATGGACGAGAAGGAGGAGTTAAAATAACGATAAAGAGACGTTGAGAATGATAGTGGGGCAATAGGCAGAGGAAAATGAGGAGGAAGAAAATAAGAGAGAAGGAAAAAGTAGAATAGAAAGAGAGAAGAACGAGACGGAAGGAAGAAGATAATAAGGTAACGAGGTGCTTTGAAAGAGAGAATAACTGTCTTGGTTTCATCCCGTCTCCAGTTCCCCATCATAGTCATTAATGTATCCATGATGTATACTAAAACGAGGAAAAGAGGGACCAGAATATCTGAAAAAATGAATGTAAAAAAGGCATTGTGCTCGAAAATATTTTATATAGATATGCCATACAAGTATTTATATAGAATATATAATTTATATAATTTATATTAGAAATTATAAGACACATGAATAAAACAAGCAGTGTGAATTTGAGTTAGGTTTACTCTTGCGATATTTCCAAGAGAAAAACGGCCAGTTATGCTGATATCTTTTATATTCCTTGGTGAGACCAGGTGGCTTTCAGCCTTTCTCCTTACTGCCGCCGTCTATTACTTCAACTTAATCGCGGTCTACACAGTTACTGATGTTTGCCATCCCATGTTATCTCTCTTAGTAACCATGTTCGAAAAGTAATTATTGATAAATTATGTGTTAGCCAAAGAAAGCAGAACCAATAAAAGGACAATGTGTCTGGAATTCGTGAGAGAAGCTTGTTAACCATTTCACCCCGTCAAAGTGCCACTGTCCGCTGTGTAGTTATTTATCGAGCATAAGTATAGGGCACCCATTGAGGATAAACTCACTATTCAGTCGAAATTGATCTAGCGAGACAAACTTGTTAACCTTTGCACTGTATAGCAGAAAGTGGATTGTTTCATAATTACTATCCTATACTCGAGTCAACCGTATGATCAAAGGAATATCGGTTTGGCGACATATTCTGGTTGGTATGTGCTGTACGAAAAAAAAAGCAATAGTGAAAGGCAAAATGTCAAAAATCAAATATGCAACCGCTACAGCTATCTTGAAATTCCGTACCTACACCCTTGTGCAAATTAATTGAAATAACCGCTTTAGTTTCTTTTTCTTCATCATACGTTCAGTTTTAGACACACTGGAGTGACAGGATGTAATCGATTTCTTCTTTTCCTCAGATTAGGTCATTTGCAGTGGTGTGCAGTAATATGAATCTATTTAAGGGGGTGTATGGTGAAATTTGTTATGACTTAAAAAATATCGCATCATCCGTGATTGCATCAGATTTTTATCATGCCCAGACACTATTGTCTCGACTGTCGATTAGTTGTTCTACAGCCATTGTTTGCGATGGACGTTACTCCAAGGAAGCGTACGAAAATAGTAATGCTGCACGAACACATTGGTAAACCTTACCAGCGAGCAAATCAAAATACTATAGACTGGCCCGGAAACTCTCTAGATTTAAATCCAATCAAGAATCCGTGGTCAATCTGCAAGGAACAACTTTGTGGAATGGACATACGAAGTACTAAATTGTGCACTAGTTCATGTTTCATTGGAAAAATACGAAAAAAAATTAATTATTTGTTTTGTTTTAATTAATTGCACAAGGGTGTATGTGATACTCGGGACACCCGCGTAGGAGGGGGAAAGGTGGTTTTAGCTTTATCTTGAGTGTTTCTGTTTGATGGAACACAAGATTGGCGCGTTTTGAAGTTTGGTTCTCTAAGCGATATCCACTTTGACAGAAGAGAAATGAGGAGTCAAGGAGTAGATTAGGGATTTTTGGAGATCAAGTGGTAATAGAACCGGAAATAGGGTATATCCGGATGCTGATCTATATAAACAATCATGACTGGGATGAGAAAGAGAGAGTTATGGTCATCCCTTGACAGAAGATGGAAGTTTTCGTCGCGCGCTTCCGAAGCCTCCATTTCGTATTGCCTGTCAGCTCGTCAGAGTGAATAGATGGCCGAGAAGTTGGTAGAGGGAAAAGCTGATATAGCAGAATTTGTTCCAGGTATCAGATTTCTATCTATCCGGGCGAGTAGGCGAAGCCCTAAATAAAACATTTACATATAATATGGGAAGCAGGGAGCGCGAACTTATTTTTAGAGGTGGCGTTTTTCTTTCAGAGTGTTATCTTGTGAGCATGCAGCCCGCTCTTCGCTGAGCTTTGAGTGAACACCGGAGAGAACGATAATCGGAACGTGTGGTAGATCATTGGCTGGTGCGTGGAAAGTCTGGGCTAGGGTAGCGCTGCTTGTTCATGCATCTAAAAGATTTAATTTCATTAACATCGACAAAACTTACGTTGGAGCAATTGTTAGGGATCTAGTCACGTGGATCATTACTTTTTCTTGTATGAGTCGTGTATCTTCAGCATGTGGAAGATCATTGATCTCCACAACTTGCTATTTTTTGTAACTTTGAGTGATGTTTGTCTTCTAATATTCTCCCCAGACACAGCTCTGCCATTCATTTACACGAAATCATTAGGTAGGTGTTGTAACCTAGAAAAGATTACTGAATGAGGAATAACCAAAACGGAGGTTGGAAATGAAATGGTAATCTTTAAAATATTAATAAAATACAGTACTCGCCAGCGGCGTGAAGTAGGTAAACCACTTCTAGTGGTGGACTACTTAAACAGCAGATTACTCCCACTTACAATGGTGTCCAACGTATTTATGAGGATTGGACATAACCATTAGTGTTCATAGGTACGGTATATAATAGATAGATAGATAGATAGATAGATAGATAGATAGAAAAAGTAAATTTAAAAATGTTGCTGACATGGTGTTATAACCTAGAAAGGGTTACTGAATAACGAATAACCCAAACGGAGTTTGGGAATGAAATGGTTATCTTTATAATATTAACAAAATAAATATTCGTCAGCGGTGTGATTTAGGTAAACCACTGCTATTGGTAGACTTCTTAGACGGCATAATACCCCCACTTACAATAGTGTCCAACGTATTTATGAGGATTGGGTCATACCCATTAGTGTTCATAGGTACAGTATATAACAGTAGGTTACTCGTTCCCTCCTTGGGCTTACGACCACATCACATTGAAACAACGGCTCTCGTACGATCACCGAAGTTAAGCAATGTTGAGCCTTGTCAGTTCTTTGGGAATACCAGGTGTTGTAAGCTTGGATGTGCAGGTGGTGTAATGGATAATAGACCAGAATTGTTAATCGAAGAGCCGAGTTCTAATTCCCGTTCGGTTCGTTATATTTACTTACGCGCAAATACCGTTGGGAAACATCTTCTTCCAGCTGTGGGTTAAATAGTGAAACTTGTATCGGTAAATCAATATTATCTACAAAAAGAAAAAAAATCTTGCAATATAAAAATAATTTATGGCTTTAAATAACATACAACGGGTTCATAAACCGTAGAAATCGAATCGCTCAAACTTTTTGCTCATTCTGACGACAATAAGTTCTGTGCGTGTGAAATTCTCCAAACCCTCTTTAATTATGCGTCCCAGATATCTCAACTCCTTCTGATTACGTGTACAAGTGTCCTTTTTGCTTCCATTTTTCTTTAAATTGCCATGTTGCGTCCATGATATATTCAGTATCCTTATGTAGAACCACATGTCTGTTGTCTAAAGTCTCTTCTGTGAGCATTCATTTCCATATAAGTGTACCGATATTACATAATAATTTGCCATATCTTTTCCATATAAGAGTATTGATATTACATAACAATTTACCATACCATTGCTATTTAAACTGATATTACATAACAATTGCAATAACGTTTCCATATAATAGTATTGATATTATATAAAAATTGCCATATCATTACCATATAACAGTATTGATATTGCATAACAATTGCCATATCATTGTCATATAAGAATATTGATATTACATAATTTGCCATATCATTGCTATATAACTGTACTGATATTACATAACAATTTGCCATATAAGACTATTGATATTATACAATTTAGCATAATTTCCCTTGAAAACCTTTCATTGTTTACATGTTTCGTCCATGTTATTTTCAGCATCATTCTGTACAACAGGTAAAAGAAATATCCTAGACATCATTAGGAATGAAGTGAAGCACGTTTTCATTCATAACCCTACACTTGTAATCTTGTACCGTAATAATATAAGCTAAGTAGATAATTATAACTATAGTTCAAATACTTGGGAGAAGCAACAAGGACAGACCTTAAAATAAACGTGAAATAAAGTGAGGAAAATTACAGCAGGCCGTCCATAAATTAAAAAAAAACCGCTGTTTTAATAACTTGCAGTGATTTGTGGATGTTACAAATGAAATTCCCCAAAAGAAGACGACGCAGAACAGATGGTAATCTGCAAGAAGTCGGCGGCAAGATTTATCAAGGTCAAAGAAGATGGCGGGTAAGTGATGAATACACTAAATGTCATGTGACCTACTCTCATAAATTATTCTACTATTAAAATATTTTAAGGATAACGTTTTAAATATCGGGAGGTGTAGTTTGAGTAACGTTTATAACGAAATTGATTTATGGATAACTTACTAGACTGTTAGTAAATAATTCATTTGATCTAATATGCTCAATCCCCTCACGGGTGCTCTCCACAAGCATGAGCACTCCAGGAGAGGGTTGGAATTATTACGTAGTGTCTCTAAAACAGGGAATGAAGAGGCGGAATGAGAAATTTTTGTCACTAGACCACGTTCGTGTGAGTTCCCAACGCACTTTGAATTTGAGCTTATGTCACATTTCACTTGGGCACCTCGAGGTGGTGCAATGGTTAGCAAGCTTGGCTCGCTAGAACAATTACGACTGAGTAGTGAGTTCGATCCCCATGGGGTGCTCCTTTATTTCGGCCTTGTGTCACGTCCAAGCTACGCTTGGAAAATCACTATTTCGCTTGAGTGGGCGTGTGGATAATTATTCTTGATTAATATATATCCAATTTTTCACTGGCTTACATTATTCTATTGTTAAAAGTTTCCAACGAAAACGTAGGCGATCATGACTCTTTATAACCTCCCGTAATTTTTCACTCTATAGCCCCCATTTTTGTTCTTGTTCGGCTATCCATTCATGTAAGTTCAATAAATAGGTCACTTGCTTACCCTGATTCTCTTGCGTTCAGTATATCCTGTGAGTTTTAAATTCTCAAGTTCTTCTTTCCTCATTATGAGTTTCAGAAATGTCATCTTATTCTTCTGTTGTTCCTGTGTTCCATAAGACTTCTTCGTTGTTGACATATCCAGTCCATTGTATTCTTAGCCCTCGTCTTCAAATCACTACCACACAGGAAATTAGATATTACATATAATTTCCACGTTCTTTTTGGTTTTAATGATATTTCCTTCGTCATAGAACTTGAAAGACACCATTCCCTTTTAGTTATGTGTCATCCGGTTTCCGGTTTACAATTTCTATCATATTTTATGACTATACCAAAATGGTTGAATTTCTGTTGCAGTTTGATTTCAGCATCTCGAATATCTACCTGGATCACTCGTTTTTGCTGATGAATATGAATTCTGTATTCCTACTTGTCTTTTCATTTTACTTTCCATTCTCTAGACTTCATAAAAGAGCGGTAAAACATTTAAATATACATAACAGATTTTAATCGATTGATTTGCTTTTTTATGAGTTATCAACCCTTTACAGGTTATTTAAATGTTTTTAGATGGTGATAAATTTTTACTGATACAAGTCTTACTAATTAACCCGTAGCTGGGAGAGAAGAGGTAGATTGATATCTTTTTTTTGTGGCCTGTTTAGGGTCCAGAAAGAAAGACACGGAAGACGAAGGTAGGTTGAACAAGTGTATTGAAATCACAGATATATACAAAGCAAGATTGTTAGTAATCAGCAGATAGAGGTGTACGTCCGAACGGTAGGTTAACACCGAGTCTCCACTTCGGAACAGACTGCCCTAGGAAAGTCTCGCGGTTAGTATTTATGAGAAGAGGAAGAGTTCATTCTACTTTAGGAGGGTTTACCACAACACCTTTCCCAATGGCCTTTACGCGTAAATTAATATAACGAATCCGACTGGAATTTGAACTCGGCTAGCCGTTATTCATTGCACCATCCGCACATTCAAACTCACGGCACCTGTTATTCTCATGCTGTCACCCATCTAGGTAGAACGCCTAATAGAAGAAAGGCACCAAAGGGGATATAAAGATTCTCGTTGGAATATTGTCTTTATAAATATTCCCAAAACTCTGGCAGTGGAATAGGTAAAAGGAACTGAACAGAAAAAGACGGAATTAAAGAAAAAAAAACTCGCGAAAATTTTAAAACCATTCAGATGACGACATTGAGAAGCTACTACGAAATGTGAAAACTCAAATAATAATAATAATAATTTTGTGATGTCAACGAACACACGTTGTCACTTTTGTAACGTAAACGAATACTCATTGTCACTTTCGTAATGCTCGTTGTAGTAGAGACTTTGTAATCGCAGATACAAACTCTATTAACGCCGTTGAACAATATTGGTGTCAGACACATTCGAATATCACTCGCACTAATAGTACTTTCTCGATAATACTTGCACAAATAGTAATAGTATACTGAATAGAGTAGAGGATAGCGGTCCATATAGTATATAGTAGAAAAATTAGACGTCACGCGACTTTCTAGTTATGCGTTTCCTCCATAGTCACGTGGTCTACTCAAATCAATAATGGGATCGCCTGTGTTTGCTTAGTGGCGATCTGGGTTCAAACTATTCCTATATAACAAATAATAATCTGCGCTTTGATGAAGACAATAGAATACGGCTTTCCAAAATAAAATTAAAAAAAAATAAAAAATGAAGGCATAAGGCGAGTCCGAGTAATGCTGAAAACTGAATTGAATTCGAAAAATACAATAGTTGTCATTAACCCTCTTGCTATCCCAGTTGTACAGGGCGCCCCTCTCCTCACCCCCCCACAAAAAAAATTTTTCTTACAGCTATTTGAAACAAAAGCAAATGACAAATTTAGTAGCTTAAAACAGAAAAAAACAGAAATGTCAGAACTCTAGCAAAACTAAAGAACTCTGGCAAAATTTCTGGACATTTTTCAGTGTCCAAATTTGATGTTATTTCTTAAAGAGAACAATCACACCTCGCGTTGAAAATTTGTTAACTGCGTCATCCTGAAACAAAAAATGGTTAAAAAATGTATGTTAGTTAATTTTTTTAAGTGATTCATATATTAAAATATATAGTTCATTTTTTATACATTAGTTTTTTTTTTTAATAGTAAATCCTGTTTCTTGTGGGGCACCCTCTATTCCATAGCTTCATAATAAATTAGTTCTTAAAGGAACACAAAAAAAAATGATGCAAATTTCGCAAACAATTAACATGTAATAGAATACACTACATTAAGGCAGATGTTGTACGTCTTTATCTGCCAAGGAGCAATGAGACTAGAGACATGATTCAACTGGAATTGTCTCGCAAAATTTCAACAATGGGATTTTATAAGTATCTTACAGATATACAAGATTGAATGTTATATCTCGTAATAGAGCATTCAGTTCATCTAGGTGTCATGCGTGATACACGCTTAGGTGATCATGTATCTTTCGAAACATGATTGACAAAGATGATTTTTCCCGCCATTTCTTTCTGTGGTTGACCAGTTGCCATCCAAAGCTAGAGAACCCAATCTGTCCTGTTATTTACCCATAGCTGTGGGGAGGGGAGAAGAAGAGGATTCATGCCTTTCCCAAGCGTATTAGCACGTAAGTGAATGTCATAGATTCGACTGGAAAAGTAAAAAAAGATTTATTCTCTATCAATAAAGACGACAAATATGCAAGAGAATTCGGGATAAATTTTGAAAATAGAACCAAAGTAAATACAACTACCACAAAATCAGTAGCAAAACTGAAAAAGAAGCGAAAAAGCCAGGCGAAAAGCAAATAAAAGAAAGATCGGCCACAAAAGCATCTACATAGCAAGTTCATTCTTCGTAACCCATCAGGGGCAAAGGAGTTCAAGAGTTAAATGGGAGATTTTATGGTTTAGTCTCGTTGCACAGAAACAGCGCCTCTTTATACGCAACTGAGCTTATAACTTGCTATGGACCCAAAGTGTATCTTCTAGGACCAATATATTGAAACTGTTGATCAGCTTATCATAGAATGCCCAATAACCACACCGAATAAGTACAAAAGACTTCATTAAAAATCATTAAATTAATTCAAAGTCATTCCTACGAAATGAAGACAGGTTAAAACTACAACGAACATTATCCTAAATTTGTAGGCAGATGTTAGTTTCCTCTGGGATTTTTTATATCAACACAAATCGAGCAATGAAAGCAAATCGCCCAGACATTTTTATCAAAGACATAAAAGAGAAGACAATAGCACACTGTCATGAGCGTACCAAGTGCGAAAACATCTCTGCGAAGGTTTTTGAAAAAAGAGATGGAGATGGAAATGTGACACTTACAAAATAAAACTATCCGTGTTTTGGTTGGAGCTTTGGGTATGATAAAGAAAGGAACTCAAGAACAAACCAACGTAACCTAAATCTATCATAAAAAATCAGGATATGGAGTTAGTCTATACTAAACACTTCAAATACCTGGCTGTATCAGTTATAACAAATTTTGTATAGAGATAAGGAAATTGAAAATAGGATTCGCAACACTAGGGGTAGTTTCACACAACACCACAAGATGTTACAAAACCAAAATATTAATCAATATAATAATATTAAGAAGCCAAGTCATGTTTTAAAAAGGCTCGTAAGATCGAAACTTTCATATGCGTGTTATGCATGGCGCCAAAGGTGTTCAGAAATATCTAAACTATTAGAGGATTACAACCGCTTTCTCAGACCATTGATTGAAAATGGCTTCGAGCAAATGAATCGTGTAATTCTTAGCGAGGACCATCTTTCTTCGAAACTCTTGAACATCCGTGACGGAGACACAAATAAAGAACTGTAATAAAAAAGAAAAAAGCAACATTAATTGAGGACATTCAATAAAGAAAATGGATAGCACAAGTTACTCGAAGAGAAAATAACAATATAATCCAAATGTTGACATTGAATACTGGAAAGAGCATTAGTGGATTTCTGAAAATTTGTATTAAGAGAAACATTTTATAAATTTCAACCAACGTCAGCATCAACTGATCGGTCAATGAATGCCGAACGTTTCCCTATAAGGAAACGGTTAATACTACGATCATCGTTATTATTTTGGAACAACGAAATCGACTCTGATAATTTTTATTCTTTTTCTTTAGAATGATCGATCTGCTTTTTGGTAGGGCCTGGATAAGGCAATCAGTTTGAATTTCAAAGTTCCAAATAATGTTATATTTTTAATTTTCAGATAAATAATTAAAGAACTACAATAATAATAATAATAATAATAATAATAATAATAATAATAATAATAATCAAAATTCATGGATTTTGAAATCTCAATCTCAAAAATGTGGCACATGAAGACATCAACAATTGAAGCTGTAGTTGGAGCCCTCGGTTTGGTTGGAAAAGGTTCCGGTAAATTCCTTGAAGGGATTCCTGCTGGCCCAAACCTTAAAGAAATATAAAAAAAATTGTACTCAAAAGTACAACTCACGCATTACGAAGGGCTTTATCCATGTAAAATATGTGTAATCTTAGTGTATTTTTTCTCAAAAAATGCCGAGTGAAAAATGTCATGATGTCATTTCTGACCGTAGGTCCCTGTTTAGGGCCCGTAAAGAAACGAGTCTACACCGGAAATCAAAAGAAGTAAAATAAAAATAATAGTTTAGAGAAGAACGAGATTTAAGGAAAGAAAAAGAAAAGAAAATACAGTGTTTGGAAATGTTCCACACTATTTTGACCATATGTCTGTCTTCGTCATTTTTCCGCACGTTTCAGTTGCATGACCTTCACGCTGGCGGCGTTTCATTCGCTTTGACGAGTTGATTAACAGTTTTTTTGCTCATTACAAGACAAGTAACATTTGTACAAAGACTTATAATTTCTTGTAAATTTATATATTTTTATAGTTTAAATTAAAAAAAAATGACTGTAGAAAACAAACATACAGTCAAAATACTGTCGAACGTTGTCAAACACTGTTTTTTTTCTGTTTCTTTCCTTAAATCACACTCTTCCCTTAACTGTTGAAAAATATAGAAAGAGTTACGTCAATGTTGCTTGTTTAATGATAATAATAATAATAATAATAATAATAATGAATGGCTACACCAGGAATGGTTCTTAAAGCTTTTGATCTGGAATGATTAGAGTTGTTTACCAGTTTTGTCTTGTTGAATAAAGATGGTCTACAGTATATATCCTGTTCTATATCACAGATTTCGTTGTCCCAGTGCATCATGAGCGGAAGTAGCGGGGAAGCATGATGACCGGGTATCAAGAAAGTTGTTTTCTTTTAAGTTTGTAGCATTAAAAAGCCAAGGAGAGAACAGCCTCAGTCGAAGACCGTTTAAGCGGTCTAGGTTTACTGACCTGAAGGTATTTCTAACTACGCCCTATCTCTCACCATACCGTCCACATTTGGCTGTGATGCATGTGCCTGTATCAGAATGAGTGTCATTAGGGGTATATAGGTCTTTGTATATTTTTATCCCAGATGTGCGAGTCGGGTAATGGATAGCGTTCCGGAGAGAGAAATCAGAGAACGGCGTTCAAATTCCAACCGGGTTCGTTATATTTAGTTACGCGCAAATAGCCTTAGGAAGGCCATGAATCCATCTTCTCTTCGACCCTTAATCTAAACAGTAGGGTTTTTATTATTGTGAAAATTTGTTAATACAATATTTATTCGCAAAATAGAGAATACTTCTTGAAATAACGCATAAAGGTTTGATGAACTGGAAAAAAGAAATCAATCGATCAACAAACTCCAGCGTCAGTTTGTAGTTATATTTCTCCCTGATTAAATAATAATAATAATAATAATAATAATAATAATAATAATAATAATAATAATAGATATTTGCTGTGTTTAGTTTAACATAAAGTACGAGGCAAAAAAAAAAAAAAAAAATGGACGAACTCATAGAAAGTCAATTTTTGTATTTTTACCAAGACAAGTGAGTAATAGAGTTCGTTTATTAATACAAGGAGGTGTACATATGTACCTTATACAAATCAAAAAATTATTTACTATTTTTTGGGGTAAGCTTTTGCTTTAATAACGGCCTTAATTCTTCGTAGCATGCTATAGACTAAATTCTTTAGTAAGTAAGTTGTGATCTTAACCCAAATGAAAACCTTTGGGTGATAATTGACAAACATGTTCGTAAGAGGAAAGTTAACACAGAAGATGAACTTTTTAGCGAATTAAAGAAATGCTGAAAAAATCTGGTGAAGGACTTGTATAAAAATACGTGTGCTATTGGCATACTGAATGATTTTAAAACCCTAAGTCGGCACATAGTCAGCAAAAAGTTACCGACCCCTGCTCTAGCAGATAGATATGATATAGTAGTTCAGGGTACTTTTTTTGTTTTTAATGTTATATTTTTACGTCATAATACTTTGCTTTGGTTATATTTAGAACCCCCCTCATAAGCTAAGATGTGGCACAAGGCCGAGTTTTAAAGTGGGCGATTGGAGGCAGTAGACTCGGCCAAAAATTTCCGTATAAAATGGGGTCGGATAGCTGTTTCCCGAGACGAGACTCTGCCCTTCGACATAGCCTCGTCTGGGGATCCTCTCTGCCCGAAAGTAAAAAGTTTGACCAGCACAGCTGGAAAAGATTCCAGCTAGACTCCCGATCCAAACCCTGGAAACCAGAGTTGATTCTGGAATGTTCGGTTTACTGACCTGAAAGTAGGGGTATATAGGTCTTCGCATATTTTTATCCCAGATGTGCGAGTGGGGTGATGGATAGCTTATTTAATAATAATAATGGTGGTAAATACAAACAAAAAAAACGAATGATTGAGCTTATAACTAAATAAAATAAATGACAAGATTTACAGAATATTCTTTCATTTCTTTTATCTATTTGTCAATTTATTTCCTCAATCAAATAATTTTTTTATTCCATTCCCCCTTCGATTTTTCTCGTTCAAGGTAACGTTTAGATTTGGCAAATTAACCATCAGCAAAACAGTTGTTGTTTTGAAAAGTTTGGATGTGACCTCGAGGGTGGCCCGGCAAAGATAGAAAGGAGATTAGTTTCTCGTGCCGCGCTGTCGGAGAACGAACTACACTGAGACGTTTTAACTGTCATTTGAGATTAAGTCTTCACATGGGCGGAAATGGGAAGGACAATAGGTCACTTGGATGTCCGTCATTTAGACACCTCGGCGTCGGTTGTGGAACAGTTAGTCGGAGACTGAACGACGCCGCAGAGAGAATCGTGAAGATTGGTCGGGTGTAGTGGTTAGTATCGGCTGTTCGGGTTGATGGAAAAGGTTTAAATCTGGTTGTTTTTATCAGGAACTGGCATGTCGAGAAGACATCGGTGTCCCGTTCCTCGTCTAAAACTCAACTAAAACCAGGATTTTAAATATTCATTTGAGTCTCATAGAAAGGCTGGCATATTTATTAAAAAATGCCTTTGTGGCATTCGACTAATTACATCGTTATGGGCTTGCGTTAGACGAAAGGGTTAAAATTTTGGTGAGTGCCGCCGACAAAGGAATTTTTATTTAACCGAAAAAAAAAACAAGATTTTGTAATTTTAGACGAATTTTCTCAAAAAAACAAAAAACAAAAAAAACCTCTGACCTACGTTAATTCTTCAAAATTAAAGAAAAGATTAGTTTCACTCCCTAGCAAGGCGAAAATATCGCTAAGACGTAAGAGATTATTGAGAGTGAAAGAGAAAGACTTTAGTGAGGAGAAAGCACAATAAAAGAACGGTTTCAAGAAGACAGATGACGACGATTGAAGTTGTATTTAAATATTTGAAGATCGTAGATGGTAGGGAAGCAAGAAACCGTAACGAAATTTTCATGTTTCTTAATACTTTGTTTAGCTTTTGGAAGGCATCTTTCTCGAAACCAATACGCCTTCAGATTTCCGCGTCACATTTTCTATAGTCTGCTACAATAAAGGGTGTTCCAATAACTTGGACCGATTTTAAATGTGAATTAAGTTTAAGTGTCAAATGATTTTTTCTTTTTCTTTTTCGTTCAGATTTGGCGGACATTTGGACGATATTATTTTTTACACATAATTGCCATAACTTAAATAACATGATCCAATAGAGAGATAAATAAATTTTCACCAATAACACTGATTTATTTACTGCTGACTTTGATCCGTCTTAATGAAACACAGTTATATACAACCCTTCTTAATAAAACACACTTCATTTCTTAGATAGTTAACATGTTGTAATTGATTCTGTCGTCTGCAATCCGGAGTACCCTTCTTGGGCTGTCGCTGTTGCTGATGTCCGTGTATTCATAAAGTTAATAGTCTTTTTTTTCTCGCTTTCCTTTGCCTCCTGCTTTAGGAGTTCTTGTAGTTGTCCTTATCAGTCAGCTATGAGCACCGTATCATCTGCTTATGTTAAATTATAGATTAGTTTCACTCCCTAGCAAGGCGATAATGTCGCTAAGACTATTGAGAGTGAAAGAGAATGACTTTAGTGAGGAGAAAGGACAATAAAAAAACAGGTTTCAGGAATACAGAAGATGACGATTGAAGCTGCATTTAAATTTTTGAAGATCGTAGATGGCAGGGAAGCAAGAAACCGAAACGAAATTTTTATGTTTCTTAATACTTTGATTAGCTTTTGGAAGACATTTTTCTCGAAACAAATACACCTTCAGATTTCCGCATCACATTTTCTTTGATCCGTCTTAATGAAACACCCTTATATATAACCGGTCTTAATGAAACACCGTTATATATAATCCGTCTTAATGAAACACCCTTATCAGTCAGCTATGAACACCGTATCATCTGCTTATCTTAAATTACAGAGAATATACACTTAGGATTGTCTCTCTGTATAAGCACAATGAGGAGTCATATCATTCTCTTCTTTTTATTTGTCTACAACTGCTCAATTTTTTAAGTATCAAATGAAAATAGATATTATTATAGGTAAATATCACAATTATCGGAGATTAACTGAAAATGTAATAATATTCAATAGAAATCAATAACGTGATCGGCGTGTTAACCATCACTTCGTGATGGAGCGCTTGACAACCATAATTTCTTCTTTTATTTAATAATGTTCATCCAAAACAAGGCCCAAAATCCACTCAAGGGTGAGGGTTATTGAATAAATGCAAGAGGAGGAGATAAGTGTAGTTTGTGAGGTTTTTTTGAGGGATAAGAGTTAACTGTAAACTTGAAAACTTAAGATTGTAGTGAACAAGGAAAACATCTTCTCGGCTGTCCGAGAAAGAAGATATCTAAATGGAATTACTACCTTAAAAATACGAAAGGAATGAGGATCGTGTGACGAATGCGAAGAGAATCACTTTACGCTGTCGACGTAGTATGACTGTTAGGGTGAAAACTGGTGGATCTATGGAATGTACCTCGTCAGAAAATATACCATGGAAATAACGATAGAGTAGCGAGAGGCTCGCGACATTTCCCTTGTGGGAAAGGCGTTGTAGAGTGGAAAATAATTCATCACTCACAAAGCCGGGTATTTTTTTAAATATTTTCCCCAAGCAAAATAATAAAGCCACTAAGACGCAAAGGGTTACTGAGTGTTAGAGAAGATGAGAAAAAAATTGAGTAAGGAGAGAGAACCATAAAATATCAGGAATTAAGAAGAGAGAAAGTAACGATTTTTAAATTTTAATTTTTGAAGATTAAAGTTGACCGGATACCAAGAAGCCAGAGGAGAGTTCCATAAGCAAGAATTCGATAGAAGAAAGTGCAACATTACGATTTGTCATACATCTCTAGGAGATAAGTAGATAAATTCCTTTTCTTTTTAAGTCCACTTAATTATCTAAATATCTTATCTCCAGCCTGCCTTTGAACTGGCAAACATAAAATGTTATCAATGATTTTAGATAATCTTAAAAGTAGTCCTCTGAAGAAGCTGACCACTCAAAAAGCCGAATGGGTCGTCTCTTGTTTCGGAACACAAAGGGACAGATAGGGGTGGCTGAAACTCAGCCAGTATCCATATAAGCAGAGAGAAAGGCAGGAATCAGTAAGTAGGTACGCGATCAGTAAGCGAGTAGGTGACCACTGACCAAGTTGGAAGGGACAGGCAGTCAGTGAGGAAGGAACCAGCAGTCAGAGAAGAGGAAGGGACCAGTAAACAGTGATAAATCAGAAGTCGTTTAGGCGGTCAGTGAATATAAGGGTCCACTTCCTGTGGCCGGAAATTAGGGAGATAGCTGTTAAGCCGTAGGAAAACTTAGATGATTAAGTGATAATTCGTATTGTTGCTATTTCCCAACCAGTCTTGAAAAGTATTCGTCGTTATTCTTTGTAAATTCGATTACGGCTAAGTGGACAAAGCTGCGAACATAGCTAGCCGAGTGTATACGTATACAATCAACCTTGGACGTCATCAGGTTGTGCAGTGACGGATGAGCGGAGAACTTACTGTTACGTCTAGCCATTTCCACTGTAAAATGATGAGACCTTGCCGCTAATAATGTACTGCGTTTAAATTCATAAAGTACCGTAGAGGAAAGTTCATCAAAATGATTACCATGACAATATTTATAGAAAAGTCACAAATAAGCTGTTATAACGGCGGAAATACTCCATTTTTGATCTCAGCTGGCTCTTGTAAAGATAGAGCTTAGCTGAAGCAGTACAAAGAACTGGCCTTCTTTCCGGGATGGATCCTATATGTGAGTTCCATCTGAGGTGTGGAGTGAGCTTGAGTCGAAAAGAAAGCCCCATCAACACTGGAAAGTCACAAAGGTCATTAGATAGAATAAATCATGGTCATTGAATAACATCATTAAGGTCGCTGTATAGCATAAATCATGATCATTGGATGACATAAAACTGATAAAGGTCATCGTATAGCATAAATCATGGTTTTTGGATAGCATAAAAATTATAAAGGTCATTGGATAGTATAAATTATGTTAGAAGAGATAACCTCATTTATTCAACGATTGGTTCAAGATATGTCGCAAAATTGATCAATACTTTTGGTTTATTTCCTTTATTTTGAAAGTAACAGTAGTTGTTGTCGAGACATGCAAAGGATGCTGGGAAATAATAAAAGCCGTACACGGATAAAACGCAACATTTGTGATTCCGAATGATTAAATAACTACAGTGTAACCCGGATATAAGAGAAACCCGGAATAAGAGAGATTTACTCTGGTCCCAAATTAGAGCCACACTTATCTAAACATACTAGACCAAACCCGGATATAAGAGGAACCCGGATATAAGAGACTTCTTCTCCGGTCCCGACAACTTTCTTATATCCGGATTACACGTTACCAATGTTTGTCAATTCCTTAAAACAGTCACCATTATTGCCTAGAATGCAATCCCTAGACGTTCCATTTAAAATTAAAACAAAAAAGCCAGAGCATTTCCTAATGTCTGTATTACCAGCTGCTGAAATCATTTTATTTACATGGTTCGGGCTGTTGTTCACATCTTTATTGTCATGTTCCCGACGTTTCGGTCGTTGTACGCTCCGGCCTTCTCCAGGAGAATGGAATTTCGAACTGAACCCTTTATTTCGTTCACCGGAGTGGATTGTTCTAGTGCCACGTGTCATGCCTCTTCCGGATGTCTCAGTTACCGCCCTTTAACTCAACTCTCCAAGTTTTTGTTTACCACTGCCGTAGCCAGGTATCGAACTCACAATTCTTTGCGTCAAGTTTCTGGATCCAACTAACGCTTTTATCCACTGATCCCTGTGTTCTTGAGGAAACACGACTGGAATGTTTTTCTTTTGTGTTCTCAAGGGCACATGGCAATGAAGATGAGGATAATAGTCCGAACAATGTAAATAATGTAAATAATTACAATACCTCATCTCTGAAATATAATTCAGATTCTGAAAGCATTTTTATAGTAGTTCTTTTTTATGTCGTCTCACTTTAAAACATTGGCTATCATGGCTGATATAATGGAATATGCGTACACCTGTGTTCCCCCTCACTGGAGTGTGATTGGCTGGTGTCCGTCATAAATATCGACGGACGTGTAGGAGAGAGAGAAGAGAGTCAGAGCCTTAGTCTGAGAGCTAAGTCTATAACGACGCCGATTGGACTACGCCATTGATCTACACTTCTTACCTGCGACTACGACGCGTACCAGTCGATTACTGCTACCGTATTCTACTTGGTTATAGTAGCCAAAACCACTTAGCTACTTCGATTAACTATATCCCTTTCCGGGACATATCAATGGCTAACCACAGATTCCTTTTCTGTATTATCTGTGAATTGCCATGATCTCTTGGGAACATGGTCGAGTGACTTCCTTTGGTCTTCTTTCAGGTTTTAAATTCAGAGTTATCCTTCTCTAAGTCCAGCTGGCTCCAAAGTCTAGAGAGCTTATTCTACCACAGCTAGTGTAAAAAGAGAAGGATTCATGCCTTTCCCAAGGGTGTTAATGCGACTGTGAATTCTAGAAATGAGAAGTGAACGTGAAGTTAAAAATGTTCAAATGTTATATCTAATGGGTGATACAGATTAAGATTTTTTCAAAACTGATAATGTCTAACATTTTTGTACACATTATTACTGGATTTTGTTACTGTTTCATAGTCATAAACGCGTTAATTCATGAAGTAAGTGGAATCATTTGGTTTATAAATGCTGAATGCTTATTTAATGTAAGTTGCAAATAATGAGTTTCATATGCGAGATTACCAAGACTGGATTACTGACAATGATTCTCTGAAGGTTTGAAATGGAGTTTGTCATTATTTCTTGACTAGTATCATTATCATTATTGTTTTGATCAATATGCTTAAAAATATTCTCTTATTCCAATTCAATTACATATAGAAAGTTGTCATATATATATATATATATATATAGGTTAAACTGAATTTTGTTGAAAAATGTTCAGTTTATTTGCGTCTTCCCTTTATTGGTACAGAGGGTGAGAGTTTATCTAGACGAATTTCGCGTATAATTAATAGTTGTTACTTTTCGGCTAATGTTCGGGTAATATATGTTACACGTCCTGTTTTCTCTTCCATTCGTAAGGACGTCCTCCCCCCGCATCATGTTAATTCAGTGATTTATCAATATAAGTGTAGTTGTAGACTCGACTACATAGGGAGGACGCCACAATGTTTGGATTTGAAAATAAAAGAACGCATCCGGATCCCAGGAAAAACCAACTAACCAATACTTCTGGCTCTGATATTGCTATGCATCTAATAAATAGCAGGAATTGTGTGGTTGATTTTAGTGATGATCGTTTTTCGATTTTATCTAGGCCCCATTCCTCATATCACCTCAAGGTTCTAGAGTCCTCATATATCAGATCCCGTGGGCCTTCCCTCTGTTTATAGAGGGAATGCTTACTGGGCCTGAATGTTATTGAACTCTAGTTTCTTGAAATTCATATTTCCCCCCCTTCCATTCGTTATATTAATTTAATTCACACGCTTATATATTTTTTATATCCCAGAAAATAAACTTGATAAGGCTTGGACGAAACCAGTTGTTCTTTTTTAGCTTTTTTAAAAATGCCATATAAATTTTGCTTTTTCCTAGCTATTATTAAATTTTTACCATAAAAAAAACTTATATATATATATATATATATATATTCGCGTATTATTTATTTAGTCAACGGCGTAGTCAAAGACAGCAGTACATACGCTAATTTTATATCTTGTGTATGATAGACCCTCTTAAAATTAGCTTTAAAATTAGGTCTTAAAAATCGCATGATACGCGAGTATCCTGAGTATCCGCATGTTCTTTGTTTTTAATTTATTGAGTTTACGGTAGACGTTTAAGTGTACAATACAAAACAAAACCCAAAAAATATTTTTACAAACTTTGGGGGCGGATTCACGAAACCAAAACAATGTAAAATATCCATATAAACATATGCCCAAAAGGTTGTATCGCTCATAAAGGAAGATTCATTGGGATTTCAATAAGGGAAGGGTCCCAAGTCCTACCCGAGGGATAGGGAAAAGAACGCTCTGTTTGCCGCAGATTTTCCACAGATGTATTGGCAGAGCGACCCGAGGCCGCCGGTTGCCGAAACAGACACATGGATTCTCACCAGACAATACAAAAAGATGTCCAAAAGGCCATCTTTGTACACAGTAACTCAAAACAAATGTTAAAAAAAGTTTTCCGCTTGCTTCTACACACGCATGCACCGAGTCTTCCTCGATCCATAATTTGTGGTGCCACGGATCCTGACTCAGCAACAGCAGCTATGGTTGGATGACTCGGCGGCCTTCGGTCTGGAAACGCAATCTGATACAGCCGTGCAGCCTCGCTTTCAATACCATTCGTGCGGCCGTAAGTAAAAATCATATATACCTTCTCGCAATATGAATATCCTGCCATTATAAAACGGAACAATTTTCAATTAACTCTTTACTACACGCGTTAAAGTTGAGGACAGACGAGTCACAAAAGTACACGAATGACAAATGTAATCTAGTCCCTATGACAACACAGCGCCATCTACCGTAAAATTTCTTTAAACTTAATAACTCAAAAACGAAGGATTTTCAGACATATGTTTATATGGACTTTTATTTTTGTTTTGCTGAGAAAATCGCCCCAGAGTTTGAAAAAAGTATTTTTGATACATCATGAAAATATATATTAAAGTGGAAAATGAAAAAGCGTAAAAAGTTTTCGCATGACGTATTTCGTTGAAGTAGTATAAAATTGTTCTTGTAATATAAAAAATATCGTTATCATATATATATATATATATATATATATATATATATATATATATATATATATATATATATATATATATATATTATTATTATTATTATTATTATTATTTTATTATTATTAATAGAATTCTTATAAGTATAAGAAAATATACTCGTTCGGAAAACCTTCGCTGTCTTGATTTGCAAATAATCAAACAAATACCAAAGGAAAAAAAAGGATAACAAAAAAGAAAGAACCAAGAAGATGTACGTTAGCCGAAAATAATCGTCTAGTATGCAAGTCCAAAGACCAAAGAAAAAAAACCCAGATACGAGGAGGCAAAATAACTAAATAAAGTGCTCGATACAGTAAGCAGAGCAGACCTAATTAAACCTAGAGAGCCAGACAAACCTACCATGATTTCACCTAAGCGGATCGTCAGGGTAGGCTGGTCAGAAAGAAACAGACTGTCGCCTTTAGGTGTTGATTTCAATGTTCACACACACACACACACACACACACACACACACACACATATATATATATATATATATATATATATACTCGTCGGGATAATGATGATACTTCATCTATAATGATCAGTTGATATTAGAAGCTGTAACGATCGAAAAAACAGAGATTAAGACAATTACTTGAATCATCATTATCATCACACACACACACACACACACACACACACACACACATATATATATATATATATATATATAATGGGCGTCTACATGTTTCCAATATATATATATATATATATATATATATATGAAGAAAAATATACGGAAAAAAACAAACAATAATCTTAATATGCAATTATGCTGTTTTAATGTTAATATAATGTCAACGTCGGACGTTTCGGTCTAATAGACCATCTTCAGGACATATTCATAAAACATAATTAACATTGGACAATATTTAATTCAACATGAAAAGACGATGGACATAAGAGTAAGACAACTGAAATTTTTCAAGATCAGCGTTCCGTTTCAATATGATCACGTCGGCGTCACGTAGGCGATGTTGTGAAAACGTATTTCTAAAATATAGTATTTTGAATGAAAAATGAAAATAAATTTATTTTAATCTAAAACTTATATGTACGTTTGTCGAGCATTAATCGTGCTAGAAAAGGGGAAATATTAAAGAAGCCAGGTCTAGTATATATTATTTCATATTAGGATTTTTGTTTGTTTTTCCGTATATTTTTCTTCATACTGTCGGATCTATATCCATATATTTGCTTACATATATATATATATATATATATATATATATATATATATATATATATGTACGTATAAATTAATTAAAATGCTTGAAATAAAGCCCGTGTGATTGAATTAGACAGCCTATTTTTGAAACAGGATAAAGGACTATGGACTATATATATATATATATATATATATATATATATATATAAGAACCATGTTTTATTTCTGGGTAGAGCCAACTCTATAAAGGCTGGAAAATCGACCGGAACTAACCGATCTAAATACAAAAAACGAAGATACTCGTTGGCATAATGATAATACTTCATCTATAATAATCGGTTCATATTAGAAGCCTAATAACCAGAGATTAAGACAATTGTCGGAATCATTTATGCAATGATGAACAGTAAACCTTTTTGAAATCTTTTTCAAAGCTCTGACCACGATGTTCTACTGGCAAGTTGGAAAAGTGACATGAAATATCAAAAGCATAAAATGGCGGTAAAAATGGAATACACCCAATGTAATCTTAATGTATAAATTTAATCTTGTCGGAATTAAGTTAATGTCTTTGATAATTACAATGCAACATACGACATTCTTCGACGGGTTAGCTTTTCAGAGATTATTAGAAAGTTTTTTACTACCTCCTCTTTTTCTTCTTTATTTCTCTTTTTCTTCTTTCTTTCTTCAGTGTATAATTTCAGTTTCTATTCACTCTTTATTCCTTCTCATTTTCATTAGGATTCCTTTTCCCTCTTTTCACTTTCTTCTCTTTCCTTCCCCGTTCAGCACCCTTACCCCGTTTCTTTCTTTTAGTATTTCACATTCTTTTTGGCTCCATTTTTCTTTCCGTTTCAGTCTCGTATTTCATTTTTTCTTTTCTTTCTTTCTTTTCTTTCTTTCTTTCTTTCTTTCTTTCTTTCTTTCTTTCTTTCTTTCTTCTCCCTTTCTCCATCATCTATCATACTCCCTCAACGCAATCGCAACCACCCACTGTTGCATTTCCTGGGCTATCAACACGTGGGGACTAGACACATCAAATTTTTACTCGTAACGTGAGCCACCGGCCGATAACCATAAGCTGACAATATCTTGTAGAAAGACCGCCATGAGAGTCAGGGTAGGAGACTTGGGGGACGAAAGTGAGTAGCTGTTGACATAGCAGCTTGTTTTGGTGTCAGCTCTAAATTGCTTAGACTAGGAAGTGGGAGTATGTCAGAGGCTTTCGAAAAGGTTTATCAAAGGGCAGTGACCTCCCGATAATAGGTAACGATCAATATAATAAGATGAACATCAGGTAAAAAAAAACAATAAAAAAAGTTTAGCTCAAAAGGAATAGGCACGACGGGGTAGGAAGAGCAATAGACTGAGAACTGTGCAAACAAAGAATGTCAGAAGCAGAAACCAGCGGATAATCTTGTAAATATAAAAATTCTCTAAGATTTTGATATCCAGTCCGGTGACCACATTAATCAAGATGATCTGGTGTTTGTCAAGAAGGAAAAATGCAACACCAGAAAGAGTTTGTGGTTGTATCAGCGACCACGGTGTAAAGGCCATAGAAAACGACAAATTGCGAAAATACCATGCATATTTACGTGGCCCTTCCCACTAAGGCAGGACGTGACACGAGATCGTTTATACGTGCGAAGTACCATGCACATACGTATGGGCCAAGCACAAAAACGTATGGGACCACTATTACGCTGGCGTTGACATCACACTAATTATACCTTTCTTAGTGCAGTGAGAAAGGCGCTGCCAGAGGGTTGGAAACCCCGAGTCCGGGCGCCTTCTCCCATCTAAAATGAGGAGAACAGTTTACTCCAGTTCCGGCCAAAAGCGAACCCATGTGCCAGGGAAGTATTAGTGATTTATTAAGGGTAGCTTAGACGCAGTAAAAAGCCGAAAGTATTGAGCACACAGCGAAGATCAAACTCTGTCCCCAGTTGTAATTAATCTAGCGAGACAAGGTGGTTAACCATTATGTCACGTCGAAATGCCGAAGTTAATGTCGCCAACCTAATAACAGGCACATTCAGAATCGAACTGGAAACATGAGAATTGAAACTCGATTAATTAGAAATTCGAGAAAGGATTCAGATTGTCTAGAATCTACAAGAATACAGAGAATGGCAACAGAGACATTATGGAGATTTAGTTGCCTTAATCTAAAGCGATTATTACTCTATCTCATGTGGATATGCATAATATATATGTATAAATATTTTACAATTAATCATTCATACAAAAAGTAAATTAGTAAAGTTAATGGTGTAAGATGGTAAAATTCCTTCGCTAACAAAATTTTAAAAATGCATTAATCTACCAATCACTCGATGAATGTTATGATCCTTGTTTTTAAAATTATAAGCGACATAAGGTCTTTCTTAAATACGCAAGTACTTTCGATTCTACATTCAGTCATCTTCAGGCGTGGAAATTATTTTGTATTTGGTAAAATTCAGGTAGGATCCGAGACGAAAAAATATCTAATGCGGATCGAAATGTGTGCTTTTTTTTTGTTTTTTTGAAATGTGTCATTGATAATGGATACAAACTTTTGAAGCGTGCAGTCGCTACGCTAAGGTTCAATTTAAAAAAAAATTGAAGTGAGCACGTTTTTTTTACTTATATGGCAATTTGAGAATTTTTTGTTGTAGGGGTTTATCAGTCAATGTGGCATGAACGAAATAATTCAATAAATAGAGTAATGTCTCAGTTGTTATCCCGAAAATTTGCACGTCGGATCAGTTCTTTTAAATCAAATATATGGTGCAGTTCAGTTTATATAATAATAATAATAATAATAATAATAATAATAATAATAATAGTACTATTAGCCTTTTCAAAATGTTTGCCAAAGACGACAATGAGTGAAATGTTTCAGCGATGACACCGGTATGGATATAGGATTAGATAAATGTGCAAAATTAACATCCAAGAAAGGGACAAATACAGAAACGCACTCAATGGATCGAAATTTTGTCACAAAGATTAGGGAACTAGAACAAGAAGAAGCATATAAATACATAGGAGTCACCAAAGGTGGTAGAATACAGCAGACCCAAATGAAGGGGTAAGTAAGAAAAGAATACTACAGGCGTATGCGCCTAAGGTTAAATACCCAGTTGTGGTGCAATACAGTTTCATCCATAGCTGATATTAAGCGAATAGTTGTCAAAACGAGAAAAGCTTCTCCCTCGCCACCTCACGCATCATCCTAAGGCTGATGTTGATCGTTGGTATGTGCCCAGATCCGAAGAAGGTAGAATATTATTTCAACGAGAACTGTTTTACAAAACTACAACAATTGGTCTTCAAAAGATACCGGGAAACTACAGAAGACTGGATGATGATCTTTGTTAAAGAACATGAAAGAAATAAGAAACTTTATTCAGTATTAAAGGAAGCCAACAAATTCAAAAGGGAATTTCAAGTGGGTGAAGAAGTGCAAGTAAAACGTAATAAACCTATTTTGCTGTGTCAAAGAATCTAAAAAAGAAGGCAAACGCAATGTACCAAATGCAGAAAAGATGGCAAGATAAGCCTCTTCATCATTTACCCGTACCCCCCCCCAAAAAAAAAAAATAAAACTGATAGAGACAAACCCGTACCCATCAGTGGTTACCCAGTGCAGGGTTAAAAGCTGAAACGGAGGGAAACTGCAAGCAGCTGGTATGAACATCACCCATAACCGCTTACAGAGATAGGGCTAGTAATAATTTTATGGGACTTTACAAACCACACAGACAGAATAATTAAAACTAATGGCCTAGACATCGTGATCAAAGACCACAAGAACAGAATAATCTTTCTTATTGACATGGCAGTTCCCGCAGATCGTAATGTATCTTTGAAGATCTCCAAAATCACTATTAAAATAAAGGAAATCTAAGAAAAAGTGGAGATCTAAAAAAAAGATGTGGCACATGAGAACACCAACAATTCCAGTTGTAATTGGAGCTCTTTGATTGATTGGAAAAGGTTCCAATAGACTCATTGAAGGGTTCCATGGTAGCCCATGCCTTATAGAAATATATAAAAAAAATTGTACTTACAAGTACAACTCACAAATTATGAAGAGTTTTATCTTTTTGTATGATCTTAGGTTGGAAGTTTTTTTACAAAAATTGATCAGTAGTAAATGTCATGAAGTCATTTCTCACCTTAGGTCGCTGGTTGTGACCCGGAAGGAAATGTGTATGCAATAGAAATCTAAATAAATAAATATTAATAATAATGGTAATATTAGCCGTTCCCTTATGTGGAATCATTCGGCAATCGTTGACCAAAGCTGTCAGATGAAATTGATGTCTTTGTATTAAAACAGTTTTTCAGGGAAATAGGTTTCTCGTGTCAAGTAACTGTTATTCAGTATCTATGGGCTTTCCATCATTGATATGGTTTTCCTTAACCTTTTATGTGAAGTAATGTGGGTCATCGACATCTTGATTATACCATTATTTTCTCTTCGAGTTACACGTGATACCCATTATAGCAGTTGATGTCGTTGAAAATCTTCGAGTAATGTGGCTTCTGTTATTTAGTACAGATCTTTGTGATTCTGTCGCGCCAGTCCAAGAGATTCTAAGGAGGATGGTCTTTATTATGACCAACATGCTTCAGTCACTGGAAGATATTTTTAATAATAATAATTGACTATACCCTTTAGGAGCTGATGCACTTTGCATGTCTGTATATGAGCAGGTCTAAGAGAATCGTGAGCTAATGTCGAAAGGTATTTTTTTAAAGTTTAAACGATAATGCAACCAAGACGATTTGGGCGTCATATTAAGTAACTCTAGAATACAGTCAATCAGAGACAGTCTAAGCGGACTAGGTTACCCAAACTGAAAAGATTTCTAATTGGGCCTCAGTTGCAAGGTTACGTGCAGCTTTTATCAAAACCTACGACCTTATCGCGAACATTTGGCTGTGATTCATTTGCTTGTTTAACGCTTATCAAACTAAGTGTCATGATGCGTTTATCAGCCTTCGTATATTTGTATCCTAGCGTCAGGTTGTTGTCGAACTACTGTCTAACTCAATAATAATAATAATAATAAAGAAGGAAATTCTTCTTAAGAGCAGTATTTTGAAAAAGTGCATCAGAAGAGATCAAGAGAGATAGGGGAAGGCAAGGGACCACTTACCTGACTGGCTTATGTGAATGAATGGTAGAACGGTGGCGGGTAGCCTTAGCAAAAGGAGAAAAACTCGTAAGAACCACACGAGACAGAAAGTTGTTGAGTGCCATAATCGCCTATTATTTGTAAGGACGCGGCACGTTGAGGAAAAAAAGTATCAGAAGAATATATAAAAACAAAATACAATAGAATTGTAAATGTCAAAAAGAAACATTCAGTAGCATAATATGGGAGTGCTTGAAATTAGCTTAGAAGGATGACAGAAGTAGGCATGACTGGATAGGAACAGTGATCTACTGGGAATTGTGCAAACGACTAAAATGTGAACACGCACACCAATGCAGAAAACAACCGAAAACATAGAAAAGGTAAGATTTTGTGAACATTTCAAATTGAAACAATGCCGGTCGGGAGCATAGATTTCATTTTTGTAAACAAAGACAAAAAAATAAAAAATCGCGGATGTTGATGTTTCAGTAGATTACATAGTGAAATTGAAAGAAGGTGAAAAACGAGAAACATATCTGGAAGTTTGGTGAGATCTGAAAGTCTTCTGAGATAGGAATGTAACGATTTTACCAATCAGGAACCAAAGAATTGGAAAAACTAAAATGACGAGGAAGAATCAGAACCATTAAGACGACAGGATTGCTAAAATCTGTTAGAATATCGAGGGAGGTGCGATTCATTTGCTGACTGCTGTACCTTGGTGTCACATTGATCTTTGGTGTAAAAATGAAACGATAAAAATTGGAGGAACAAAATGAAAATTTATTTCCTTAATTCTATGAAATAGTTTAATTCCCCTCACCCTATTTCGGTTGTAACTTTTTTGTCTTGGGTTGCTTTCTCGCATTTTTCAGTATAAGATTAAAAATAAAAAAAAATAAAAATAAACGTAAGATTTTTTAATCATTTCACCCCAGGCAAAACAACAAAGCCGCTAAGATACTGTGTGTTAGAAAATATGAGAAAAATAAAACGTTTCTCAGGAGATAGAACAATTAAAGATCAGGAATTAAGAAAACATATTAACTCCTTCCTCGTCACCGAGGCCCGTTAGTACAGTTGGTATCAGCAGTGCGCATCCGCTACCGAGAATTGAAACCCGGACAGTTACATTGACAGGCAAACGCCATACCAACTGTACTAACGGTGATCGCTGACGAGGAGGGCGTGAACTAGGCTTCTAATCTTCTGAATGGAGCGGCTTGGTGATGGTAGTCGTGGCTCTCGGAGGCAAAGTCCTATGGATAAAGGAACTTGAATGAGTTCCACCAGGGAATATGTGAACGTGCGGCGCAATATCGAGTCTGGTTCGCTACCGAGGCTCGTTAGTACAGTTGGTATGACGTTTTGCCTGTCAATGTAACTGTCCGGGTTTCAATTCTCGGTACTGGATGCGCACTGCTGATGAGTCCCAAATATAGAACGAAGCGGCCGTCCGGTGCTTTCTGCATTCTTTTGAGGTTGACTTGTTTCGCTCCTTTTATTGTAGCTTATTTAGAAATATTTTGTGAATGAGGGGAGTGAGACGAATTTTTCGGTATTTCGAAATCTATACTGCATGCTGGTCGGGTAGATGTCACTTGTTCAGAGAATTCAATGTAATTCTTACTGACTTAATGCCAAATATTCTTCATATGTAAGTATTCAAAGAAGGTGAAAGTGAGTGCTTTTAAGAACCTTAACGTTTATAACTTAGATATTTAAGCCATAAATATTTACTATCTTTATTAAAATCTTTCGATTAAATTCTTCAAGATGGCACATATTTTAAGAATTTTCACAATTTTACAGCAAATGAAGTAAATCTTCGAATTCAAACAGCAGGGTTACAAAGTGAAAGGATAGTCTATCTAATCATCTTTTAATATTTCTCAATTTACCCCATCCAAATGAGAATGTAAAGAGGGCTACATTTCTAAACGTTTCCAATTTCGAAAGGAACAGCTCTGGTATTTTAAGATAAAACGTTATATTTGATGACACATCTAAATGGCCGGAAAAGTCATTAAGACGTGGAAGACAACGCATTCTTTCTTTTCCTTCTTGAAATTAAGATATGGCTTTTTGTTGATCTCCCTGTTCTTGTTAAACTATTAAATGTGATCGCTCAGAAAGTCTTATATCTGCTACTATACTGTGAGATGTTTCACTGTTAATATCCTTACTGATGAAGAAGAGACTCGAAATGACAAGGATGTTGTTCTGCAGAGAATTCCATTGACAAAAAACGTGAGCAACGATGAAGCGTTAAAAAGATGCTTATTCTGGGATAAATTATGAGGAAGAACGACTAGAAAAATTGAATACTCAAAGGATGGGAGGAAGTTTAAAGAAAACAGTGAGCAACATACCTAATGGGTTTGTGTGAATGGGTGGCAAGTGGTTATTTTTGGTTTGGTTTGATTTGTTTTACGGCAAATCAACCTCAATTAGTTATTTAATACCGAAAAAATTTTTATTGCTGGTAATATTTTTTTTTTTCAAAAATGCATAGATGGTAATATTTTTTTTCAAAAATGTATTGCTGGAAATAATGTATTGCTGGTAATAATTTTTTTCAAATAATTTCTGGTATTAAAACCTATTTTTACACTTTCATAGTGTTTTTACCCCAGTTTGAGGGTTAACTATTTGCACCAAGCAAGGACCCTAGCAGGTATTACCACCCCGTGTCAGCGTGGACCTGGGAACACCAGCAATTAAGAGGTGGTTCCACGCTCCTCAAAGACTCCTGATCAGAGGCCTTGCTGTTGGACGTAGTTTATCGTCTTAGTCAGGACAGGGATGTAGTTTATCGTCATACCCAGGACGGGCCAAGTGGTAAGCAGGTTACTCAAGAAACACATCCCCACAACGAAATATATATATAGTTCACTACTAGCAGCAAGCAGAATACTTTCTCCTCCCGATGATGGCCATTTTGGCCGAAACTAGTCGAGGAATCTAAATGAAATAATAATAAAAAAACGAAAGAATCTAAATCTACAACCCAGTGTGGCTGAAGATTTTAATTTTTTAATATTTTTTTATTGTTCAATATATATATATATATATATATATATATATATATATATATATATATATATATATATTTGTGTGCGTGTATATATATATATATATATATATATATATATATATCAAGATTCATAATCACAGGCCTCAACTGGAATTTGCACGTGTTTAATTGAAAAAACAGTGTGTGTGATTCAAAAGTGGGAAGCCATGAACCATGAGAAGACCACCCTTAACGTAAATCATGGGGGTGGATATCTTATATTTTGGGAGTGTTTTTGTAGAACCATGAAAATAGACAGGCACCCTGATATTTAAAAATAACATTTGAACAACACTGCCAGGTATCTGTCTTGAAAACGAAGTTTCACTTTCCAATATGATTATGGGCCTAAACACTCAGCTGCACCAGGAAAAATGGATGAAAAGCAACCTGATCAACATTTTACCTTAGCCTGCAATGGATCCACAAGAGAATAAAAAAACTAGACGAGAACTTAAAGGTAGCGTTCATTCAAAACAACGTCCATAGACGAGACTTGAGTTGGAAAAATGGAAAAATATGCCGAAAGAAACTTATTAAATAGCTATTAGCTAAAGAAAACGTTTACTTGATAAGAAATGCTACACTTTTGACTCTTGGTCGAAGAATAAGAATAATTTTGAGCTTTCTTATTTTGTTCCTGTTACGTTCATAATCCTATTCTAGTAAAGCCATATCTTTGATTGGTGAAACAAATCTCTTTCGATATTTGAAAACCAAATAATATTTTAAAGAAAACTGATTTCATCATACGGATTTAAACTTTTGTAGCAATATGAGTCAGCTGAGGTCTTGTTACATTTAAAACAGCGGGACCTGTCGCACAACTCGATACGGAACATTTATTTTCGACTGATGGTTATCAGTAAGTGGAGTCAACTTCAGTGTACAGAGCAAGAGGCTCAGACATAGAGATAGTGACGGAAGGAAGATAAATTACTTTTTTAGACGAAGATGACAAGAAAGAGAAAATGGTTGTCTATAATGTTGATCATCCCGCAAAAAGGCACACAGAAGGAACGAATCAAGCCTCGTAGAACGGACAGGGAAGACGGCCGCTTAACTGTGCCCCACTCCCTGTAATTTTACTATATTTTTATTTTTGAGGAATAAAGTTAATAAACAGAAACGGAAATTATTTATGACTCAACCTAATATTTTATCTTTATGGTAATATTTGCTCTTTACTCACAAATTCTTCAAGTAAATTTAAGAAAATAAACATATATAAGTATGGACAACAATCCTTCATTAATACATGTTTCATTAAGGACCATTAACAAGTATTCTTAATTTAACCTCACCTGTTTTCATATGGGTGAATACATGTCAATGGTTGGTGGATGGAAAAACTGTCCAGATTATTTAAAACTAAATAAGACTTTTAAACAGGTTTCTGATATTTTTAATATTTTTAATATATTTAAATTGCTCGATATGTTCTACTCTGAGTGGAATTTTATTCCTTGATTCATACATATTCATACATGCTATGATCGTAAAACTAATAAGTGAATTTTAATAAACACCTAAGCAAAATTTTAGTTCAATACTATTAAAAGTTTATTCTTATCGGTGGAATTTTACCTCAAAAGTGTGGAAGAACTATAAAATTTTACCTCAAAAGTGTGGAGAATATAAAATTGTATAAAATATAATTGTAATTTATTTAAAATTTTATAAAGAAGACGGAAATCATTTATGACTCATCAAAGCACTGATTGAGGACATGAGCACTTAAAATTCTTTATATTATTTACAGTCAGACTAATACCATCACGTTTGTTGTTGTTATAACAACGTTTCGACCGTTTTGCTCTCCGGACTTCTTTAAGTGTCTGTACAAATTCAAGAACCCCTGAAGATTAACCGGATAGACATACACTTGAAAACAAAACGGTCGAAAAACTGAGATAATAATAAGAAAGATGATGATATTAGTCCGACGGGTAATAATGTATACAGAAAATAGTATGTATTTAAATTATTTTTATTTCTAATTTTTATGGTTTTAGGTACGTTTATTGAAATTAAAAAAACAACAACAGTAATCCCGATTTACGTTTAATATGAAATATAAATCTAGATTTTAAATAAAAATTAATGTTTTTATAATTTTAGGTTCAACTATTTTAATAAATATTTAAAAAAAATACAATTAATCCCCGTTTATTTTAAATATAAAATAAAATTTGCAACCCCGTTTATTTTAAATATAAAATATAAATTCCGTCTATTTTAAATAGAACACACACACACTCATATATATATATATATATATATATATATATATATATATATATATATATATATATATATATATATATTTCTTTCAAATAAAATCCCGTAATCCTCGTATAATATATGAACTGCACCAGGTTTGCGCTAACCCAGATATTCTTTTTAGTAAAATTTAAATTATTTAACGGTTATTCTCTACTCAACATCTGAAGATTGCGTTGTGTATGAAACATCAAGTCGTACTACCGCTGAGGTATAAAAGATATATATATATATATATATATATATATATATATATATATATATATATATATATATACTACTTCAATTCTCCCCATGTTAATTCCTTGTCGGACTGGAGAGGCTTTGTGTAGTCAAATGATTCTGAGAACTGTCGGGATTTCTAAACTCCTGGTAGGGTTACCCTTAACCACAAGGTCGAAGATCAGGACTAAACGGGACTAGCCCCACAGACTCCAATGGTGGAACAATCAGATGACGGTTGCAAGATATCTCAGCGGTTGAATCAGCTTTTGAAGAGGGCTACGTATCACGGACATACTACAGAAGATGCCACTCAGAAGTAACGGTCTACCTGGATCAGGTGGTTCTTTGGTCATGATAGACATTAGTCTGCAATGGTGGCATTCAACTATTCCTTGGCAACATGAGGCCGCTGACTGGTTTACCTCTTGACGACACTCCAGGCATAGTAAGCAAGGCCATTACAGGCCATATTATTGTGACTAGGGTGATCAGGTGGATACTGGACTTGGTTACCCCATACAGCATCTTGATGAGATACTGTAGAAAGAAGTGAGGCTTCAATATATGACTTATGTGCGTTGCTCACGACCCTCCGAACCCTGTTAAACGATGGGCACACATGTGCGGTTTGTGCAGAGTCAGCTCTTGTACTTTCTGTTCACTTAGTCACTTTCAATAAGCTGTTTACTTCTGAATCACTCTGGTTGGCAACAATTCCTAGGAGCACGGCCCGCATTTTTCATTTGCTGTGTCATTGGCAGCTGTCATGTTAATGCCCTCGATAAAACATTTGGCGCACGAATGACTACGAATGACTACGTTGTAGAACAAACTCCCATGTGTGTGGTTTCTTGGATACTTAAATCTTAACCTGTTCTAGTTAAGGATCAATCGTTATCTATCCTTCTTATTCTCATAATCTTCATGTCCACCTACCTCCTTTTTCATTCCTATCAGAGACCGCGTCCATCAGAAACACTTTTACAGTAACCCTCTAACTTCAGTAGCACTCGAAGCTTGTATTATAGTAAAAATGTCACATAATATTATGTTATATAATCTTCCATTTAAAAGACGTTCTCAAATACATAGCCGATACTCTGTATTGGTTATTGTAAATATTCTAAATAGGAAGTGCATCAAAAGTGACCTTTAAAATAGCCTTTGATTAGGAAGTACATTGAAAGGAGCCTTTAAGTAGGAACTACATTAAAAGTGACTTTCAATTGAGACGTACATTAAAAATCATCTTCATTTGAGAAATTCATTAAAAGTGATCTTTAATTTGGAAGCACATTTAAAATAACTAATAATGGTACATTGAAAGGAACCTTTAACTGGGAAATTGTTGTAACCTACGTTACTGAATAGAATAATCACACGGAGGTTGGTAATGAACGATAATACTTAGAACAAGAACAACACATATAAGATTCCCCAGCGGCATGTAAAAGAAGTAGTCAACTGATAGAAGTGAGTCAAGTAAATTCCACAATGAATCTCCAACCGCAGACCCCACATTCCCTAGTGCATTTATGGAAGTCGGTATGCTACAACAGAAGTACATTAAAAATGACATTTTATTGGGAAGTATATGAAAAGTAATCTTTGGGCATCTCTAGCAAGCTTGTCTCGCTAGAATAATTACAACTGAGTAGTGAGTTCGATCTTCACTGGGTGCCACCTGCTTTCGGCCTTGTGCCACATCTAAGATACGCTTAGAAAATCACTACATTAAAGGTAATCTTTAATTGAGAAGTTCATTGAAATTGACCTTTGATTTGGGAGCATTTTAAAAGTGGCCCTTGATTAGCTGATACATTAAAAGTGAGCTTTAATTGGGGAATATATTAAAAGTGACTTTTAATTACGTATATAAGAAGTTATAGAATTGCTTACGCATTTATCTGTCGAATTATAACAGATAATTAAGTATAGAAAAATCTGTTTTTTATCGCTTGTACAGATATCACGGGAACAAATAACTAGCAGAGATTAGAAGAAAATTGCTCGAACTGATTGAAAATTTAATGAAAAGATTTGTATACAGGAAATGGTTGCGAAAAATGATCTTTTGGATGAGTGATTCCGATCTTATCGGATTTTAGGTGGAGAAACAAACGATGAAAGATAAGATGTAAACAACAACGTCGTCATAGAATTCTTTACAAAATATTAACTCGTAATAACTGCAAATCTATCATTTTTAATGGCGGGGTTGTTCTTATTGCAATGGCGTCAGATTTGCAGTTGAAGATTAGTAAGCATCTTTTGCTTTCATGCTGCGAGGAAAAACAGTGGCCTGATATCTATAAATCTGGCAATAATTACAAAGATTCTGTAGCCTGGAATGTGTTATTTTCGACGACACATTTGTCATCGTCTCATTCATTACAATAAAGTCAGGTTATTAGTGTCAGCGCGAAAGACACAACCGTGACAACTATCATCGTTATCGCAATTCAAAACATTAGTATCACCACTTTTCCGGTGACACTATTTGTGTGTAAGGTGGGATCATTTCCGCCAAGAATTCCAAAATTTTCAGGGAAATTTATAATATGCAGTTATTTGGGGAGTTAATGGCGTGACTTTAAACGCAAATGTTCAGTGAGTCACATATCAATTAGTTACAGCATCATTATGGTGCCAATCTCGTTCAGAAATATCTAAACTGTCTAAACACTTTTTCAGATCGATGGCTGAAGGTGTCTTGGAGGCAATGAAGCCAGTGGGTCTTAGTTGAGGACCACCCTACATTGAATTTCACGGATTGGTGCTACAGAATCACAAACAAAAATAACTTTAACAAATAAGAGAAACCACATCACTAGAGGATTTTCAGCAGCAGCAACAACTAAAATGACTAGCAAATGTAACTCAAAGAGAAAATAATTGACATAACTGAGATGAATACAAACAAAAGTTAGGAAGGAAACGGCCATTAATACTGAAAAAGGCAATAACAATAACTGAACTTGAGGAATTTATTTACCAGTAAAATTGCTTTAATAAAAATACTTTATCTATTTCAATGGGCAATAGCATTGGTTACTCGGTCAATGATTGCCTAATGTTTCCTTATTAGGAAATGGTTTATATTACTATTATCATATTATATGTGGAGTTCGGTTACCTGGCTTAGTTGGCATATGTAGTGTAATTATCTCTCAGTAGTGTGTCTGTCTTCGAGCAGAGTGCAACTCAGTTGTGTCTCTGCACGCGGACAGAGACGCAGCTAAGAAAAAAATACTAAGAGGTGCCAGGTCCCGTGGCAGTACTCTCCTCATTGCACTAGAGAGGGAGAGATCGGTAGTCATATCGATGTGAGCACAACCGATGGTTGCGGGGGCTAGGCAATTTTTGGCCCTGGCCCGATTGTACACGCTCGGGTGTCCCACAAAAAACCCCGTCCTTGTATCACATAACGTCGCCCTGAGGTGACGAGTAAATACCTATATGAAGTTCAATAGCTTAGGCTGTATCTCACCCCCAGGAGGGGGGCCTAGGTTAATCCCTGGCACCTGAGGCGTCCTCAAAAGGCTAAATAGAAAGGAAGCTGGACTAAATTGAGGCCTATGTACAACTGGAATCCCCACTTTAAACTTGTCCTGGTATCGCATTCCGTTTCAATAGGCGTGATTACTATGTCAGTAACATAAACGGGCTTGCGGGTAGTGTAGCCACTATCAGTGCGGCACGTAGGATCAAATTCAGGACGAAGTGGTTGCGTTCCGTTCTGAAGAAAAACCCGTGGGAAAGGAATGGATCGTATCTATTCTTTCTATGGGTTACATAGCAACGCAGAAAGAGGACCCTAGTCTTGACTGGCAGCCAGTATAGTAGAAGAACAGATGTGAATTAAAAGAGTTTGCTCTGAATGAAACGATAGAAGCACTACCTAGCGTAGTTTGGCCGTGGCCCTATGCTCCACAGGAAGGCTACAGGTTCTGTAAGAAATAACATGACTCTTATATGGCAATGAATACCGAAAAAATATCTTCATAGATGAAGAAGAAACTTGAAGCAATAAAAATGCAATAAAAAGTCAGTTCTACAGAAGGATTCTGAGAATACCATGGATCGAACAAGTGAGCAATGATACAGTTTTAGTGAAAATGGAAACAAAAATGACACTTATGTTTCAAGAAGAGTCAATTGTAATTTGTAGGGCACATAAGGAGAAATAGGGTTTGGAAAATCTGATATTCACAGGATAGATTGAAGAAAATAAGGACAGAGGAAAACAACGCATAACCTCTATCTAGTGAATATGAGTAAATGGAGGTTAGAGCAAGGTTCAGTTGAGATAACAAAAAGACTAAATTTATTAAGAAGCTACAAACGGAAGGAAATCGTGGAGAGCTATGATTGTCAACTTCCCGAAGGGATGCGGAATATAGAAGAATGGCTAATTTTTTAAGTTTATAAACTCGGCATGTTGGCTGAGATTGATCGAAACAGATTATTTTTAAGCAATTTCTTTTGAACATTTTATTCAAAACGATTTTTGCCGGGATTAAATCGACAGAAAGACTCTTCAAAAAGTTCAATACTCTATTTGGTATGAATGTTGGTTTCAACAATGCTTCTGTAAGAAGAATTACAATTCTTTTGCTAACCTCCGATTTTTTTTTTAAATTTATTTTTGTAAAAATTTTAGGTGGCGTGATTAGGGCCACGGTTCCGGCTTTTTTTTAGTTCTCTTATAAGTTCACAATTATTTGAAAAAAAAAATAAATTGGAAATCTCGCGGCTTACCCATTTGAAATTTGAAAAGTTTAAAGGAATAAGCTTATGGCGAGTTCTACAGCAATAAAATATCCGAAGAAATTGCTCTATCGCATCGTTAAATATTTGAGCTTAACAACTTTAACAAAAATATTGCAACAACAATCATAAATATGAATGCTGGTCGTTATTTTAAGAAGTAAGGGGGTACAAATGAAAAGATACGAAATTGAAAACTTTTTCAATTCATTGAAAAACGCTTGTATCTTTCATTCTTTCTTTCATTTTCTCATTGAAACCAAGTAGCGTCTTTGTCTTTTGTCTTTCCATGCGAGCAAAACAGAATAGTTCATTATTTATTAGGTCTTGGCAAGGCGTAACGGTCGTGCAAACCAAGGAACTGACGAAGGGAGGGGCAGGTACAATTATTATATGATGATTATTACTAGCGCACAACATATGATTTTGGTTGCAGATCCCATTTGTGATTTTAAAAAATGAAATCATTTTTTTTTCACAGATAGACTGCATCCAATACTTTCAGAAGAGGCAAGCATATGATTATCTCTCTTTAGAAATCTCAATCCAATATCTGTAAGATTCTCATCATATTTTTATACAAATTCCGAATGATTCCATGATCACTGGTAGCGTAATTACTTTCTTTGTTAGTTCTTCCTAAACTTTTAGAATTTCATACTTTAAATCATTGTACTTGTCGGTTTGCTCTCGAAAATGACCTGCAATCAGTTGTTAACTGAGGTAAGAAATGCCTTGTAAATTTTAATGCGTCCAAAACTAGACTGCTATTGCTTAATTACCATACAGGACTTTAGTGATTCCATCAGCATAACCGATGCTAACCTCCTGGAGAACAATTCATTGTACCTTCTGACATGAAGTTATATTAAATTAATTGCTAGGTCTGCCGCTAGTAAAGTTGTTTCATTGTGTCGTGTCGGACAATTTTGCTCGTCAGAAACCATCTTACTTATAAATCTAAGGTGCATTGGATATTACTGTCATAACTTGACATGAGCTTCTCTTATATATCTCGATATTCTCGACAAAATCCAAAGGGTATGTAATATTATCGGTCTTGACCTGGCATTCCGACGTGGCTTCTCTCTGTTTTTTTTTCTATAAACATTTTCACGGCACTTAGTCTAATGAACTCGTCTTCTTGACTGCATGAATTTAAGTGTACTATTAGATTGACAACACGTTCTCCTTGTTTTGCTGTTGCAATAGCTAGATGCAACCGTAATATATATATATTTATTATAACGGATATATATATATATATATATATATATATATATATATATATATATATATATGTAAGCAAATATATCGATATAGATCCGACAGTATGAAGAAAAATATACGGAAAAAACAAACAAAAATCCTAACATGCAATTATGCTGTTTTAATGTTAATATAATGTCAACGTCGGACGTTTCGGTCTAATAGACCATCTTCAGGACATATTCATAAAACATAATAAACCATCTTCAGGACATATTCATAAAACATAATTGCTCTTATGTCCATCGTCTTTTTCATGCTGAATTGAATATGGTCTAATGTTAATTATGTTTTATGAATATGTCCTGAAGATGGTCTATTAGACCGAAACGTCCGACGTTGACATTATATTAACATTAAAACAGCATAATTGCATATTAGGATTTTTGTTTGTTTTTTCCGTATATTTTTCTTCATACATATATATATATATATATATATATATATATATATATATATATATATATATATATATATATATATATATATATATATATATATATATATATCATAACAGATATATTTTATTTTAATTGTGTTTATAAAATGGTAGTAGGATGTATGAATGGAAAGATAGCTAGAGATTAGAAAAATAAATTCAACTGAAGTTTTTGAATGTCTTATTTTTTTTTGTCAGTTATGCTTACAGTTACAACGAATTTGTAAGATTTGTGGAAATGGGCAGGTGAAAAAATAGATTCACTTTTTTATCTTTGAAAGGGGGCACACTACCAGCTTACAGAACGAAAAAAATATTTCGAGCTTTTAAAATAGCTTTTAAAATTTTAACTCATAGATATCACAAAATATGACACAGTTTTGAACATTTGACATAACACAGCATTTAAATACAAGCTGTCCCCAAAAGCACCTCACTATATAAAATTTAAATATAAAATTTAAATATTAAATATTAAATTAAAATATAAAATTAAAATATTAAAAATATCATAAGATGACAAATTTTTGAGACTTTATTTCTCATTTTCCTCCGAATTTACATGAACACGGAGTATTTCCCATGGAAAGATTTATAACTAAACAAAGAACCAAAATAATGGAATTTTATTTTGGATTTAACCAATCCATTGTGAAATTACAAAATTTTATCGTCACCAAATTCTTCTGACCTGATACCTTCTGGTTATTTTTTTGTTGGGGATTTTTTGGTTAAGGGGTGCCTACAGATTGCAGACGATTCAGAAATTCAAAGATAACATCTATGCAGAAATTTCTAACCACTGTTATGGAGAATATTATTGAAAGGGTGCTTCTATCTGAAGTCAAAAATGGACGATATTTACGTTGTATATTTTTAATAATTAAATGTAAATCTATTTCCAATTGTTGCATTTTCATTCTGTATGAACTATTTTTGAATAATAAAAAATGTTGAAATTGCTAGATTTTTAAGTCCTGAGGGGACTTTGAGGACACCCTGTATAAATGAAATATATAATAATAATAATAATAATAATAATAATAATAACAACATAACAATAATAATATAATGATAATATATTAATAATAATAATAATAATAATAATAATAATAATATGTACGTGATTTTCTAAGTGAATTAAAACGACCTAAAGAAAATATCACGTTCAGTATCGCAGATTTGCATGTTAGTTATCAAGTTGGGTATACGCATCAAGACATTCTGATAAGAAGGGGGGACATCTATCTATCTATCTATCTATCTAAATATCTCGAGGAAGTCAACACGTGACCGAGTAAAACGAGTTACATCTGGCCAATTTCGAAGATAAATCTATTACCACCATATAGAGTTCGATCCTTACTGTATACTCGGAAAAATTATAATGCACTATACTATACTGCCGACGTAATAGAGTGAAGTACGGTTAGGATTAATTTTTTACTCGTATTTTTTTCATCTAAATTTCAGAAGCTTTTTATCTCAACTCACGATTTTTTAATAAGCAGGTGTAGTCGCCAGTATGCGGCTAATGTAACGGTTAGTGACGGCAGAGCACAACTGGAGAGCCGATTTCGAATTCAGGCCAAATTCGTTAAGTTCAATGTCGCGTAAACACGCTTGAGAAAGGTTTATTTTTAATCATTTCACCCCAAGCGAGGTGGGAATGCAACTAGTAGACAGGGGGTTACAGAGAGCGAAAATGATAGACTGGGGAATTGAGGAAAGGATAAAAGATGAACGAGGTTCAAAACGACAGAAGATGGTAATTATCATTGCATTTAACACTTGTGCCCTGACCATCGCTTTACCGGTGGTAGAGTAAAATGACTTAATACCCAGCCACCGGTTGAGCGTCGTGTTTTGCTATTGGTTGTCTTATTTGGGTAGACTGGGACACAAAGAAAGAATTCTGGTGGTAAAGTGAAGGCATGAAACCATAATATCTACCTGCTAAGGATAATGCTTATATTTTTGTAACTATTTTTATATCTACCGTGAAATATAACATGGGTTATTTTAACTCAGGAGCTCAAGCAGAAGGGTTAAAATTGTTCAGAAACGCAGGGCTGAAAGGGTTACATTTTTGAAGATTGTAGTTTTCAGGGAAACAAGTCAACGGAAGAGAGTTCCACAGGCCGGAAGTGCGAGAAAAGAAACTTTGTAGAAGAGGCTGTAAAAGGTTGGGACCTAGTTGCCAATCTAGTATCACGCTTAAATTCACCTAGTCCGGACACCAGGGGTAAAAGCTCGTCAGAGCAGTTGCCATGAAAATATTTGTAGAAGAGACAGACGGAAGTCAGATCACGCTTGTGAGAAAATGACTGAAGTCCAGATGCCAAGTTCTGATCGATCACATTGCAAATCCTTCTTTGGATTTTTTTCAAGAAACTTGAGACGAGTAGCAGGGACACCAGATATGGCAACGGTATTCAATGCACGACCGAATGGAAAATTTGTAAATGTGCAAGATGGACTCTGACGAGAAAAAAAAAAAAGCCTGGCACAACACAGTTAACCAACTTTCCTTGCAGTAGATGCAACTATTGATTCGATGTAGTTGTTCTACTTGAATTAAGTTGAAAAAATGAGGTCAAGAAAGCGCAGTGAGACGCTCTCCAGGAGTCAAGCACCAACCATGCTGATGAAGGGCAAGGAAGTTTCTCTATGGTGGTTAAAGGAGAGCAGTTTAGTTTTGGAGGTATTAAAATTTACCAGCCATTTCCTGCTCCCGTTAACCACTCATTGTATCAGGTCATACCATAAGTTCTGTCCGAATTTTGAATAAAGAAAACAAGTGACCAAATGTTACATTTAATTACAGATTCAATCAACAATGTATTTTCCCTGATTATCTATGACTTCCTTCCATCTATTAACAAGCTTATTAATTCCATTACTGTAAAATTCTTTTGGCTTTGATTCGAAGAACTCACAAATGTCAGTTTTAACCTCATCCTGTGTTACAAAAGCTGTTTCTTCCAAATGATTCTGTAAGCTACGAAACAAATGGTAGTCTGAAGGAGCAAGATCGGGAAAATAAGGTGGGTGAGGAATTTTCTCCCAACCAAGTTCTTCGATCTTTTTTGACGTGATTCTTGCTGTGTGGGGTCGCGCATTGTCCTGGTGAAACATCACCCGTTTTCGATTCACTGGAGCAGGTCTTTTTTCCTCAAAGCTTGGTTCAAACGCTCTAATTGCTGACAGTATATTTGAGCATTAATTGTTGCATTAGGTGGTAAGAATTCAAAGTGGATTATTCCTTGGTGATCCCACCAGATTGAAAGAAGAACCATGAAGTTCCCTTTTCGGCTCTGGCTGGGGTCCTTCCCCTTTACCAAGCCACTGTCTACGACACTTAACATTTCGATAAAAGATCCATTTCTCGTCGCCAGTCACAAGTCTATCCAAAAAAGGTGAAACAAGTTGCCGAGAATGGAGAGAAGAGCAGATGTCAACTCGGGATTTGAGATTATTTTCAGACAATTCATGAGTCACCCATTTTCCAAGTTTAGGAATTTTCCAAGTTGTTGAAGATGACGATGAACAGTTGTATGGTTTGAACTGAGAACCACTACCAATTCCTGAACTGATAAAGCAGGATTTTCTTCAAGGGATGCTTCAAGAAGATTTTCATCAAACTCAACTGGACGTCCGGTTCGATCTTCATCTTCAAGGGTGGAATCTCCACCTCTGAATTTTGCAAACCATCTTCTGCAAGTTCTTTCATTCACACATTCCTCTCCATAAACTGAGTGAATGTTTCTAGCGGCTGCTGAGTTTCCTTTGTTGAACTCATAAAGCATTATGCGCCTCAAATGATTCTTGGGTACTTCCATGTTAGCAGGGTTTTAATCAAACAAAATTTACTTTTATTGTTCTCTGAAATGAAATTTGATCAGTTTAAATGCATCTAAACATAAAAATAATGTTCAGCTCCATTAGACATTATAAAATACTCTTTAAATTTCGTTCATTTTAACAAAAAGTTAAAATTTGGACAGAACTTATGGGATGACCTGATAGGTACTTTTTAAGAGCAGCGGCAAGGTTAACTTTGTCGACGCTGTCGGATTTACTATTGTCATGGGAGTAAATATTAGTGTCATCGGAATAAATGCCTGCTTGGGAAGAGATGATATCAAGAAAATTATTCATGAAGATCAAAAAAAGTGTAGGACCCAGAATAAAGCCTTGGCGGTCGCCCACGTTCGCTATTTGATAGGAACGACTGGATTAAATCAAACAATCGTCCTGTAATACCGTAGCCCTGAAGCTTAAGTAGAAGACCAGCATGCCAAAATCTATTCCTAGCTACCTCACACCACTTACGGGTTAAAGCGTCACTTGACCTTGAAGAACTTGACCCCTTCTACCATATTTCATATTTACAAAATTAGGCGAAAAATGGAGCATTGCTACCATATCTGAACTGGATCTGCTCACTTTCCAGCTTTGAGAGATTTCGAAATTTCTTACGCATTCTTCAATCTCTAGCCTCTATTTCACAGACATTAGCTACTCTATCGCTATTTCCGTGGCAGGTATGAAGACTGGCTCCATTCTTCAGTTCCACCAGTTCAGACCTTCATAACTACAACACGCCATGCTAGTTCCACGGAGACGAAGCACTCTCATTTCTTCTGTGTTTGAAAAATAAAAAAGTGTTCCACTATTTAGAACTGTGGGACAGATTCCCACGTGAGTGCATAAACCTCTTCTTAAAAGGGTCAGTCATTAGCTGTGATTTTTTCTCATACTTTTCACTTCCTACAACATTCTCTGTCATTCATATCACCCATCTCATTTATGATTACCATTTTTAACAGTAACCCTCTACCTCGAGTGGCGCTCGAGCATTGTATTGGATGAATAATTATGTTAGAGATGAGATAACTTTAGAAGATTTACACTTTTCTTTCAGATTCAACAGATTCTAAAGTGTGAACTTTTATTTATTGGAACACAAAGCATTTACTAACGAAGGTATGGCTTGGAATTTTGTTCATGATTTTATAATATTTTACTAATTCATCAAAATAGAACAACATCTTGTAGAACCAATGTAATTGTTGTAACCTAGGGAAGGTTACTGAATAATCACACAAAGGACAAGAACAACGCATATAAGATTCGCCAGCAGCGCTTAGAAGAAGTAGTCAACTGCTAGAAGTGAGTCAAGTGAATTCCACAATGAATCTCCAACTACAGGATATCTATCAACCGCCCCACGCGGTCAGATGTGACACAAGGCCAAATTTAATGTGGGTTATACGAGCTGACAGGCTCGGCCAAAAATTGCCCGTAGATTCCGTATAAAAAAAGGCGGGGTCGGGTAGCTGTTTCCAGATACGAGACTCTACCCTTCGACATAGCCTCGTCTGGAGGTTCTCTTTGCCAGGAGGCAGAGTGTTTGACCAGCACAGCTTAACACAAATCTCCAACTGCAGGATATCTACCAATCGCCCCACGCGGTCAGATGTGACATAAGGCCGAATTTAATGTGATGATATCCGAGCTCCTATGCTCGGCTAAAAATTCCCCGTAGACCCCACATAGACGAGACTCTGCCCTTCGACCTAGCCTCGTCTGGAGATCCTTTCTGCTCGGAGGCAGAGAGTTTGATCAACAAAGCTGTAGACGAATCTCCAACTCCAGACTAACATACAGTATTTACTACTGTATTTATGTGAATGGGTACATACCCATTATCGTCCGTAGGTATGCTACAACAGTACTCATCTCCCAGATCCCCGTACAAAAGAAGAAAGAGATATTGTGCCACGTTCACAGGGTTGAATCATTCTTATTCTCTTGGTATTTCATTGCTAAGGAAAAATTTATGCTTGGATATCTCCCACCCCTCACCACGAGAACAGCTGCTTTTTAGGACAGAGGCCTGAGAGGATGTTTCCTCGAACATTACAATCTTAACCATTTCAAGTCTAGAAGCAGTCGTTATCTATCCTGCATCATATCATAATCATTATTTGCTTCATCCTCTTATGTACATACAACAACCTCAGCCAGTAAACGTGTATCTTAAATGCCTATTGGGTCTTGTATTATGTGAATATTTAGTAAACAAAAAGGTGTGGTAACTGTCCTTCTTTACGGTAGCGAATGTTGGACGATTTCCTCAAAGATGAAGAAGAAACTCGAGGCGACGGAGATGTGGTTCTACAGAAGGATGCTAAAAAAATATCATGGACGGAGCGTATGAGCAACGATGACGTCTTAGAGAGGATGCAAACAAGGCGGATGCTTATACTTAATACCAGGAAGAGGCAGCTGAAGTTTCTGGAACACATAATGATGAAGGAAGGCCTGGAGAATCTGATACACACAGGTCAAATAGAAGGAAAGTTAGACAAGGGAAAACAACGGCTGACATACCTAGCGGGCTTAAGCAAGTGGATGACAGGACGTGGTCTGCTAAAGGAAACAGAGGGAAGGAACTACAAGGGATAGAAGGAAGTGGAGAGCCATGATCGCCTACGTCCTGAAAGGATATGGTATATAAATAGAAGAAAGTATTCTGGAATCAAAACTACTCAAACCGCTTTGCTTCAATCAGCTGTCTGGTGTGGATTTAAAAGTACGTGAAACTGCTTTTTCGTCGAGAACCTTTGACGCTACACTGTCTTCGGAAATGTGCTCTCTATTAATTTTGCGTACAGAAACCTCTAGTAATAAGAAAGATAATTAAAAAGAATAACTTTATGCAAAACATATAAAATTCATCAGTAAACAAAATAATCTAATTCTGTTCAAATTTCAGTTTGTGCTGCTTGACGGTTTTAGGAGCAGTATAATCCAGGTACAACTGACGTATGCATGTTTTATCATTGTATATAGTGACAACAGCAGCCGTCAGCCGGCAGCTGTACGCCAGCCACGGCTAAGGGTCACGGTAGTCGCATGGCGTCCTTCAGCTGGGCTGACGCGAAGTAAGCAGACGTCTTTTGACGAATCACAGCCTCAAAACAGCCCTACCCAAATGATGCCTCCGGCGTAACTGGCCAGAACTATCTAAAGAAATTCAGTCAGACATGAAAACGGCGATATTGTGTTACAATCGGAAGAGAATTTCGACCTTTTAGAGTATGATGCTATTGCTAACTATGCGTAAGCTGGGCTAAGCGTTTTCAGTTATATATACACATTAGCATTTAAAACGAGAGGCGAGAACACACACATACACACACACACACACATATATATATATATATATAGGTGTTTGTGTGTGTGTGTTCTTTTTTTATTGACTTGAAAGACTTAACGATTTAAAACAAATAAAACGTAAAACAAAAATAAAATTCAGAAAAAATAAAACAAAAATAGATACCAAAAAGTGCCAAAATAATAATAAAAAAATATTAAAAAGCAAACAATAATGTACCAAAAAGTAATAGTCTTTCCAGACAACATATCAAATTCACTGAAAGTGTAAAATAAAACGAAAAATGAAAGAAAGGAAAAAAAAAATGTCTTTTGAATTTAGCTGCAATTTAAGCGATTTTTTTTCAGAAAGAGAAAAAAGATATACAAAAATTAAATTTATTTGCTATTCAGTAAAAACAAACAAAAAAAAATTTTTTTTTTTTGTTGTGCTTTTCTCGGTTTGTCAGCAACAAGTGGTTGGCAATTGACTCCCGATGCCGAAGAGTCTTGAGTCGGCGCTTCCAGTTTGTGCAACGGTGTGTTGCCGTAAATGAAGACAAGAGAATTATTGCCTTTGGAATATCTGAAGCGTAAAACCGCTTATTCACTGAGAGCAAAGATTTTGAATTTATCAGAAAATGAAGGGAAAAGAAAATCTGTGAAAAATAAAGGCAAGCAAAGAACAAAGAAAGAAAAACAACAACAAAAAAAAAATGAGATAAGAGAATATAGAGATGAGAAGAGGGAGGTAAGAAAAAAAGAAATATTTAAAATCTAGGAGACAAAAAGAAAAGACAAAGTTAAACGCCAGAAAAAGAGCAAAAGAGATGAGAAAGAAAAATATAACAATAAAGAGAGCGTAGACGAGAGAGTGTCAAAGAAAAATACAGAAAAATGGAGAAGAATAGGAAAGACTGAAGAAAAGGAGGAGGAGGAGGAAAAATATAACAATAAAGAGAGCGTAGACGAGAGAGTGTCAAAGAAAAATACAGAAAAATGGAGAAGAATAGGAAAGACTGAAGAAAAGGAGGAGGAGGAGGAGGAGCAAAAAAGAAAAAGAAGTGATTAAAATATTGATTTTTATGTCCACAATGTTTATGTAGAGAGACGCTCGATATCGAACACTGCATTTATAGAGCAAGCGTTGAACAAATTGAATTGTTTTTTAATGGGTAACATTAGAACATGTGTTTTCGTTTCACACGTGACTGAAATTTATTACATCTATTCATCATCTGAAAGGTGTCATTTCAACGAGTCTTTCTATTAAGATTTGTTTGTGGATTGGGAATTTTAAGTTTTTACGTTAAAATGGAGAAAAATGAGACTCATTTTCGTCAGTTGATATCGAAAAACGTAGAAACGCTGTACGAAAAGCAAAAAACATATGTGCGGTTTATGGAGATGGTGCCGTAGCTGAGTGTACCTTTCGTAAGTGTTTCGAAAGTTTTAGAATTATAAATTTTGATATGGAAAACCAAGACAGTTCTGATAAGTATGCAGTCGCTGATGATGACAAATAAAAAATTTAAAATAATCTAGGTCACAATGGCTTGATTTAAACTAATCTAGGTCACAACTTTCTGACGATCTCTTGAAATTGACAGCAGCCATTAATCATGATTTTTATGTTCACACTGTCTTTCTTTGATTTTCAGTATTCTTCTTCCTTCACCTGACATCACGATTTCAGTCACTTTCTCACCGCCGTGATGTTACTTTCCTCTGTCTTTTCCATAAATATTTCAATGGCAATTGTTCTGAAAAACTTTCCTCCTTGGTATTAGGTTGGTACAAAAATAATGTCGTTTTCTCACATAGTAACATATGTGAGAAAACGACATTATTTTTGTACCAACCTAATACCTTGACCGCAAAAATTTTAGCTTAGTACTAGATTGGCAATTAGGTCTCACTGTTTTACTACTGAAATTGATAGATGCAACCATGTGTTCTATTCTATTAGTTTTTTTTCTCTGTGAGGAAAATGAAATAAAATCGATAAATAAAATATTAGGTTGGTGCAAAAATAATGACGTAATAATGTCGTTTTTTGACGTATACGTCAAAAAACGACATTATTACGTCATTATTTTTGCACCAACCTAATAATAAAAAAGAAATACATTTTCCCATGATGCTAAGAGTAAATGAACCGCAAATATGATTACCCCACTTGATTTCATAAAACGCTATTAAGTGGCGTTGTTAAAACCTATAAAAAGTCAAACATTCCTGCCTCACCCTCTTTAGCATTTATGCTCCAAAATGTATCACAACGTCGTAATTATGTTCCCACTGGTAATGTTAGTTTCCACGGTTCACTAGCAACTGGAATATCTCCTCACTTTCTGACACATGGTACCTGCACGTGTCTTCCAAAAACCCCAATCTATGAAATGGGTCAAGTCTTCTCTCTGGCTGTTCCAACTCAGCGCAAGGCTGACTTAAGCGCGACCATAGTGATGATGATTGTACATTGCTACACTAACTTCTAGACCAAGAAAAAATAACGGTCATTTCATAACCATTTTTAACCTTCCAACGATAAAGTAAGTAGAACATTTCCTTTGGTTGTTCCAGATCTGCACAAGGTCAACTTGAGCTCGACTATGAATAGGATACTTATACTTACCTACCTTGACTTCTGGACCAAAGAGAAAACGGAGATACCAAAGATACTCTGAGAACTTTGTTTACATATTGAACATGCACTCGCATAGAATACGCACAAACACACAAACAGTTAACTTCTTATTTACACTATTCATATTGTTCCCTCTGTTTTCCTTATCTTTATTGGTACATTCACGACATTTCGACCATTTTTCGCACCGGACTTCTTCAGGTGATATTTGTTGGAATCAACGCATATGCTAGGCTACAAAAATATAAGCCGGCCAAGCATAGAAATGAATACAATATGGAAAGAGTAATACTAATATCTAGAGAAAATCAATAACAAATCAGGTTACCCCCCCAAAAAAAAAACAACAACAAAAAACAGCAAAACAAATTGCAATATGAGCTCTGGTAAAAAATAATTACTGAAACATTAGGTTTATAAGTCCTCAAAATACACTCACTAGTCACACATAGTCCAGTGTTTAAAAGCGTTGGTTTATTGATCCGAAAAATTAACTTGGCTCAAAGTGTTCTGAGTTCAATCCCTGGCATAAGCCAGAAAACAAAAAATTGGAGAATTATCAAGGCAAATTAACTAAAACAGATACGCAAAGTCTTAGTATGTGGAATTAGAATATTCTACCCACGTGGACTAAATAAAGAGTTTGGTTTGAACTTCCAACATCTATTACCTGAAGAAGGCCGGTGCGTACAACGGTCGAAACGTGAATGTAACAGTAAAGATGAAGACAACAGTCCGAATAATGTAAACAATTACAATACATCATCTCAGATATATAAAAAGATACTATTAACTTTTACATCTCGCACATCTTACCTGTGGAACTCTATTCCGGCTTCTTGCTTCGCTTCCAAGATTTATGAGCAAAATCTTCTCTTTTTCTGAAACCTTTTCTTTTATTCTTCTTTCTCTTCACTTACGTTTTTCTTATTTTTTTCAACCTCAGTAACCCAACTTGGGGTGAAAGAATTAAAAAAAAACGTAGCAAGTATGTATTTATTAATCTTAGCCTTGTGCTGCACAAGCTCAGACGAATGCAAATTTTCTTTCTCCAGTATGAAAGTGATTCAGTAGGTTTTCCGATTTGTTGACATTACACTGGTAGGGATCTTCTGTGGAGCCTTATACAGACATCTTGTCTGTCTGCTAGGAAACAGAGTAGTTTTGCAAGGCCATTAATAACGTGTTCAATTTGTACTAGAGATCCCACTTTGCTGTGACTTTGTACCAAACTAGAATAAACTTATGAATAAGTTTGGAGATATTTACTAACTTTAGCCTTGTCAAACACAATAACACATCCTCGTCAGCTGTATCTCGTATCCGATAACTTAATTTCTATGCTAATCGTTTCCATTATGATAATGGCGTAGACGACTACATTGACAGCCAACGTGTATGTTCAGGACAAGAAGCTTCTAGTTTCACCAAAACCTTCTCCCGTCATCCATTCCCTATCGCCGCTGATTTTGCAAGTGTTGGTGGGGAGTGAAAGAAAATCAGAGTAGAAGAAAGTGGCGATATCGTGAATTTGTTTGTGGACCACAGCTTGCCAAAAAGTAGCCTACACACATGATTTTATGACCTTCCCCTGGAATGAGACATCATCCAGTTATGAAACTGCAACGGACTGCCGCTGACTCTGTTATGATTTCGACTGACGCCTTCTGTAGCATGTCCATCATGCGTAGCCCTATTCATCCGTTGGGGTACTTGGGGTCGGTCGCGCTTAGGCTGGGTTCTTGTTTTTCACCTTGCCTCCAAGGGTGGCCCTACCGGGTGTTTAGAACTCCCGCCGGCATCGTTCTCAGAGTCACTGGACCACGCAATCCCCTTCACCAGGATATCACATATATATAAAAGATTACAACGAACTGCTTGCGAGAGAACAGCTTGTAAAATATTTTCTATAACAGGTATTCTGTTAGAATCATGAGTCATTTCCAGAATTTGTGTAAATATTTATACAAGAGCATAAAACTTTAAAGTATTTTGGTTAGAATGAAAGAAAATGGAAAAAGGAAGAAAGGATAAGAAAAGGAAAAAGGGAAATAAAAGGCAATAGAAAGGAAAAGCGAAGAAGAAAATAACATTAACATAAATGGAAAATGAAAAGGAAAAGAAGAGTTCAAAGAAAAAGAAAAAGAAAAGAAAAGAAAAGAAAAGAAAAAAGAATAAAAAGGAAAAGAAAAAAAGGTAAAAATGAAAGAATATAGAAAAAGTATAGCAAACCAAAAAAGAAAAGAAAAGGAAAATGAACAGAAAATGAAAGAAGAAAAAAAGAAAAAAGGAAAAGGAAAATGAAAAGATAAAAAAGAGAAAACGGAAAGGAAAGAAAAAGGATAAAGAAAAATAGAAAAAGAAAGAAAAAAGAAACGAGAAAAGAAAAAAATAGAAAAAGAAAGAAGGAAAAAAGAAAAAGAAAAGAAATAAGAAAGAAAAAAAGCAAAGAAAAACCAAAAGGATAAAGAAAAGAAAAACAAATATTAGATTGTTGCAAAAATAATGTCGTTTTCTCACATATGTTACTGTGTGAGAAAACGACATTATTTTGCACCAAGCTAATAGAAAAGCAAAATGGAGTAGAAAAGGAAGGAAAAAAGTAAAACGAAAAATAAAAGGAAAAGAATAAAAAAAATGGAAAATGAAATAAAATGTTGATAGAAAAGAAACGAAAAAGAAAAGAAAAAAAAGAAGGAATATAAACGAAAAAGGGAACAGAAAAGAGAGAGGAAAGAGAAAAGAAAAAGAAAATGGTAAACGAAAAGAAAAAAGAGAATAAAATGAAAAAGAAAATATTAAAGAGAATGGGAAAGTAATATTGCGATCGTCAGACAAAAAAATATAATCAGTTTGTCTGACGATCGCTAAAGCGTGAAACCCAGGGTCACAAACTCACATCTATCCAACCAAATATGTTAGCTCTATCTCTGATATTGAGCGCTTTCTAAAAAGTACCGCGCATATAATATATAAATAATTATATATATTCATATATTTATTTATATTTATATACACACACTTTTCACACACACACACACACATATATATATATATATATATATATATATATATATATATATATAAAGAATAAATATTAGGTTGGTGCAAAAATAATGTCGTTTTCTCACATACTAACATATGCGAGAAAACGACATTATTTTTGCACCAACCTAATATATATATATATATATATATATATATATATAAAGAATATATATATATATATATATATATATATATATATATATATATATATAGAGAGAGAGAGAGAGAGAGAGAGAGAGAGAGAGAGAAGAGAGATAGAGAGAGAGAGAATAAATTTCATGTAAGAACTTGAGAACATATTTAACCGAAAAATAAAACTAGAAAAAAAGATCGAGTCAAAACTTTCTCATTTCTACACTCTTTTCTACGGAAAAGTCAATCTAGAAGCAGTTGTTGAATTATACTCAAATTTTAAGAATTAAATTTTAGATTATATTTCTGGCTGCTGAAAGTGGGAAGAAAGGTGAGACATGGTGGTTGCGAGCGTTGACAAAATTTCGTACCAAGATCTACCCAAGAATTATGCAGCATGGAATGTGTCTCAGATTAAATTGTTTAGAGCATATTCTAAATTTAGTAGAACGGATAGCAGAGACGAATGTTTCCAATAATTATATGAAAATATTGACTTGATTATCTTGTTAATAAGCAAATATTTTCTAGTCATTTGATATTATTTTTAGTCATGCTAGAATATTAAAAGAATGTATACATTTACAACAGAAATCATTTGAAGGAGGGAGGAAAGTTTTGTTTAAGTACAAACTTTGGCACAGTTATTATCTATACCTCTTACCAGACAATCTGGAATTCTTCCATTTTATATTCGGTATCCTATCAAGAAGTAGGCGATCATGGCCCTCCCCATCTCACAGTTCTTTGTAGCTCTGAAAAATGTTTGTTTTATGACTATTTTTCACAATGCCATCCATTTAGAAAAGGTTGTTTGATATTTTATTAGTTTTTTCTATTGTCTTTAATGTGAGTGTCAAATTCGTTTAACCTTCTTTCCTCATTATTTGTCCCAAGAATTTTCCACTCTTTCTGATTCTATGTATGAGTGTCCATTTTATTTTTATTTCTTTTAAAACTTGTTGCGCGCATGCTCTCTCTACGGTATTTCTACATTCTTCTAAACGACATCTTTGTTGCCTCAAACCTCTTCTTCATCTGTGAAGTAATTGTTCAACATTCATTGTTATGTAGGCCGGTTGATAGTTCATGACAGTTCGTCATGCTTTACTTTATCTCTAATTTTTCTTTCTGTTTTGTAATAATTGTTTCGCTTTTGGAAGCCATCTTTTGTTCATCTAATGCAGCTTCGGATTACGGTGTCACACTTTTCCGTTATCTATTAAAACACTTCTCAGAGAGTTAAATTGCTCTACTTGCTTATTTTTTAAATATGTAATTCATAGATCTTGGACTCTACTTCCTGCTAAAGAACATATGTTTTAAAGGCTGAAAGAAAGTTTTGTCTGGATATAAATTTTTGGTTATTTTTTTTTACATACAGACCTCCGACCAGTCCGCCTTGAATTAAAAAAAGTCTAAATGGTTTTGATTTACATGCGTTATTTACATTATTTACACTCAGACTATTGTCCATATTTTTGTTGCCATTATAACAACCTTTCGGTAGTTGTAACTTCCAGTCTTCTTCAGGTGGTTGTCGGTTATCCGGATCGGCAGAAATCTGAAGAAGGGCACAACAGCCGAAACGTTGTGATAATAACAACAAATTTGAGGACAATAGTCCTAATGCAAAAAATCATAATTCCTCATCCCAGAAATCCAGACAGATATACAAGTATTCTTGTAAAATCTTTTACGCGGTATCTATTATTTATAAAATGTGGCAAAGACGATAAGGATGCTATTTCGTGACATGTTAATTGCGAAAAAATATGCGAATAAATCTCACCATGCCCAAAGACACAAACAGCCGAAATTTAGCCCCCACAAAGAATCAAGTGAGTCATACGGAATGTGGAGACCTGATAGCGAACAGTAGGTGCTCGTTCATGGACAGATTTTATTTTATTTTATTTTACTTTTTTAATTTCTTTTTTTTTTCCTGTTCGAAAATTTAAGCACTGGAATGATGTAAACATCCGGGCACTCTTATAAGTCGTTTTGAAACCCGATCTAAGAGACAGCAAAGTGGGCATGCGCGCACACCGATATGTGCACGCAAAGATCACGTGTGTCTGCACAAATGCAACGACACCCGTTAGAAAGTATTTCATTTGTATGCATGCACACGCGCGTTATGCATCGCGCAAAGACAAGCAAATACCGAACATGGCTCAGTGGAGGTCAACAGATTTGCAGGTTTATATTGCTGAGTCGGCGAGCCTTGTTACCCCCGCGTCTAGCTTAACTGTTTAATTTATTTTCTTTCACCGAATCAGAGTTAAATTCTTGTGTCTTTTAGGGACGACTTTCGTGGTTACTGCCTATATACTCATAGACGTAGACATTAAAAAAAGTGACATACCATATCCTTTTAGGACTTACATGATTATAACTCTAAAACACCATTTTCTTTATTATTTTATAGTAAATAAAGTATATAGCTTTCTCTGCGGTTTTAAAATAGCCCTTCTTTAAATCGATTACTATCCAAGGCTAGAGAACCCAGACCAATCTGAAAAAATATGGATCCTTACATTTCATAAGGGTAAAAAGTTTTAACCAGAATTTGAACTCAGTTTGCCAATTCCAATTTAATTGACCATAACCGTTACAATAAACACAGAATAAAGGAATAAATAGAATAAAAGAATGAATAGACACAGAATAAAGGAATAAATAGACAGAATAAAGGAATAAATACACAGAGAATAAAGGGATAAATAGAGATAGAATAAAGGGATGTATAGACATAGAATAAAGGAATAAATAAACACAGAGTAAAGGAATAAATAGACAGAGAATAAAGGAATATATAGACACAGAATAAAGGACTAAATAGACATAGAATAAAGGAATGTATAGACATAGAATAAAGGAATAAATAAACACAAAATAAAGGAATAAATGCACACAGAATAAAGGAATAAATAGACACAGAATAAAGGAATAAATAGACACAGAATAAAGAAAGATATAAAACGGAGATTAAGGACATAAATTTAAAAAAGAACAATGATAAAATTACTGAAGTGAGAATGAAAAAAATACCTTGCTGAATAAATTATTTAGCAAAAATTTTTATTTAATTGTGTGCCAAGAATTTTGAGTATGTGGGTGATCATGGCTCTCCACAATTTCATGTCCTTTGTAAATTTTGACTTTTCGCTATCTCTCCTAATCCCTGTTCTTCCAAACATTTACACGAACTCGCTTTCCTCTGCCCCCCCCCTTACCTTCAATATATCCTGTGAATATCAAATTTTTTAAGCCGGTTTACATCGTTATGTGCCCTGTAAATTTCAGGTGGTTTTGTAAGCTTAGCTTATATCTAGCACAAAGTCGAAATTATGGAGCACCCAGTCAAGATCGAACTCTCTATTCATTTATAAATAATGTAACGAGACAAACTTGCTAATCTTAACAACACGTAGAAATACTCCTGATTTAGAAGTGTTCTTTATATTTACACTATTTATATTTGGACTTTTGTCCTAATCTTTGATCACAAATTCAATTTCCACAACCCATACAGTGTGAAGATGGGGATTAAAAAGCCGCCCACTCCGTAGGGAGAAGGCAGCTCAGAATGCCCTGTAGTATATCCAGACCGATATACACCTGATGAAAATATCAATAAAGATGTTAATAGTTCGGATATAAATAGTGTAAATAATGCTAACTTCTCAGTCCAGAAAAGTAAGACTGGAGGAACATCGAAAAGCCATAATGAGGGTCGAGATAATCAAATTGAGCATGGCTGATCACGTATGGAGGGAAAGAAGTTAACATCAACCCCTGTGAAATGAATTGAAAATATTGGACAAGGAAGCATATACGAGAGTTAGACATCTGAAAGAATCAGCGTATCTTCTAGGCTATGAGGACCTCGTTAGTAGGCCTAGCATAGAAATAAATACAATAAGGGCGCGGTTAAGAAAGAAAGACAAATGACAATAAGTCTTAAACAATAACAGCAGCAGTCAAACATTACCAGCAACAGTAGTAGGAGAAATTATCAGCATACAGGTTAGGTTTAAGGCACTTAGTTCACGAGAGTGGATTAAGGCACTGGTTCATGAATTTGGTAATATATTAATTGTGAACTCAATCAATTACTAGGCCAGGCAGTGTGTACTGGGAGTCAGTGGAAACGGGCGAGCAATAACAGCAATACTAAAAATAAAATGTAGGCGAGATCCTTAGACATGAGTAGTAAATTGAGAACAGTCTACCCCCGTAGGGAGTAGACAGCTCAGAATTCCCTGTAGCTTACCCAGACCGATATACACCTATGAAAATATCAATAAAGATGTTAATAGTTCGGATATAAATAGTGTAAATAATACTAACTTCTCAGTCCAGAAATTCAGACAGGAACTATCCATTTATTTAAATTTTCTCTCAAAACTTCATCATTGTTCTTTTGTAGAACCCCATTTTGTTGCTTCAAGTCTTTTCTTCATCAGTGAGGAGATTTGGCAACATTTACTGTCGTATACGAGGACAGATATTACATAGAGTTCAATAGTTTTTTCTTTGTTTCTAACGAATTTTTCCTGTTTTATAATACTTTGTTTAGCCATTCATTATCCAAGCGATTCTTAAACTTTTTCATTCATGACTCCATTTCAGGTATTAACCAACAACAGTAATAATACATCCGTTGTCACTGCCCTTAGTCGCAATGGCACCGCACGCGTGTTTTCATTACAGCGGCGATTGCGTGATGCATCACCTCAAATAATGTACGTTTTTTGTAATGAGTGAATAGGCCGTGAGTCGGATTAGCTAGGTATAAGATAGATAGTGATGACCAGCTTCAACCCCTACCCTTTTTCGGTCTTGTGCCATAATTATGTATTTTTACATAATAAATAACAATAATGTGAAATAGCATATAAATTTTTAATTTTCGCGACCACAGCATTTCGCTTCGTGACCCGATTTGATATACCGAAATCCGAAGGGACATTTGGGATAGACCCTATCCCAAATGCCCCTTCCAAAATTTTTCAACCTCTGTTAAAACACCTCATGATATTTGAATTTTTGTACTTTGATTTTTTGTTTCTAATTTGTAATTCGTATGTTTGGTTGTTCTTTTTACTGACAGACGTACATGCTGTCTTATGATTGATGCTTAGTCCTTTCTTCTTGCTTTCCTTTACGAGCTTCTGTAATAGTTCCCGTAGTTTCCTTTCTGTGTCTGCTATCAACACTGCCTCATCTGCATATCTTATGTTGTTTAAGATTGTGGCCGCCAACAATGAAACCTCGTAGGACTTCTTATTCTCTCAGGATCGCCTCACTATATAGGTTAAATAAGTCCGCTATGAATAAACATTCTTGTCTTATACACAGTTTTACTTTCGTATATTTAATGAATTCATTTTCTGTTTGTATGCAAGTGGTTTTCCCCTATTGTAGGTACTGGATTATTCTTATATACTTCCTACATATATCAAGGTTAACTAGTAGTTCCAACAATTCTTTGTGACCTACTTTATCAAACCCTTTTGCATAATCTATAAAACACAGGTACACATACTTCTGCATTTGTATTGCTCTTTCTTGTAGCATAAATATCGCGTTTCTTGTTCTAGCGTCTTTAATGAAGCCGCCTTTTGTTTGGCTTATTTCGAATCTACTTATTTATCATCAGAATTTAGGTGATAGTTTTTGTTATGTGGCTCATTAGGCTGATTGACCGATGACATTCACCTTCGTTAATACCTGGCTTCTTAGGCAGAGCCATGAAAATAGGTCTGCTTAGGTCCGGTATATTATCACTGTTATATATTTCATTTCTGTAATTTTCTCAATGACGAAATCATCTCTTTTAGAATTCCATCTTGTCCTGCTGATTTGCTTCTGTTCAATTCTATTCCACATCAAATTTGAATATTTCTGGTCCTGTAATATTTCTATGCATTGCGAATTGTCCTCTTTCGTCATAGAAGAGTTCTCCGATGTATTCCTCTCATCTCTGAAGTATTTTTCTTTCCTTGTTATCCATGTCTCGTCCTTTTCTTTCTCTAATACCCGTGTGCTGTATTTTTCTTTCTCTAATATCCGTGTTAGTTTAGGACAAAAGTCCGAATACAAACAGTGTAAATATGAAGAACACTTCTAAATCAGGGGTATTTCTACGTGGCGTTATGGTTTTCAAGTTTGTCTCGTTACATCATTTACAACTGAAAAGTGAGTTCGATCTTTATAATTTCGGCTAAGCTTACAAAACCATCTGAAATTTACAGGGCACATAACGATATAAACCGGCTTAAAAATTTGATATTCACAGGATATATTAACGGTAAGGGGGGCAGAGGAAAGCGAGTTCGTGTAAATGTTTGGAAGAACAGGAATTAGGAGAGATAGCGAAAAGTCAAAATTTACTAAGAGCTACAAAGGACAAGAAATTGCGGAGAGCCATGATCGCCTACATTCTGAAATTTTATGGCATATAATTAAAGAAGTTTTGCTAAATAATTTAGTCAATATGATATTTTTTCATTCTCACTTCATTAATTTAATCATTGTTGTTTTTTTTAATTTATGCTCTTAGTCTCCATTTTATATATTCTTTTATTCTGTGTCTATTTATACCTTTATTCTCTGTGTATTCATTCCTTTATTCTGTGTCTATATACTCCTTTATTCTGTGTCTATTTATTCCTTTATTCTGCGTCTATACATTCCTTTATTCTATGTCTATTTATTCCTTTATTCCATCAAAGCCGAAGTTAATGTGGGTTATCCGAGCCTGTAGGCTCGACCAAAAATTCCCCGTATAAACCCCGGATAAAAAAAAGGTGTCGGGTAGCTGTTTTCCGAGACGAGACTCTGCCCTTCGATATAGCCTCGTTTGGGGATCTTCTCTGTCCGGATGTAGAGAGTTTGTCCAGCACAGTTGGAGACGAATCTCCAACTGCAGACCAACATACAGTATTTACTACTGTATTTATTATGTGAATAGGGACATACCTATTATCGTCAGTAGGTATGCTACAACATTATCTATCTATCTATCTTTTATGTAACGTCTCTTCAGAATCTGAGTTATCGTGGCTCTCCACAATTTCCCATCTATCATAGTGCGAAGCAATTTTTGTTCCCTGACTATCTTTCACGGGCCTCGTTAGAGAGGTTACTCGCTGTTTTTCACTTCCCCTCTTGCCTTCAATATGTCTTGTGTGTATTAAATTCTCCAAGTTCTCTTTCATCATCATATCTCCAAGATATCCCTTTCTGACCTTAAGTAAAATGTGCTTTGTGTGATAATTTTCCGTCAAAACTTCCTAATTACTCACATGTTTCATTCATGGTATTCTCTGTAGAAGTATACGTCTCTGTTACTTCAAGTCTCCTCTTCATCAGAAAGCATTTACTATATTATTGGACGATTGATATTACATTACATTTGAGCAATCTTATCGTAGTTTCCAACGAAATTTTTCCGTTTCTTAATATTTTGCTTAGTTTCTGGAAAGCAGCGTCTACTATGCCAATGTGTTTTTTCTAATTTTCCATTGTCTGTTATGAAATTTCCTACACAATTTAATTCCTGTATTTGTTTAATTTTGATAACAATTTATCTGTACTTCATGTTTATTTATCTATATGTCTATGTACGATGTGAAACGTGGACACTGTCGGTAAAAACAGAGAGAAGGATCCAAGCGTTTGAGGAAAAATGCGCGAGAAATCCCCATGGTAGCCTCATAAACCCAATGAGTTTGTGTGGAAAAGGGTTGAATGTTTTGTGGATCACCAGAACCTCTCCTCGCCACTGTCAAACGGAGAAAAATGGTGTGGTTTGGACACGTTGCAAGGCACGGCATCCTGTGCAAGGCCCTATTGAAGGTGGATGTAGGTGAGGGCATCAACGCAAAAACTGGTTGGAAAATGTCAGACAATGGACAAGTATGACTATACTAGAATTGCTGATGGCTGACGTTGATAGATTGTGGAAGAGATTCAATATGGCTTCTACATTCGGATCCCCTCTACGATTACAAAAGATATGGGGATGATGATGATGATGTCTATGTATCTATCCTTTTTAATTTATTTCTTTATATATAAGATTTGGTAAACTCAAAATTCAAGTAGGATATTAATCATTTTCCATCTTATTAGGTGTGTGTAAAATTTCCCGGCATAGACTACAAAAGGTTTTTTTTTATAAAATAAAAATATTTTTAATAAAATTATTTTTAATAAGATAGAAAATAAAAATAAAAATTAAAAAAATCTACGCATTTAGAAACATATAATAAATATTTTAGATTTTAATTGTTCAAATATTTTACGTAAATGTCTCTGAAGAAATGAACCAACAGCTGAAATTAAATATTTTAAAAATTCCTGTCTATATTTTTATCCAACGAGGTGTTCATGGTATGGCAGCAAATGACGTGTCTGATAATTTAGGAACATTGCACAATATGGCCGTAATTTCAAAAACGTATTAAACAAACACACACACACACACACACACACACACACACACACACACACACACACACACACACACACATATATATATATATATATATATATATATATATATATATATATATATATATAATAATTTTCAACCCAAGCAAATCCAGTATGTTTATGCATGATTTCTCAGAGGTATATGCCATTTTTTTTATCTCTGACTTGAACGGTCATTTAATTTTTTATCTCTTTCTCCCAGAGATATCTACCATTGTTCATTTCCCGTAACTACACTGACAAGCTTTTTTCTCTGGTACTTCGACTACATCAATTTAAACGTGCTACTAGATTGGCGTCTAGGTCCCAACCTTTTACCGTTGAAATAGATAAATGCCACTTCTACTCCAGCATTTCTTTTCACACAATTCTCACCTGTGGAACTCCATTCTCTTCACTTGCTTCCCTGATAAGTAAAATCTTCAAAAATTTAAATGCAACGTCAATCGCCATCTTCTATCTTCTTGAATCCCGTTCATCTTTTGTCCTTTCCTCAATCCTCCTTATACTCAGTCTTTTCTCTCACTTTCACTCCCTGCAACCCCCTGAGTACTAGTGTCATTCCCGCCTTGTGTGGTGTGAAATGATTAATATATATATATATATATATATATATATATATATATATATATATATATATATATATATGTATATATACAAACACACACATATATAGGTGTATTTAACCAGCACTAATTCTGTATTTGTCTATATTTCTGAGATGATGTATTATGTACAGTGTAACCCGGATATAAGAGAGTTGTTCGGACCAGAGAAGAGGTATCTTATATCCGGGTTTCTCTTATATCAGGGTTTGGTCTATTTTGTTTAGGTAAGTATGGCTCTAATTTGGGACCAGAGAAAATATCTCTTATATCCGGGTTTCTCTTATATCAGGGTCTCTTATATCCGGGTTACACTGTACATTATTTACATTATTCGGACTATTGTCTTCATCTTTGTCGACATATTTATTACGACGTTTCGGCCGTTGTACGCTCCGGCCTTCTTCAGATAGTTGCAATGTCCAACTGAATCCTTTATTTCAAGGACACATGGCACAGTGGATAAAGTCGTTAGTTAGATCCAGTGACAGGGCTCAAAGAGCGTGAGTTCAATACCCGGTTAAAGCAGTAGAGAACTGATAACTGACATCCATTAAACATGGCACGCAGAACTAGAACAGTCTACGCCAGTGAGCGAAATAAAGGGTTCAGTTCGACATTCCAACCACCTGAAGAAGGCCGGAGCGTACAACTGACGAAACGTTGTAATAAATATGGCCACAAAGATGAGGACAATAAAGCATTAATTCTGTTAAATAGGTTCGTTAAAACAACGTCGAAGACTTTTATAGACGGAAGTAGGAAAAACGTAATAAAATGACTGGCCCTACAGACGCCAGAACCTGTTAGTGCTGTTTAACAAAACAAGCAAACAAACAAAAAAAAAAACAAAAAACAGCATGGCGTCTACTCAGACATGAGTATCCACAAAATAAAGTTTGGTGGTTATATATATATATATATATATATATATATATATATATATATATATATTAGGTTGGTGCAAAAATAATGTCGTTTTCTCACATAGTAACATATGTGAGAAAACGACATTATTTTTGCACCAACCTAATATATATGAAAATATTGTAGAAAATAGGAAAGAAACTGGTTTGGTAAATAATCCAAAGTTCCTTAGTATTTTTGTTATTATTTTAAAAAAAATAGTGCTCGATACGAAAGTAGAGCATAAATATAATTATTTATTTAAAAATATGATTCCAACTCGCTACATAAGAGGTCTCATGTTTCAAAACAAGAGCCGAAAAATTCAAAATAATATTTGAATTAACTTGAGTTAAAGTAGGCTCTGTTCCATCTTCAAACGAAATTTTTTTGGGGAATGACTTATTTCTGAAATTTACGAGTTTTAATAGTATGGTCAGAATTGAAATCAAAAAAAAAATTTCCATGGTGGGTTTTTTTGTATCAATATAGAGTTACTTTCATAGATGCCAGAAATAAGTCATTCCCAAATTTCGTGGAGAGGAACAGAGCTACTTAACTCAAGTTAATCAAATATTTTTGTTTGAAGTTTTCGGCTCTTGTTTTGAAACATGAGACCTCTTATGTAGCGAGTTGAATCATATTTTAAATAAATAATTATATGCAAAAATAATGACGCAATAATGTCGTTTTTTGACGTATTTTTTTACGTCAAAAAAAGACATTATTACGTCATTATTTTTGCACCAACCTAATATATATATATATATATATATATATATATATATATATATATGTGTGTGTGTGTGTGTGTTCATCAATTCCCAGACACTCCCATACAGATTGATGGGAAGAACTTGAAGTATGTGAAGTCATTTACATACTTAGGAAGTAAGATTAATCTCTTAATGACAAAGTAACAAATCGGATGTCCAAAGCGACAAGTGCATTTGGGAAGTTTCGAAACTACCTATGGTATGAGACAGGTATCAAATTGGACACCAGAATACGGGCTTATAGAGAAGCCATTTTGACCATACAATTGTACAGTTCAGAATTCTGGACCCCATATAGGTCCCATATCAGTCCGCGCGATCTGTGCCTATACTTTTGATGATAGGGTATGCAATGTTGATTTCACAAGATGCAACATTGGTGAAATTGAGACTTTCCTGATGCAGTAACAACTTCACTGGGATGCTCATGTTGCAAGGATAAGTTTCGACGGAATACCAAAGCTCCTCATGTATAACCAGCTTGACAGTGGACAAACGAGTGTTGGACAGGCGTGGTTCAAAGACAAGTTAAAGAGTAAACTCTCAGTGCCAGAGTGACATGAGAAATTTCTAGATCAGTCGTATTGAACGGCTAAGAGAAGAAAGACAACGCCGAAAAACGTCCGTGAATATTCCTCTTGCTATGTCCCGAGATCCTCGCTGTTGCACAATATGTGAGCTTGTATGCAGGTCACTAGCGGAACTGAAATGTCACATAAGACAAAAACATTGAACTAAATAAGGTTGTTGGATCCTCATACGTCGAAATCGACGGGAGAGGCCATTATATATATATATATATATATATATATATATATATATATATATATATATATATAAATAAAATACCGGCCTCAATATTCGAAAAAAAAAAATTTATTAAAGAAAGATATGCACTCTCCGGCAGGATCCGTACCTGCGCCCCACTTTGCAGGAAAAAGGAATCGGAGAGCCGAGTTCGAATTCCAGTCGAATCCATTACGTACTAATACTTTTGAGAAATATATGAATCTTCTTCTTCTCCGTCCCCTAGATATGGGTAAATAGCAGGACAGAACAGGTTCTATTGCCTTGGATGGCAACTGGTCTACGTCAGAAAGAAATGGCAACCTACTGCGGGAAAAACAGTCAGGTATTGAAAGATAAATGATCGCCCAAGCGTGCATCATGCATGACACATAACAGACTGTTTTCCGGCGTGCGTCGCCAATCAAACAAGCTTGCCGGAAGGCGCATATTTCCCTTTAATAAGATCTTTCGAATATTCACGCCGGTAGCTGAAAATAAATAAATATACTGTTTAATGAATAAACGTGGCGTCTATTCAAATATGGATATGCATTAAAAATAACGTTTAAATAATAATAATAATAATAATAATAATAATATATATATATATATATATATATATATATATATAAAAGTGAACATAGAAGTCAACACTTAGAGGCGACAGTCTGTTTCATGCTATATGCAATCATCAGACCATATGCATATAGCATGAAACAGACTGTCGTCTCTAAGTGTTGACTTCTATGTTCACTTTTATATTTACACACGCTCTATCTCTGATATTGAGCACTTTATCCCATAAATATAGCACATCTTAATACTATATTTCTTCATATATACATACATACATATATATATATATATATATATATATATATATATATATATATATATATATATATATAATAATAATAATAATAATAAAGAGTAATAAATAGCTTATGAGTCAGGGTTTAAAGGTCAAAGATCAAGCATATTTACTATTTAGTAAATATTAAATACACTAAAATAAAAAACTTTATTAAATCGTGACTAGTTTTTATACAGCAAACAACCTCAGGGGTTATTTACAGCATATCACTCGCGTTTTTACAACAGTTTTTATTTTTATTGTGCTTTAAATATTTACCACACAGAGAGAAATATGTATGTGTGTGTGTGTCTATTTGTAATCGAGATAATATTTATTTTAACAAAGAAAATGTGACAGTCTCATAAAAACGATTAGTTCCGTCTGACACAGTTGTGCTCAGCTTCCAAGCTGCGAGAGTATACTTAGCATAAAAATCAGTTTCCGAAATACAGTCTTTCATCTAGGCTTGAACCCTGATTACAGAGCTTAGTGGAAATGAAGCAATTATTTGATTTACCAAGCAGGTCCAAGGCCATAATTATAATAATAATTTAAACTCAACTCTCTCCCACTTTCTAAAACTTTGACTCACCTACTTCGGGTGTTATGTTCTGGGTATGACGATAAACTACATCCGACAGCAGAGCTTCTGTTCGTGAGGTTTTGAAGAGCGTAGAACAACCTCTTAATTGCTGTTTTTTCAGGTCCCAGCTGACTGATAGGGCCCCAGCTATGGGCAAATAGTTAATCCCAAACTGGGTGAAAACACTATGAAAGTATGAAAATATATTTTTATAGTAAAAATACCAGCATTTTCATAGTAAAAAAGATTGCCAGCAATAGATTTTTAAAAAGTTACCACTAATACATTTTTTGTAAAATGATGTAATGAATATGCATACACCTGGGTTCCCCCTCACAGTAATATGATTAGCTAGTGTCAGCCATGAATACAGACTGATGTGGAGGTACAAGACTACGCTTATTGACGATGCCTATTGCCTACGCCTATAGTCTTCGCCTATTGCCTACGCCTATTGTGTACCTCTAAGAAGAGGACCAGTCAATTACGGTTACCTGCTAGATTGTCCTACCCGGTTACAGTAGTCAACAACCACTTTGCTACTTCGAACAAATATATCCCTTCCCGGAATATATCATAAAAGAAATTAATTAAATTTCGGCATTAAATGACCCATAAGGTGTTGATATGCCGTTAAACAAACAAATCTTCGGTTGTTGTCTGAATATCTGTATTATTTTATATCATTTTTATAGGGTATCCAAAGACAGATAAGAAATGCAATTTTTTATACCATTAGGCTGCATGAATTCAAAATCGTTCACTTCTGTTGAATCCAGTCGCATTATCAGCAATACTTTGGAGCTGAAGTCAATCAGAAAAAGTACCTTGCGTCGTTGATTTCGTAAAATTCACTTCTGGGATGATTGTTGCCGCTAGACTCAGATATGCATACATCTTGCACAAATCGGCAAAGAGAATAAAATACAAAAGTGTTACTTTCGTGATTTCAGTGAGGGCCATAGGAAAACAAAATTTAAAACTTGTAATTCGTTTGTTGGAAAAAATAACCCTTTTCTAGACATTTGTTTGCTGTTAATAAAAAGTGGATTCTGCATGGTAATTCGAAAGATAGTTAACTTTGGGTTTACAAATTTGCACCTCTACCTAAATTTTACTCAAATCATATCTTCACATACAAAAGAATATCCTGACATTCAGATGCTGCTGCGTTGTCGTATTCAATAACATCTGTCATGTGCTGGGTTTGAAACATTTTCGCATACAAAAGAATATCCTGACATTCAGATGCTGCTGCGTTGTCGTATTCAATAACATCTGTCATGTGCTGGGTTTGAAACATTTTCGCTAGAAGGAAAATGCTGAATTTCATTCTACATCTTGCACCAGGTAAAAACTGACGCAGCTAGACACTGAAGTCCTAGTCCGCCCTCCCTGACAGCAACTTATTTCCAGATCATGGATGGATTAAGTTGTCAGATGAATTCATTCGCTTTTTACAAATTTATCTGAATTAAGACAGAAAATATTTTTACTGTAATGATTTATGTCTATTTCTCGAGCTCTCTCCTTCCACTACAATGTTCAAATTCCAGTTGAGCTCTCTAAGGAGGAGGTATGGGTTTGTAAAACAGTGACTATTATAGCTAATATAGCGAGACTCTTCGTACCTGCCGTGCGCCGACGGCATAGTGGTAGAATCTCCGACTGACACCAATTCAGTCGGGTTTCTGATCCTAGCTAGAGGCAACCGGATGTCTAGCCACACTGATGAGCTGCGAAACAATCTGTCTGTGGATAACGTTATATATATATTTTATTATAGGATATGACATTCAAACATGTGTAAGACAGCCTCTTTTCCTGCGAAAAAAAGAAAAAAAAATGGAAGAAAAAAAGACACAAGATATAATCACTTTTACAGAGAAAAGAAAGAAGAGAACAAAAAAACCATATAAACATAAGAAAAGTATAGAAATGTAAATTACCTCTTTTTTGCTCTTTTTTTTCTTTCTTCTATTTTTTGCGGGAAAAGAGGTTGTTTGTAAGTAAATCCTAATAAGTGTAATAATCAGCCATTTACCAACGCCTGATGAGATGTGTTGATACACTTCGAAACATAACTGCATTGGTTTTATAAATGTTTGAATGTAATATCCTATAATAAAGAATATTGCTCTACTATTTGATTGTATTGAGCCCTACTTTAAATTAATGTTATGAATGTTTGAATTTATATTTGATTCGTTCTCATCTCATCTCATATATATATATATATATATATATATATATATATATATATATGCGAAACCCGTTACTTACAGCTTTTCCACTATCTGTCTCTGTCTCTGTCTCTGTCTCTCTCTCTCTCTCTCTATATATATATATATATATATATATATATACACTCACACACACAAACATATATATATATATATATATATATATATATATATATATATATATAACGGAAACGAATTTTACAGTTATTTTAGGTTATTCAAAGGATTTATCAATCAATTTTACAAAATTCAAATTGAAGTTCTCATTTTTTTTTTTTTTTTTTAAAGATTATCTGATTTTGGCTTCCATCTGATCCCCATTTACCACAAATTCCCGCCCCCTAAAAATGTTAATACGAAAGATTTTAGTCATTAGTTTCAGTGCAAATATTTGCTACTTCCAGAAATATATTTCGAGAAACAGAAAAAAAAATTCTTGTCTTGTCAGTTTCCTGTTTCCAAGTGTGACAAATGGCCTTCAACAAATTCTGGAATATTGCAAATATTTCTCGAGACATCAAATAGAAAATATCCGCTCCCCGACAGGAATCATAACTGTAACCTTTACGGGACCCGTCATATAGCCTGACATGCTGTTAACATTCAATCACAGACAAACTTTTGGCAAAGTCCGAATTACTGTTTATAAACACACACCTTCGACGATTTTTCTCGATCGATTATTTCTGCTTATGAAACAGATCTTAAAGTAAACAATGACAACATATTATACCGGTAAATGCAATCAATGCTCATCAATTAAAAAGCAGAGCATATCATTTTCAAAAAAAAAAAAAGAAAAAAGTTTCCCATGTAAGAAATAAAGCAGGGATCGGATTTATACTAATAATACCATCCACAACGAGTTCAAACCAGCGGAAAAAAAAACAACACCGTTGGTGAGTCTTCCCCGTTGCTCTGTTTATTTCTGGTACCGCTGATGAAGGACGCAGGCGTGGCCGAAATTTCCAGACTAATAATATTAATCTTCGTACTTCATTTCAGTCTTGTGATTAACAATTAATATATAATAAATTCTTTTCGCACTGATCACATTGGTACCCTTTCGTTTTCCCTTGTTTTATTAACCAACCTATCCATTTTAAATACTACGAAAAGCACACGTGAGCTCTAAATATATATATATATATATATATATATATATATATATATATATATATATATATATATATATATATGTTTTGAAGAATAAAAATATTTAAAAAATTAAAAATTAAAATCTTCAAACACACTGGGTTGTAGCTGAATATTCTGTCCTTTTTATTATTATGTCAGTTAGATTCCTCGACTAGTTTCGGCCAACATGGCCATCATCAGGAGAAAAAATTCTGCTTGCAAGTAGCAATACATACATACATACATACATACATACATACATATATATATATATATATATATATATATATATATATATAAATATATATATATATATATGTATGTATGTATATGTGGGTGTGTGTTGGATTAATTTGTGTAACTTGGGACGGAAGTAAACGTGTTCATGCCTAATATTTACATCTGAATTATGAATTTATTCTAAAATACGGTTTCATGTAGGTTTCTGGAAAAATGTAGTCAACTATTGAATACATATGCAGTTCTCTTCGCCATTTCCTGCACTTGTTAATCCGTCTATATATATATAAAAAAAACATTCATGTTCTTGGGCGCAACATCTGGAAATATTCTCTTCAGATCTGGAATACCATTAGACAAAACAAACCAACCATTTTCCTATTTCCTCCTAAAGCTCATACTTGAAGGTTCGCAGACAAACCCACTACCACAGCTTTAGTGGTGAGAGAAAGTCGATCGCTATTCTTCAACGATAGCTTCTCAACATCTTTCGTCATCAACCCAAATTCAAATGTCTCCGATCTGATTTTCTCGTGAGGCCTTCTTTAATAATTTTCTTAAAGAATTTATGAATCATTAAGAAACTTGAAAACTCTAATAAATGTCTTTAAAATGTATAACTTTAGTACATCTATATACGCCTACATACTTTAAATTTGTGGTACCACACAAAAGTTCGGCGTATATATCTATGGTAAATATTTTACTCTTATATTTTATTTCCACTTTCTGAAAGCACCTCCTCATACATGTATACAACAATCAAAAAGATTCTGCTTACAAAGGGAAGTGGAAAACATCTAGTACATAAGGGTTCGGTACGTTGTTCAAATTCATAGGTGTTTTAGTAGCGCATTGTATATATGATACAATTAAAAATTATGAAAACATCGTAATGATTAAATAATAAATCCATTTATGGGCGCAATATGGAAGAAAGGTTTATTGTCCCATTTGTTTTTCTTCATCATGTGCATTAAATTATTGGATCGATGATAACAATTTATTTCACGTATAGAACTGAATAATTAAAAGAAAAAGAATGATAAACATGCTTTGTTCACAGAGATAGAGTTTCATAATGTTAAGTCATACACAAAATTTATTTACACACATACAAACAGCGTGAAAAGAGAACGAAAAGAGAGTTGCGCATAAAAATTCTCAGCGGGAAATGGGGCTGCCGGAAATTTCTTTGTGTTTCTGGAGAATACTGGATTTTTCTAAACACAAGGACTGAGAGCCGGAAATATTTTCTATATCTAGTGAAAATATATTCCCATAGGAAAACAGCGCCATATACTTGTCGGCTGCACCACTTGGCAGCTGGTCGGGGGAACTAGATTTGGCCTGCGCCAGTGCTAAAAAAAATAAAATGAAAGTAAAATAAAAATGCTTGGTTTGACTTCTGGAAGCTAACTGACTAACCACTTTCGTCACTATGCTGTGATGTCACTAATCCGCTGTCATATTTAGCACGTGACTTCAGCTCAACCAAAGGGAGAATATCGCCTTTTGTATCCCTACACTTTCTTTATACTATGTGTAAAACTCCCGAGGAAAATTAATCCGAAATTTATGACTACAGCTCTCTTACAAAACGCCGACAAATCTCCAAATATTTGCTTTTCAAGGCCAACAGATATTAATTTCGCTAAGCATCGAAATTACAAGAAGAAAACATTTTTTATTACCAACCAGTTGACTATTATCCTTTCAAAGTCCTTTTGCTAGCCACGATATTAACTATAATCCTTTTTTTTTATCTAATCCATCGAAACAAAGAAAAGTTAATTTTTCATCGAAATTCTCTTACCTCTCTAAAATTTCCGTATAAACAACATTTACAACAAAACATCTACGCATAAAAGTTTTTTTAACATTATCCTTTCACATGCCAAGTCCGCTTGAATTTCATACTCTTGACATAGCTACATAGAGCCGAACGCGAGATAAACTTTTTTTTAATCATATCACCCCATGCAAGGCAGTAAAGCCACTAAGACACAAGGGGGTTAATGAACGTGAAAGAATAAGAGAAAAAGGAGAAACTTTAAGGAGCATAAACAATAAAAGAAAAGTAATCGACAGTAGATAACGATTGACATTGCATTTAAATGTTTCAAGAGCAGGAACAGAGTTCCGCAAGCAAGAAGTGCGAGAAAAGAAACTGTTAGTATAGAACTTACAGTTAAATCTAGGTAATTCGATTAAGAATTGATGAGACCTTGCCGTGGATCCAGTATTGCTCTTAAATTCATAAAATCTAGATACCATATCAAAGAGTTGATCTGAGAATTTACCTGAATGTATTTATAGAAAAGGCACAGCGGTGGGAAAGTGACTGAAGCTGAGTCGACAGGTCAGGACCAATAATATTGCTGATTCTTCCTTGGATTTTATCATGAATCTCTAAATATACAGCAGGACCATATGTGGCAGCAATATTCAATTCATGGACGAATGGCGGACTTATAAATATGCAAGGTAGGTTCTAGCAAGTAAAATTGTCTAGCACGACACAGAGAACCAACTTCTTTAGCAGCAGACCGAGAAATTGATTTAATATAGTCTTTCCACTTCAGATGATCCTTTCCTTTGTCCGATGTTTGCAAACAGCCTCTGGATTTTCTCTGTGGTTACTAAAAATGACAGAATAAATTTCAAGTTTTTTTTTTCTTTTAGTGAAAACTAGATTAATTCATTGATTCGTTTTCTACGCTTTGCAGGGAATTTAAAGCCAGAAAATATTTTAGATTCTGATATTTTTGTCGATAATAATGATTTAGTGACGCGAGATTTATTGATTAACCAATAACAAGTGAAAGATGTTCACTCATACTTTTCCCAAGAGTCTTTGCGCGTAAGTGAATATAACGAACCCAACGGAAATTCGAATTCGGCTTTCTTGATTTCCAACTCCGAACCTTTATCCATTACACCATCCGCACATACAAACTTACAGCGCCTGGGATTCTCAAGCGTACTGACCAGGCTCTCGACGTTGCTTAATTTTGGTGATAATAAGGGAACCAGTGATTAAATGTGAACAATGGATAATTTGAAATGTACAATTTAGAATAAAATGTAAAGCAAAATTAGAGATAGGTATTCAGACTCTTTAGGAATACATGCAGAGATCTTTCTACACTTGTATGTAAATTCTTAAAGTCTGCCAGCAATGCTTCATTCAGCTACAATACCATCACAGTCCACTGTCATTATTTGCCACTTCATCTTTTTTTCAATGAGGCTGTCATGCTTAAAGAAGCTCTCAACCAAATAAAAGAATGATGATTAAGAAACATGATGAAAGTTTAGGATACAAGGCTATTGCTAAGATGTTAAATATTAAGATGTTGATGGATTGTGCCATGGCTAAGTGTCCAGAGCAGTAGATTACTTGCAATTTTTTGTTTTCCTCACCGACAATGTCCTGAAAAGCTCATTCTAAGTTCGCGTAAGATTGTAGAAATATCAAGGATGGATCCATATAGTTGTGATTTGGTTGGATGTTGTCTCCAAGTATGGCTCTCGGCATCCAAGTGTAGGTTCCATTAAGCTTAGGGCTTTTGTTAATGTCCAAACAGTGGCACCATACATTAAAACCACTTCTATAGAGGCACAAAAGACTCTCTTTTTGAGATTGTCTGGTAGATCAGTTTTCCAGATTACATCCAGTTTATTCGAGAATGATGTAATTAAGAAGCTTAATGGAAGTTTAAGATGCAATGCTGTTAAATATCTCAATCAATAACAGTGGATTAATTATTCAAAAGTGAAAAGAATCTTCACCACCAAAAACCTTCCTTCAACAACCATTCCACACAATATTTCTTCCTAAGCAACTCGATAACCACTAAGAAAAATTAAAGCTAATCGGGAAATAGTTTAAGAATAGATGGAACATCGAATGCTAAAATAACTTTTAATCCGAAACTGCATAGGAATGGTTTGCTATCTCGTACTCCATGTAAAACGAAAAGCGTAAGTACCAGGGTATTAGGAAATTCAACTATGATCATTTAGAAAAGCCAAACTATTTTCGAACGAATATTTTTGAGTGAAGGGAAAGAATGATACAGCTTGTTATGCACGGAGTAAAGAACTGATGGTTCTATAATAAGAAACCCACCCCGCCACCCAATTCAGTAGACAGCAGCAGCAGCAGAGGGTTAAAGGATCATATTTTGGTGTTCTTTCTTTTTCACCGGCACACTTGTACATTACGTGATCCAAGGAAAAAAATGAATGAAGCGACGTCATTTTCGAAGTTAATTTGTTCTTTTCAATGAAGCCGTTGGAAAATAGAGAGATATTTTTCGACAATATAACGAGCCGAAGCTAGAGTAAATCACGAATGTTTTGTGTTTTGAACAAATGTGGAGGCGATTTCGTGGTTTAGTCAAACTACTGACATATTTGTTATGGCGAAGTTTGAAAGTACGAATTAGTCGTCGGTTTCCCTGAAAGGTTATTATTTCGGGGTGGGGGTCATTTGCAATGAAGATGAGGCTGAGATTTGAAATAAATATTACGAAAATTTATGAAGCACACCTTCGACCAGCAACTGATAACGGAATCTATGAAGGTGAGTATGAAAATATAAACGCGCTCGAATACTTTTTTTTTACCGTTACGTTTGTTTATGTTCTATTGACTCTTGTATGTTTTAAAATGTGATTTTCCTTTGTAATTGTTAATGTTACATCATCACCATCATCATGATCATCGTCGTCATCATGATCATCGTCGTCGTCGTTATCATGGTCATCATGATCATCGTCGTCATCATAATCGTCATCATAATCATAATCATCATTATCATCACCACTGATCATCGTTTTCATCATCATCATCATCGTTATCATCATCATCGTTATCATGATCATCGTCGTCATCATAATCATAATCATGATCATGATCATCGTCGTCGTCGTTATCATGATCATGATCATCATCGTCATGATCATCATCGTCATCATAATCATAATCATTATTATCATCACCATTGATCATCGTTTTCATCATCATCATCGTCGTCGTTATCATCATCATCGTTATCATTATCATCAACATCATAATCATAATCATGATCATCGTCGTCGTCGTCGTTATCATGATCATGATCATCATCGTAATCATCATGATCGTCATCATAATCATAATCATCATTATCATCACCATTGATCATCGTTTTCATCATCATCATCGTCGTCGTCGTTATCATCATCATCGTCATCATCATCGTCATCATCATCATAATCATCATCATCACCATTATTGATCATGATCATGATCATGATCATCATCCATCGCTAATCTAAAACAAGATAATGGCCTTCCCAGAATTCACCCACAGCGACCGTGACCGTGCTCTTCTCTGTCGTGACTTTGCACGAAACCCTTATATTTAATGGGTGAAGACTTATTCATCCCTCTGCAACCTCTTACCCCATCGACTCAACGTTGACATTCAATCGCTAGACTATGGCTGTTTCCAAAGCAAATGTTCAGATTAGCTGGTTCCACTAGTTCCGACCATTACAGATAGGAAACGGTCATTCCACTTTCACTCTTATTCCCCTTGTGTTCCAAATGCAAAAAAAAAAAAAAAATTCTACTCAGTGAGCATTTTCTCAAGAACTTCAAAATTGTGGACAAATTGCCTCGTGAGTGCTTCCATGAACACAACAATCTGCACCTTTTGATGCCATTATCATTTTAACAGCATGATTCTAGCTTGAGCGACTCTTGAGCCTTGTATTCTAATTATAGCATAAAACATGTTTAGTTTTTTTTATCTAATATAGCTGTTACTCATTGGGTACAAATCAAGCAACCTTTGACTTCATTTGTTATTTTTTCTTGCTTTGTAAACCTATCTACCTCCATTTGCGTTATTTAATCATTTCTATGATATCTCTTTACTTGGCCTACCCTCTGATATGTTTTCTATTTCGTTATACAGAGCATGGCCCTGTCCCGTGATTTTCATACATTTCTAAATTTAGTTTAAGAGATTTTGTTACTCTTGAAGACTATATTTCTTTGATCCTTGTGGACTGGCACTAAAAAGTAACAAAGGAATTTACCAAATAACAAAAGCCACACCACTTGAAGACTTTCAACAGTATCAACAACTAAAATGGATATAACATTTAACACGAAGACATAATCAACATTTTGACGTTCCACACTACTTCAAACAAAATGTTAGGAAGGAACCTCCCATTAATATTGAAAGAGTGATAACAGCTTCAGAAACCTATTTTATTGGTCTTGTGAAATTGTTTTAATAGACAGATCTTATAAATTTCAGCTGGCAATAGTACTGGCTTTACAGTCAATGAATACCAAATGTTTTCTTATAAGATAACGTCTAATATTACCATTATCATTGATTTACATTATTGTTGCTATATGCAGAGAGAAAGACAGATTTCCTAGATCACACTCAACCTAAGAAAAGGTACATATTAACCATTTAAAAAAAAAAAAACAATGAAAATTTTACAGACTTCCAACCAACCGACAGCAATAATCAGCGTATCCCAAAATAAATTAACCGCCGGTTATCGTACAATTCTTTTATGAAACCATCTTCAGTGAAGCCAAGAAATATTATGAATCAACCCTAAAAGATATTGGATTTTCGGCAACACTGACAAAGCACACAATATGAAAAGGACATGGTTTAACCCACCGTACAACCAAAACTCCTCATCAACCACCCTCCACAAAATATTCAACAGAGACCAGTAAAAATCAGCTACGGTTGCACTGAGAACATTGCACAAATAATAAAAAAGTACAATAGAAAAATAACCAACAAACTTACCGTACCAAACCCAAATCAAACTTTGCAAATCAAAGAACGAATGCCCCTTATAATAACAATCGTTTGCAAAGCAATATACCAAAGCACCGTAAAATCAGCTGATACACGAAGAAAAATATACAAAGGAACAACTGAAGAACCCCGAAAACAGGGACACTACACACACAAAACATCCTTTACAGATAAGCATATACACGAATATCACGACCCTTTGCAAGCATGTATGGGAAGTTAAAAACGAAAAACACATTACGCCAAAAATATCATGGAAAATATGGAAAACAGCCACAGCCTACCACAATAAATAAAAAAAAAAACTGTTACCCCTGTATGAAGGAGAAAATAACTATAATCACCTTCCTAGGACAATGAAGATTACAAAATAAACGCTCAGAACATATCTCAAAATCCAGAAGCTAAAACAAATGTTTACATTACTTAAAAATCGAAAGTCAAAAACTAATAACTTGTAAAATACCATCATGAAAAATGCAAACAGATACAATTTATATTAGAACATAGATAAAGTAACTTTTAGAGAAAACCAATATTTTAAACTAGATATGACAATTAACCGCCACAAAAATTGAAATAGACAAAAGAATCTAAATAAAAAGATTAAGTAAATGATAAATAAATTAAAACTACGAATACATACATAAAAAAATAGTTAAATCTAAATATGATAATCACCAAAAAAAAAAAAAAATTAGTAATCAATAATACATAATGACTAAAAAGCACTATAAAATAGCTACAAATAATTGCATTCTGACCCACAATTATTTCTAGTCTGAACATCTATAAATAGTGTGTGTGTTTATTTTAAGTCTTGAAGATCTTTTTCGTTAGACGTGTCTGGACAGACCGTCTAGCCGATCTCATGCAGCTCTGCTACACCTTTACTTTTATCGTTTTTGTATCACAGCAGAAGGAATCGCCTAGAAAGTTGAAATGTTGTATGAATATGGACGGAAATTCACGTGGATGATTAAGCAATCAGTGCACTTTCTTTATATTTTTGCCTCATTAATTTCTTAATTAACGTAGAGACGTCTGACGGAAAAATGTTCAGCTAAAAACTTTAAATTTAGTATTTCCACATTTTCGGAAACTTCCCCTCGGTGCATAATCATAATCGATGCTCACGTTTAAATCCCCACCCCATTTACATGTACAATTCCATAAATTAAAACATAACTTTAATCTGATGAAGTTCTTTCGGTTGAAGTTGAAACCCGTCATACGCAAATATTCCACTTTGCCATTCTATTGAAACACTGATTCCTATACAATCACAGAAGGTAAGCAACATAGATCCTCGTCAGTAACTAAGTGGATGGCCCTTTAGAAATACCAGGTGGCGTACGCTTGGATATGAAGATGAGGTAATGAATAATGGCTGAGAATTGTTAATCGGAGAGCCGAGTTCAAATTGCCGTTGGGTTCGTTATATTCACTTACGCGCAAATACTCCTGGGAAAGGTAAAAGTCCATCTCATCTCCCCTTTGCTATGGATTAATTAGTAAGACTTGTATCACTAAATCACTATTAATAACTCCCAACCCAGAAAAATTCTTACAATCTAAAAATACTTTCTGGCTTTAAATAAACTGCAAACGTTGATAAACTGTAGAAAAAGATTCAACCAATCAAACTTTGTCATTGTTCTGATATTTAAAAAAATTATAAATCATATCCCACATTTATATATATATAGTCATCCACATACAAGCCTGTATCAAAGTTCATCAGTGTGGTAGACACCCGATTGCATCAACCTGGGATCGAAACTCGACCGATTTAACATCAGTCAGAGATTCTACACCTAAGCTCGCTCTCTCTCTCTCTCTCTCTCTCTCTATATATATATATATATATATATATATATATATATATATATATATATATATATATATATATATATATATATATATATATATATATATATATATATATATATATATATATATATATATAAAATCAAAACGGAATCGATTGTCATTTGAGCCCGGCTCGCCGATTTCCCTTCCCGTACCGATAACCGCTACGTTATCCACAGAACGGGTCTGCCTGCTATTAAAAAAAACACATACACACACTTTTTGGAATTCTTGTTATTTTAGTGAGAATGGACCACCGACCACCAGTGCCAGACTGTTGAAAATACCCAAGTGTCTCAGCCACGAGGCAAGCGTTGCATTTGATTCTTTATACTGAAACAGTCGTCAGCGGAAAATAAATAGAGATCTTTACTTTATCTGACCTTTTAGCGACTCTTGGTGGGCGCGACGTTTTATCTACTCTTTTTCTTTTCCACGCTGACTTCATTTTTATTATAATTTTTTAAAGATTAAATTACATGCTGTTTCGACTGTAATTTCTTCATTCTCAAAAGCAAGTCAAATATGAGAAGCAAATATGCAAATAAACAGATTATATTTATACAAACCAAAAAACATTAAACTCAATCTCGTTCATTTTTTCTTCAAAGTATATAACTCTTTGCGACTGCTTGGTCTCACACTGTCCGCTGACCTGAGGGAACAATTACATTGAATCAATAGCTTCATCTTCCGCAAGGAAAGTTGGTCATCTTTGTCGCGCCAGAAAGTTTTTCTCGTCCATCATTAAATCTATAAATCAGCCATTTGCCCTGGCATGGAATACTGCTGCGATATATGGTCTAGAACCCCCGCTGTTCGTCTTAACGTCCTTGACAAAATCCAGAGACGGATATGCAATGTGGTCGGCTCTGATCTGGCATCTCGTTTACAGTTGCTCTCACACAGACGTGCTGTGGCCTCCCTCTGTCTTTTCTAGAAATACTTTCACGTTAACTGCTCCAACGAGCTACTTTCGCTAGTTCCCAAATTGCATGAATTTAAACGTGCCACTAGGTCGGCATCTCAGTCCCATCCCTTCACTGTCGAAACGGTTAAATGCAGCCGTCTCTTCTACTCCAATAGCTTCATGTCTTGTACCTCAAGTCTGTAGAACTCCTTTCCTCTTACTTGCTTCCCTGATAACTATAATCGCCAACTATTTAAATGCAATGTCAATCGACATCTCCAGATGCTTTGACCTATTCCCCATCCTTCTCTTCATCGTTTCCATTTCCACGCTTCTTTAGTCTTTCTCCCACTCTCTGTAACCCCTTGCGTGCTCGTGCCATTCCCGTCTTGCTTGGGGTGAAAAGCTTAAAAAATAACTGTTTCCTCAGATAGAACGTCCTAGAGCCACTCAAGGTAGAGGGTTAGTGAATAATGTTGTTTGAGTGAAAAAGAGAGGCGATAACAGGTTCACTTTATGAAGATATCTCGGAATGTTAATCTCAGATTTGAAGAGGTTAAGTTTTTAGTGTTTTGTTCATAGCCTCGTCTGGTTTCCTCTCTGCCCGGAGGCAGAGAGTTTAACAAGCACACTTCCGAAGTAATCCGTATAGTGATGGGGCACAAAGCCGAGTTTATTGTGGGGTATCCGCGCCCGTAGGATCGGCCAAAAATTCCCCGTAGACTCCGTAAAAACGTGTCGGGTCGTTGTCTCCCGAGACGAAATTCTACTCTTCGACATAGCCTCGTCGGGGGATCCTCTGTACCAGGAGGCAGAAAGTTTGACAAGCCCACTTCCGAAGTAATCCGTATAGTGATGTCCTGGGTAAGACGATAAACTACATCCAAAAGCAAGGCCTCTGATCAGGAGGTTTTGAGGAAGCGTGGAACCACCTCTTAATTGCTGGTGTTCGCAGACCCGGGGTGGTAGCACCTGTTAGGGTCCCAGCTATGGGCAAATAGTGAACTCCCAGTTTTTCACTGCATATATCCACGTCCTGGGTATGGCGATAAACTACATCCGCATCCTGGGTATGGCGATAAACTACATATATATATATATATATATATATATATATATATATATATATATATATATATATATATATATATATATATATAACTAGATTTGGCATTAAATGACCTACAGTGGTTGATATACCATAAAACTCAACCAACCAACCAACCGTATAGTGATCCCTTAGACGGCACGCTAATTCCCATATATAAATTTCCTTTACCATCACGTGATCTACATATTCGAAATGAATCGCTTGTGTTTGCTCTATGGTGATCTGTGTTCAAACTCCAGTGTCGGTAGCGACACTTTATTCCTATATAACACTTTTTCACCATTAATCTTAGGAAGCAGTTGTATACAGCGGATAGTTTAGATATTTCTGAACGTGTTTGGTGCCTTGCATTGTGCCCATATGAAAGTCTCGATAGAACGCGGCTAATTAAGAATTCAGATTTTCAGGTTGATGTTTTGGTTTCGTAGCAATTTGCGGCATTGGGTGAAACTACCACTTGTGAAGCCTATTCTCTATTCACTTTCTTTTTTTCCTATACTAAGTTTGTTAAAGTTGATCCATGTGCCGAGTTATTTGAAGTGTTTAGTATTTACTATTTCAACATTCTGAATTTTTATTAGGGATTATGTAGTAAGCTAACTCAGAAGAATTATAGGAACACACACAAGACTGTGTAGTAAGAATAACCCTCTGAATACTCCGCAATCGAGAGGAGATTAACTATGCACGCCAATGATATGAAAATCAGAATATCTCAGAGAAACGAAAACTCTTCGAAACATTGAAATTGAAATGACCACAATATTCTGCCCGTCTAACGCCATCTCGTAAGACCTTAGAACTTTTAAAATCTTTTTAATCCTAAATTTTCTAAAAATTTCTGATCCGTGTCACTTCAGGACGTGAGCGATAATGTCTCTCAACTTTCTATCCTTTGTAGCTCTTGGTAATATTTTCTTTACCATCCCACTCTATTCACATAAACTCGTCATGCAGGTCACCTGTTGCCTCCTGTCCCTTTGATATGCCATGTGAGTGTTAAATTTCCCAAGCCCTCTTTCCTTATAATGTAATCAAGATATTTCAGCTGCCTATTTCATTTTGTTTCATTTTGTTTCCATTTTCCTTTAAACTTCCTCGTTGGTTGCACACCCCGTCCGTGATATTCTCAGCATCCTTCTGTAGAATGACATTTCTGTTGCTTCCAGTTTCGTCTTCATCTGTGGGGAGATTATCCAAGGGCCACTGTCACACAGGAACATTGATATTATTAGGTTGGTGTAAAAATAATGACGTAATAATGTCGTTTTTGACGTATTTTTTAACGTCAAAAAACGACATTATTACGTCATTATTTTTGCACCAACCTAATACATAGCAGTTCGACACTATTTTCTTTGTTTCTAACGAAATGCTTCTGTTTCTTAATACTCTGCTTTGTTTTTGTGCTTTAATTTTGGAAAGCATATTTTGCTATTACTCTGCGCCTGGGGGTTCTGGCGCCACATTTTCTATCCTCTATCAAAACACTTTTCAGATATTTAGTCTTCTGCCCTTGTTTTATTTTGATACCTGTGCAGATTAATGGCATAGGACCAAAGCAGAATATCATAGAGAAGACCAAACAAAACTCCCCGAAACTTTGAAATTAAAATGGATCACCCGATTCAACCAAGGCAACCCTATCTCATCATCAAAACGAAGTGTAAAACAATTTATCTGATAGTGGTGGTCACTTTCGTAGAAGGCGACTGAAACAGAAAAACAGCGAACAGCTTGAAAATATTGAGATATAGGGTTAGAACTAGAAAAAGGTGGAACGTGAACCTACTGTTTATCATCATAATTATTGGTGATCCTGGAAGAAAGAGAAATCTGAGAAAGAATCGAAAACATCCAAATCAGACAGATTAGTGTGGAGAGTGTCAAAGTACTGAGATTTTGCACTTGCGTAATCTACAGTGAAGCCCATCAGTTACGACTGGTGGAAAAGAAAGAGATTGCTACTGATACTACTACTACTACTACTACTACTACTACTACTACAACTAATAATAATAATAGTATTTCTATGTGCCATGTCCATTAAGGACGTTAGCGATCAAGTCAGTCCGTAATTTCCTCTCCTTTATATCTTCTAATATTTTCCTTTTGCTATTTTTCCTAAACATTGTTCCACTATCTATTTACTGAAGCTCTCTAGGTAGGTATTGTTTTCCTCTGTCCCTCTTGCCTTCAGTATGTCCTGTGAGTATCAAATTTTCCAAGCACTCTTTCCTCATTTTGTGTCGTAAAAATTTCAACTGTCTCTTTCTGATGTTAAGTATAAATGTCCTTTTTCTTTGCATCTTTTTAAAACTTTTTAGATTCTACCATGTTGGGTCCATGGTATTCTCAGCAAGCTTCTGTAGAGCCACATTTTTGTTGAGTCATGTCTATTATTAATTTTTATTATTATTTTAGCATAAGCAAAGCAATAAAGCCATTAAGACGCTAGGGGGTTAGTGATTGTGAGAGAATATGAGAAAATATACACCATTAAGAAGAAAGAACAATAAAAGAAGAGTAATCAAGAAGACAGAAGATAAGCATTGACATTGAATTTAAATTTTTGAAGATCAAACTTGACTGGGAAACAAGAAGCCGGAAGAGAATTACACGAGTGAAAAGTGCACAAGAATAAACTATTAGCATAGGACTTACGGTTACATCTAGCCATTTTAACTCTAAAATGATGTAATCTTGTCGCCAATCTACTACTGCGATTAAATTCATAAAGTCTAATTACCAGTTCATAGGAACAATGACTATGAAGGTATTTACAGAAAAGGCAGAATGGAAAATGACTAAAGACGAGATGCCAGGTTAGAACAAATAATATTCTTCCTTGGATTTCATTTAAATTATCTAAATAAATAACAGAAGCGCCAGACCGAATGTGGCAACAATATTCAAAGTATGAACAAATGGCAGACTTATAAATATGGAAGACAAATTCTGGCGAGAACAGTTATCTAGCACGACACAGTAAACCAACTTTCCTAGCCGCTGTTCTAGCCATTGAATGTTGATATGAATATAGCTGAATCTTCCTCAGCGGTGAGGAGACTGTCCTGCCGTAATTGCTATATTATATAAATACACTAATTTAAAATTCAAACGGGCAAATAGGCCAGATACACCCTTCGTCAAATCACGAAAATAATGTGCGTCATCTTGTCGATGCTACTTCTCCAGTGTACTATAATGTGAAAAGTAAAACAAAATAAAATAAATCCAAATAACAGAAATCCTTGTGAAAAGAAAAATGACATTTATTCTGAAATTTAAAGAGATTATACTGTCCAGGCGAGGAGACCATTTGTGCTAATCCCAAATAAAGATCTATCAGATCGTAGATGTCACGACTCCATTTTAGTATAGAGTGAAACTAATAATCAAATAAATCAAATAAAATAAATTCAGAGTTCGATAAATGTCTGAAAAAAATTTGGAATAAAAAATGACATTTGTATTCATCATGATGAATTTGAAAGAAAAGAACTAAAATTTACAGTATTCCCAATATTAGTGTTAATACTGAGGATATTACTTTTTCGTTGAGTAAAATTGCTAACATTTGATCTCCTTTGAGAGTCTCTGTTAGTATCAAATCCCAACCGAGTGCATTAGTATAAAAAACAGGCATGACTGGGTGGAAAGTTTAACTCACTGGGAATTAGGACTAATATTCGACCATACAACACAAATGATATACACAATCTGTCTTAGAAAATGAAGAAAAAATAGAAACCTTTGGGATTCAAACTGATCTTCCAATCTAGGCTACAAGACCAGAGGGTGAAATTTATATATGAAAAATGATATAACTACGGCGACGTTTTACAGTCGAATTATGCCTAAATTATACGCGATATGTCAAAAATGAAACTCGACATTTAAAATAGTGCTCCAGAGAGAGATTTTATTGTGGCGATGACTCTTTCTATAAGAAAAACCACACCGCGTTCGTTCATTCGTATTGGGCTTGAGTGAATGTGTCTAGTGCGCTTGCTGACATTTTTATACCCAGAATTAAACAATGAGATGAAAATAAAAAAACTAAGATATTTGTACGAAATTCTCTTTCATATCAGGAAAAAAAAAGTTTTTACGAGGTCTATCGGGACAAATTAACGGGGCTAAAGTACGCAGAGTGAAGCCCACTTGGCCTTGCAGAGTAAGATATAACATTCTCGGCCACGCCCGTTGTTTACAGCAGTGATTGGTAGGAAAGTGTGTAGAGTATGACTGTCTCAATACAGCACAAAACACTATTTGACACTATCGATTATAACATGTGTCGAAACGTGTGTCTATTGCTATGACCAAGGGTCAGTCCTCGCAGTGGAAGACCCCAACTTATCCGATACCGAAAAAAGCCAGAATGAGTCGAAGTATTGTGAAGACACCGTTGAAAGTTATGAAAATTTTCTTTTTGACAGAATATATATATATATATATATATATATATATATTACCATCACTATATATATATATATATAAAATATATATATATATATATATATATATATATATATATATATAAAATATATATATATATATAGTGATGGTAATATATATATATATATATATATATATATATATATATATATATATATATATATATATATATATTCAGTTAAAAACATCTTTGATAATGACTAATAGAATTGCCAAAAGTGTTCTAATATATAGAACATTTAGGCAGTTTTTTCAAACTCTATGTCAAGAAAAGAAAATACTTGTACGGATCCAAGAAAAATTTAATATAAAGCTTAATCACAAGGCCTTGTCAGTTATCTTCAATGAAATTTTTCTCTCTCTCTCTCTCTTCATATATATATATATATATATATATATGTGTGTGTGTGTGTGTGTGTGTGTGTGTGTGTGTATTATGTTAAGAAGAATCATATATCTGTCCCTCACCGCTCGAAGGTATTTGAAGTTTCATGTATATAGCAATCGTTACATTCATCACTGTTTCATTGTTACTATTGTTACGGACTTGTAGGAAATAAAAAAATGGAAAAGATGGGACCCGTTCTCGGCGTTCAGTCGGGGGTGGAAGCGACACAACGGAGTAAGCGAAAAACAAACGCAACACGAAGGATTTCAAAATAGAACAGTCATTTAAAAATACAGAAATAAGTAAAGAAAATAAAAATTTGTCGAACTAGGGTGAAAGGGATTATAAAACAACAGAAGGTACAAGTGAATACATACATACATACATATATATATATATATATATATATATCTATCTATCTATCTATCTATCTATCTATCTATATATATATATATATATATATATATATATATATATATATATGTATATAAAGATGAAGCCAAGAAATGAACTTGATGTGTCAGTGGAGTTGATATCTCCACACACAGTTCTAATTCGCCGAAGCGAGAGTCTTTATGCGAAAAAAATATTTCATCGACCGGCAATTTCCTTGAAGTAGTTTTCTTTCCAAATGGCCTGGGATCCACAGCGACACGTACGGGAGTTCATTGGTCAATTCGCCTTAGTATATAGTAGCCTTTTCATTCTGTAGTCCATTAAGAATCGGAACGATTCTCTCGCCTGTCCTCATCAGATATTTGCTGTCCCCAAAGTTCATTACCTGGGTTTTCTTTCCTCCTTGACCTGTTACGTAGGAGGATCGAGGTGCAAATCACGAGGTGATTGTCAAAGATCCAACCTTTCTAATAATTTGGCACGCTCAAATCACCGTACTGATAACAATGATGGCACTAGTTTGTTTACATTGCGCAGATCAGGTCGAAAATTCCAGTGATTGCGCAGGTCAGTGTTGCCAAAATTTTGTGTGAATTGATTGGACGGTTTTTGAAATATTATAAAAAAAGTTATCTCGATAATAATTTGGCACGCAGTGTATATATATATATATATATATATATATATATATATTACATGAATCATTCATAAAAAAACAGATATAGAAGTTAATGATTTAAATATCTGTTTTTTGTATGAATGATTCATGTAATGTAAATTGAACTGCACCGCATACTTGATATTATATATATATATATATATATATATATATATATATATATTCAGTCGTATTTATATTAGTTTGTGACCCTGGGTTTTACGCTTTTGCGATCATCAGAAAAACGTTTTTATTTTTTTTAAAAGTAGATCTATTTATGCTTATTTGTGTTTGATTATTTGTGTGTGGTGGAGAGGGGGAAGTTTTGTTCTGTGTTTGTTTGGCATGACACTCTCACATACATAGGCACACAGGCATTCAGGCGTAAGCATTTTAGTTCGTATATATATATATATATATATATATATATATATATATATATATATATATATATATATATATATATATGGGTTTATTAATGTTCTTCCAATACAAGATACAAGAACCACTCTAGGTAGAAGGTTAAATTGAGGATTGTGTAAGGGTGTACAGGGAAAGTTGCATACTGTTGTTCAAGCAATAGATTGCACAAGAGACATTCATGGTGCAGGGTTATTAACTGATGTTGCTGTAAGGACGTAAAGGTTGGATATAAAAAGTGCATATTATGTGGATAGATAGGATAGATAACGGTTCAAGAGGTTGTAAGGATCCGGGAAGCATCCTTCCAGGAGTCTGCTCCACAATGCAACAATTCTGGGGAAGAACCTGACTGATTGGCACATCCTTCTCACGAATGGAATATATATGGAACCCTTCAGTCTGGGTGGCATGGAGGCTCTTTTCTGTGAAGCCCGACATGGTAGAACCAAGCAACTTATCTCTCCTGAACATCTGCCATGAAAAATAACGATAGATTAGCGAGACGCTAGCAAGGTTTCGCCTGTGAGAAAAGGTGTTGGAAAATAAAAATTGGGAAACTCCGGCCGCAACACTCTATTCATGGTCTTATCTGACTCTTGCAAACATAGAGGATATCTGGAGGAGTCAGATACTTTCTGGGGCGGTACAATGAGACAGCCATTCCTGTTGAGACAGACATATACATTCATTTAAATATTTATATGAAAATATATATATATTAATATATATGAAAGAGCACAGACACAAATATGCACGCGCACACACATACATTTCCCCAAATTAGATCAAATGTCTAAACATAAGAACTTTTTAAAAAAAAATTCTGTCTTGATCAAGCCTTGAAATTTTCAATGTCTGCTCTCATTCATAATAAAAAAAACAGAGAATACATTCATGTGTGTGGGTATTTGTAAATGGGTGGCAATTTTATGGTTAAATGTTTAGAATGGTTTATTAATTTTAAACTCAATTTCGTAACGGGGCGAAAACCTCCTACTTCCGACATGTGTACATAACCTTCAAAAGTGAAACGCCGCAAACTCGTCATAAAATGAACTTAAAACTTACTTACTTAATAACAGGGGACATGGTTCCGGTTCAGTGATCAGCACTAAATTATGATGAAGGGCACCACTTGCAAAACAAACAAGCAAAACTTAAAAAAAGACAAAAAAAAAATCAAAATGAAACAACAAACAAAAACAAAAAAAAAACAAGAGTTAAAATGCAGTCGGCATAAATTTAATGACGTTATATTTATCGCTATTGTTTTTTGTTCTCATATTTCTTCATTTTCTTAAAGCTTTTTTTTAAAATAAAAGTTTTCCAAAGTTTCCTCTTTCTTTACAAAAGTATTATTTTACTATTACCTTTGTTCAGTATATTTCATCCAATGCATGGCTCGAATGCTACTCAATGCAGTCGGTTGGAGTCGAAATGATAATGATAAATAAGATGTGTGATATAAAAGGAAGAGAACATGATTAGAATTGGAGATTATGACGATAAGATATATAATGAATAACCTTTGATTTGAATAGATTGATATTATAGTGTACAGGGAAGAATGCACAAAAGAATCTTTTCAGCAAAACTTGAGTTCTTAGAAAAAGGTTTTTCGAGTGAATGTTTCTCTTTATAATTTGGAATACGGAGAAAATAAGGTGCATTCAACTCCGTGAAAGTGGTATAGGGTACCCTAACTGTAAATGTCTGAAATGGTACGACTAAAGAACAAAGCTCATCTGAATATTTGCAATGAAAACATCGCAAGAGTAGCAACAGGATTGCAACAGTGGATCTGTGGGAAAGAGTTTGTAAATTAGGAAACAAATCATCCTTTGAAAGACCGCGTAATCGGTTTACAACTCTGGCAAAGCTGGAAAGCGGTGTTTGAGCTGTTCCAATCTAGATATGACAACGCTATTTCATTTCTGAAGCTAATTTACTCGTATAAAGAAAGAAAATTACAGAGAGAGAGAGAGAGAGAGAGAGAAATGTGCGCGATATTGTGATTAGCTGAGATAAAAACAGCGCATAACCTGTCATTATTATGATTATTAAGGCAATGCCATGTCACGTCATGATGTAGGCGATCATGGTCCTCCACAGATTCATTTGCTTCTTTATTTGGCAACAGCCATGTCTGCTTTGGAAAGATAATAGATTGATTTCCCATTGCATTCTCAAAATTTGCAACAGTTCTATATGGAAGGAAAACTTTGACCAATCATTTAAGATGGTTTCATGCCTTTCCCAAGAGCAGAGTGCGAAAGTGAATACAGTAGTCTACGCCGGAATCTGAACTCAGCACACCAATTACAATTTGCGTTCTGCTAACAGTTATTAAATGTCATATATTGTCATGTCCAGCTCCTTTTTGTTTGGCTGTTGCCACTGGAGACTGAGTGACAGCAAGTTGCTTCACATCATCAGCAATTTTTTCCAATAAAAACTGACAGGATTATTAGTTATGGCTCTGGACTTCAACCTAGGATCTATCTATCTATCTATTTATCTATCTATCTATCTATCTATCTATCTATCTATCTATCTATCTATCTATCTATCTATCTATCTATCTCTTTTCATTCTTTCTTTCTTTCTTTCTATCTATCTATCTATGTTCTCTGTCTATTAATTCTAGCATAGTACCAGAGAGAGAGAGAGAGAGAGAGAGAGAGAGAGAGAGAGAGAGAGCTCTCGAAGCGTTCTAACGAGCTGAAAATTTTCCTATTGTTTTTAGCTTGTATATATGGGCTCCACTTGGAGTTTGGAATAAACTTGAGGCGCCGTAGACTTTCAATACATATCGTCTTATTGTTAGTAGAAGCATTCATCTTGACTCGTGAAAAAAAAAAAAAACACTCTTATCTACTCCTTTCCGTACTATCCTCATTCCATTATCAGGATATCTTGACAATCAAAAAAAAAAAAAAGAAATTATCACCGGTTAACAACTCTGAAGACCATCAAACGGATTATTACAGAATAGAAACGGTAAAAAAAGATATAAAATTGAAAACGTTATAATAAATCCTCAACTTATAAGTAAACAATGAAAATTAAAAGAGCAACTAGAGTTCATGAAATTCAAATCTGCAATCAGCTATTTCGGACATTTTTTTTTTTTATGTGTGTTTAACCCGAATTGCTCCGTCCTGAGTATGACGATAAACTATGTCCAACAGCAAGGCCTCTGATCAGGAGGTTTTGAGGAGCGTGGAACAACCTCTTAATTGCTGATGTTCCTAGGTTCACACTGACCCTGGGTGGTAGCACCTGTTAGGGTCCCAGCTATGGGCAAATAGTTAACTCCCAAACACGGATGGAGACACTATGAAAGTGTAAAAATAGGTTTTAATACCAGAAATACTTTGTATAAAAAAATTATTGTTGAAAAACAAATATTACCAGGAATACATTTTTTGAAAAAAAAAAATATCAGCGAAGGGGAATTCTTATCAGAAATAGATTTTTGAAGGAAAAAATATTACCAGAAATAGATTTTTGAAGGAAAAAAATATTACCAGAAATAGATTTTTGAAGGAAAAAATATTACCAGAAATAGATTTTTGAAGGAAAAAAATAATTACCAGAAATAGATTTTTGAAGGAAAAAATATTAGCAGAAATAGATTTTTGAAGGAAAAAATATTACCAGAAATAGATTTTTGAAGGAAAAAATATTACAGGAAATAGATTTTTGATGGAAAAAATATTACCAGAAATAGATTTTTGAAGGAAAAAATATTACCAGAAATAGATTTTTGATGGAAAAAATAATTACCAGAAATAGATTTTTGAAGGAAAAAATATTAGCAGAAATAGATTTTTGAAGGAAAAAATATTAGCAGAAATAGATTTTTGATGGAAAAAATAATTACCAGAAATAGATTTTTGAAGGAAGAAATATTAGCAGATATAGATTTTTGAAGGAAAAAATATTACAGGAAAGGGATTTTTGAAGGAAAAAATATTAGCAGAAATAGATTTTTGAAGGAAAAAATATTACCAGAAATAGATTTTTGAAGGAAAAAATATTACAGGAAATAGATTTTTGATGGAAAAAATATTACCAGAAATACATTTTTGAAGGAAAAAATATTACCAGAAATAGATTTTTGAAGGAAAAAATATTAGCAGAAATAGATTTTTGAAGGAAAAAATATTAGCAGAAATAGATTTTTGAAGGAAAAAATATTACAGGAAAGGGATTTTTGAAGGAAAAAATATTACAGGAAAGAGATTTTTGAAGGAAAAAAATAATTACTAGAAATAGATTTTTGAATGAAAAAATATTACCAGAAATAGATTTTTGAAGGAAAAAATATTACCAGAAATAGATTTTTGAAGGAAAAGTTATTACCAGAAATAGATTTTTGAAGGAAAAAAATAATTACTAGAAATAGATTTTTGAAGGAAAAAATATTAGCAGAAATAGATTTTTGAAGGAAAAAATATTACCAGAAATAGATTTTTGAAGGAAAAAATATTACCAGAAATAGATTTTTGAAGGAAAAAATATTAGCAGAAATAGATTTTTGAAGGAAAAAATATTACCAGAAATAGATTTTTGAAGGAAAAAATATTACAGGAAAGGGATTTTTGAAGGAAAAAATATTAGCAGAAATAGATTTTTGAAGGAAAAAATATTACCAGAAATAGATTTTTGAAGGAAAAAATATTACCAGAAATAGATTTTTGATGGAAAAAATAATTACCAGAAATAGATTTTTGAAGGAAAAAATATTAGCAGAAATAGATTTTTGAAGGAAAAAATATTAGAAGGAATAGATTTTTGATGGAAAAAATAATTACCAGAAATAGATTTTTGAAGGAAAAAATATTAGCAGATATAGATTTTTGAAGGAAAAAATATTACAGGAAAGGGATTTTTGAAGGAAAAAATATTAGCAGAAATAGATTTTTGAAGGAAAAAATATTACCAGAAATAGATTTTTGAAGGAAAAAATATTACAGGAAATAGATTTTTGATGGAAAAAATATTACCAGAAATAGATTTTTGAAGGAAAAAATATTACCAGAAATAGATTTTTGATGGAAAAAATAATTACCAGAAATAGATTTTTGAAGGAAAAAATATTAGCAGAAATAGATTTTTGAAGGAAAAAATATTACAGGAAAGAGATTTTTGAAGGAAAAAATATTAGCAGAAATAGATTTTTGAAGGAAAAAATATTACCAGAAATAGATTTTTGAAGGAAAAAAATATTACCAGAAATAGATTTTTGAAGGAAAAAATATTACAGGAAAGGGATTTTTGAAGGAAAAAATAATTACCAGAAATAGATTTTTGAAGGAAAAAATATTACCAGAAATAGATTTTTGAAGGAAAAAATATTACAGGAAAGGGATTTTTGAAGGAAAAAATATTAGCAGAAATAGATTTTTGAAGGAAAAAATATTACCAGAAATAGATTTTTGAAGGAAAAAATATTAGCAGAAATAGATTTTTGATGGAAAAAATAATTACCAGAAATAGATTTTTGAAGGAAGAAATATTAGCAGATATAGATTTTTGAAGGAAAAAATATTACAGGAAAGGGATTTTTGAAGGAAAAAATATTAGCAGAAATAGATTTTTGAAGGAAAAAATATTAGCAGAAATAGATTTTTGAAGGAAAAAATATTACAGGAAATAGATTTTTGATGGAAAAAATATTACCAGAAATAGATTTTTGAAGGAAAAAATATTACCAGAAATAGATTTTTGATGGAAAAAATAATTACCAGAAATAGATTTTTGAAGGAAAAAATATTAGCAGAAATAGATTTTTGAAGGAAAAAATATTACAGGAAAGGGATTTTCGACGGAAAAAATATTACCAGAAATAGATTTTTGAAGGAAAAAATATTACCAGAAATAGATTTTTGAAGGAAAAAAATATTACCAGAAATAGATTTTTGAAGGAAAAAATATTACAGGAAAGGGATTTTTGAAGGAAAAAATAATTACCAGAAATAGATTTTTGAAGGAAAAAATATTACCAGAAATAGATTTTTGAAGGAAAAAATATTACAGGAAAGGGATTTTTGAAGGAAAAAATATTAGCAGAAATAGATTTTTGAAGGAAAAAATATTACCAGAAATAGATTTTTGAAGGAAAAAATATTACCAGAAATAGATTTTTGAAGGAAAAAATATTAGCAGAAATAGATTTTTGAAGGAAAAAATATTACCAGAAATAGATTTTTGAAGGAAAAAATATTACCAGAAATAGATTTTTGATGGAAAAAATAATTACCAGAAATAGATTTTTGAAGAAAAAAATATTAGCAGAAATAGATTTTTGAAGGAAAAAATATTAGCAGGAATAGATTTTTGATGGAAAAAATAATTACCAGAAATAGATTTTTGAAGGAAAAAATATTAGCAGATATAGATTTTTGAAGGAAAAAATATTATAGGAAAGGGATTTTTGAAGGAAAAAATATTAGCAGAAATAGATTTTTGAAGGAAAAAATATTAGCAGAAATAGATTTTTGAAGGAAAAAATATTACAGGAAATAGATTTTTGATGGAAAAAATATTACCAGAAATAGATTTTTGAAGGAAAAAATATTACCAGAAATAGATTTTTGATGGAAAAAATAATTACCAGAAATAGATTTTTGAAGGAAAAAATATTAGCAGAAATAGATTTTTGAAGGAAAAAATATTACAGGAAAGGGATTTTTGAAGGAATAAATATTAGCAGAAATAGATTTTTGAAGGAAAAAATATTACCAGAAATAGATTTTTGAAGGAAAAAAATATTACCAGAAATAGATTTTTGAAGGAAAAAATATTACAGGAAAGGGATTTTTGAAGGAAAAAATAATTACCAGAAATAGATTTTTGAAGGAAAAAATATTACCAGAAATAGATTTTTGAAGGAAAAAATATTACAGGAAAGGGATTTTTGAAGGAAAAAATATTAGCAGAAATAGATTTTTGAAGGAAAAAATATTACCAGAAATAGATTTTTGAATGAAAAAATATTACCAGAAATAGATTTTTGAAGGAAAAAAATAATTACCAGAAATAGATTTTTGAAGGAAAAAATATTAGCAGAAATAGATTTTTGAAGGAAAAAATATTAGCAGAAATAGATTTTTGAAGGAAAAAATATTACAGGAAAGGGATTTTTGAAGGAAAAAATATTACAGGAAAGAGATTTTTGAAGGAAAAAAATAATTACTAGAAATAGATTTTTGAATGAAAAAATATTACCTGAAATAGATTTTTGAAGGAAAAAATATTACCAGAAATAGATTTTTGAAGGAAAAGTTATTACCAGAAATAGATTTTTGAAGGAAAAAAATAATTACTAGAAATAGATTTTTGAAGGAAAATATATTACCAGAAATAGATTTTTGAAGGAAAAAATATTAACAGAAATAGATTTTTGAAGGAAAAAATATTACCAGAAATAGATTTTTGAAGGAAAAAATATTACCAGAAATAGATTTTTGATGGAAAAAATATTACCAGAAATAAATTTTTGAAGAAAAAAATATTACCAGAAATAGATTTTTGAAGGAAAAAATATTACCAGAAATAGATTTTTGATGGAAAAAATATTACCAGAAATAAATTTTTGAAGAAAAAAATATTACCAGAAATAGATTTTTGAAGGAAAAAATATTACCAGAAATAGATTTTTGAAGGAAAAATATTACCAACAATGAAAATTTTGTCGGCATTAAATGATCCACTGATGTTGATATGTCATAAAACAAATAACTAACCAAATAACCTGAATTGTGTTATCAGGTGACACTAAATGCAGAATTGTAATGTCTGTGATCCTAGCACTGGGATGATATGTTTTTTTTTTCATCAGAAATTCGAGTTTACATTCAGAGTACGATCAGCGCTAAGAGCTCACAATTTCTTGAAGAATTGTGACATTTCAAACAGAAGGTAGCACTTTATTCAGCTAAGTACTTCGTTTATTTATACATTTGATGCTAAATAAAACTTATGGCGTTTGGAATTAATTTATCTCCTATCCGACAGTTTATCGTTTATAGTACATTTCCAAGTGCTTGTCAGTCACGATGATGCTATTTCACATGAGCTTCACCAGCTTCTTCTCGGCTACTAAATGCATGTAAAAACTCTCTGTTCTTACAGCATAGCTCCCAGTGTATTCTGAAGGCTAATTTGTCATGGTGTCATCTGTACTCTTTGTACTGCACAGTTGAATGCAATCCCTATAAATGTGTTGCACACTTTCGGTAGCATTTACGCATCACCTGCACAATGCGGGAGCCTACTTCTGTTGTTACTATTATTATTATTATTATTATTTGAGGTCACGCCAACAAAGTGACAAATGGTTAAGAATTTATGAAGCCTAATATATCCATCATGACACTCAGTCTGATAACAGTATATCAGGTACATGCATCACAGCCAAATGTGTGCGATATTGTGATTAGCTAAGATAAAAACAGCGCATAACCTGTCATTATTATGATTATTAAGGCAATGCCATGTCACTTCATGATGTAGGCGATCATGGTCCTCCACAGATTCATTTGCTTCTTTATTTGGCAACAGCCATGTCTGCTTTGGAAAGATAATAGATTGATTTCCCATTGCATTCTCAAAATTTGGAACTTAAAGTTTTCCTTCCATATAGAACTGTTGTCACAGAAGACTATAGAGTCAAGTTTATCTTGCGATTTGACCAATCATTTGAGATGGTTTCATGCCTTTCCCAAGAGCAGAGTGCGAAAGTGAATGCAGTAGTCTACGCCGGAATCTGAACTCAGCACACCAATTACAATTTGCGTTCTGCTAACAGTTATTAAATGTCATATATTGTCATGTCCAGCTCCTTTTTGTTTGGCTGTTGCCACTGGAGACTGAGTGACAGCAAGTTGCCTCACATCATCAGCAATTTTTTCCAATAAAAACTGACAGGATTATTAGTTATGGCTCTGGACTTCAACCTAGGATCTATCTTTCTATCTATCTATCTATCTATCTATCTATCTATCTATCTATTTTCATTTTCTTTCTTTCTTTCTTTCTTTCTATCTATCTATCTATCTATCTATCTATCTATCTATCTATGTTCTCTGTCTATTAATTCTAGCATAGTACCATAGAGAGAGAGAGAGAGAGAGAGAGAGAGAGTGAGAGAGAGAGAGAGAGAGAGAGAGAGAGCTCTCGAAGCGTTCTAGCGAGCTGAAAATTTTCCTATTGTTTTTAGCTTGTATATATGGGCTCCACTTGGAGTTTGGAATAAACTTGAGGCGCCGTAGACTTTCAATACATATCGTCTTATTGTTAGTAGAAGCATTCATCTTGACTCGTGAAAAAAAAAAAAAAAAAAAAAAAACACTCTTATCTACTCCTTTCCGTACTATCCTCATTCCATTATCAGGATATCTTGACAATCAAAAAAAAAAAAAAGAAATTATCACCGATTAACAACTCTGAAGACCATCAAACGGATTATTACAGAATAGAAACGGTAAAAAAAGATATAAAATTGAAAACGTTATAATAAATCCTCAACTTATAAGTAAACAATGAAAATTAAAAGAGCAACTAGCGTTCATGAAACTCAAATCTGCAATCAGCTCTTTCGGACATTTTTTTTTTTTTTTATGTGTGTTTAACCCGAATTGCTCCGTCCTGAGTATGACGATAAACTACGTCCAACAGCAAGGCCTCTGATCGGGAGGTTTTGAGGAGCGTGGAACAACCTCTTAATTGCTGATGTTCCTAGGTTCACACTGACCCTGGGTGGTAGCACCTGTTAGTGTCCCAGCTATGGGCAAATAGTTAACTCCCAAACTCGGATGGAGACACTAGAAAGTGTAAAAATAGTTTTTAATACCAGAAATACTTTGTAAATCTATCTATCTATCTATCTATCTATCTATCTATCTATCTATCTATGTTCTCTGTCTATTATTTCTAGCATGGTACCAGTGAAAAATGATTATTGTGCATAGCTCGGTATTCAGTCTTTCTGTCTATCTATCTTTGTGCTCCATCTGGAAACAAAACGTTGCTTCTCGGTACTCCTTCCTCGGATCAAAGTATAATATCTGCCTTCTATCTACATTCTATCTCTCAATTGTTTCTCTGTCTTTAGTCAGAGCGCAACTGAGAATATTATTGATATGTGACCGATCTGGGGGAACACCAACCCGCAGGAGTGCCTCCGTCATTTCTCTAAAGAGAGGGGATAGGTAGTAATCCCAATGCCATCCCAACCGACGTTTTCGGGTCTGGACTATTTTGGGGCTTGCCTCGGTTGCACGCACTCAGGCTCCTCCACATTAAACTGACCTATTGTCACATCCTGCCAGCGTGGGGCGGCAAGTAAATACAACTTGTCTTCGGGCAAATAAACTACATTTTATCTCTCAATTGTTTTTTTCTGTCGTTGGACGGAGCACAATAAATAAATGAGGGATGCCTGGTACCGGGTGTTCCAACCTTGCGGCAGGACTTCCCTCACTGTACCAAAGAGGAAAGGTCGGTGGATACCAATACCACTGGCCGCGAGTATTGGGTAATCGATTTTGTCCTTCACCGGCGTATGTGTTTCTCTGTTACCTAATGGTCTCATCCTCTTAAAGGTAACGAGGGAATTTTAGTCTCTGGGATTTCAGCCCTACGGCAGGATTTATCTTATTGCACTGAAGAGGGTGGATTAATGTAGGGTAACCAAGGACAAAAAACTGCGCAGTTCCCAATGAAGAAAATCGTAGGTTCTTTGTAGAGTTCCAGACCCTCTTGTACTGCTCTATCTTTACAAGAATCAGATGAAACGGAAAATAGAATATAGTTGCCATAACAGGGCTGGAGCTGCATAGCATTCACTTTAACGCCTTGGTAAAGTTAAAAAGCATTTACGGGGCCTTGATGGTAATGAATTGTTTTTTCCTTCTATAACCCCTTCCTCACAGGCGAAATGTAGCTAGCCTCTCGCTACTCAAACGCCATATTTCCTGACAGATATTCAGACGTTGTCTTCCCTAATTCAAATCTTCACAGTTATAATCCACCATTCAACGTGCAAAGGATTGGCTAATCTGTTTTCCATTTGTAAGGAGGAAGTTTCACTTAGTTCTTCGCCAGAAGAGTTACTTTGTGGAATAGACTCCCGAAAGAATGCTTCCCTGATCATTATGATCACTAACCTTTTCAAATCCAAGGTTAACCGTTGTCCATCCTACATATCCTCATAATACGCAATTTATTCTTCCTTCTTTTACAGCAACATCATTCAGTAATACTCGACCTTTTGTGGAACTTAGGCCTTGTATTGGGTTAACAAAAGTATAACAAAGTTTCACCTGTCAGTTGTCGCAGGAACAATGCAATTTTTGTGCCTACCTCACATTAAACCGTCTTCTGTCACATTCAGCTACCGCGAGAAAATGAGTAAAGAGCGGATCAAAGCGTAGTATCTGTACATCTTGTTAATTACAGTTCCCCATATATATATATATATATATATATATATATATATATATAATTTCTCATGCGATCTAATAATTTTTTTCTTTTCAGATGATAAATTATATAAAAACCGACCGAATGTTCTTTTAATCCGAGCGCTTTCGGCTATACATTTAGCCATTTTCAAGCTTGGAATTTTGTAACTGTTAAATAAGAAATAGTGTTGCATGTATGTATTTATATAGTGTTTTCATTTTTCAAAACACGGTCAAGATATTTTATCCATGTTCCTAGTTAATATTATTAAGTTTTGGTTTTTAGTTTTTATTAATAAGGCTTCCATTATTTTTTATTCTTTTTTTGCATGTACACGAGGCCATTATATGTGTTGTCAACAATATATATATATATATATATATATATATATATATATATATATGTGTATATATATGTATATATATATATTATATTATATTATATATTATATTATATTATATATATATATATTATATTATATTATAAAGAGATAATCATACATTGAATCAATTAGCAATATTAATGCGATTAATGGCGAAATCTCTTCGCTAATAGACTTAATATAAACATTAAACTACTAACAATCCACTGAATGATGCGATCCTTATAATCCACCATTCTACGTGCACAGTATATATATATATATATATATATATATATATATATATATATATATATATATATACTGCATTTCAACCTGCTATCTCATAAACGAATAGCATGATATACAATCCCGACAATAGCATAACACTTAATTACTCTATTATCTCTACTCATAGTCTGATAAATGGTTGGTTCTTGTGTATTTAGTTAATGTCTGTGATAAACATTCAGTGTTCCTACCAGTATTCTTACGACACTTCCTTGTTCTTTTCTCAGCCTGTTCTTGCTAGACGAGGAAAATCTGTGTCTGCTATTCAATTACAAATAATCAGGCTCGAAACAAAAAAATTTCGAGATGGTTGGAATTTACATCCCACAATCAAGACTGGGCAACACACAAGATTGTATTGCTTTTTATGTTGCTACACACAAGATTATGTTGCCTTCTCACGGCAAAAGCATTGCACGTTGTTTTTGTTAAAACATTCGTTAACCGAAAAATTTCGTTCTGCTTTTTTTGTTAGATGGCATTGGGAGCGTTTAGTTTTACATACATTTATTCAAAAAGATCACATTTTTAAAACTGTTATGCGACAGCTATCATGTAAAATGGCACATTTAAACAGTTTCAGAATTGGCGTGTATATTTATCGATTCTATTGAGTGGGCTAAACATAACCCCATCTTTGGTACTGGGCTTTATCTCCAATTTAGACCCCAACAAGGCTAGTGGTGGAGACGGGATACCAGAAATGCGCGCCTGAACTGGCGCCTGCCCTTTCTAAACTATACAACTACTGCCTCAAGGAATCTTGTTTTCCTGACTGCTGGAAGTCCTCTTCGATCGTTCCTGTCTTCAAGAACTCCGGCGACCCCTCTGACCCTTCCAACTACCGTCCTATCAGTCTCCTTCCCCTCTTCGGCAAAGTCTTTGAAGCCCTAATTAATATCGAGGTGGTAAACCACCTCACATCCCATAATCTGCTCTCAGACAAGCAATATGGTTTCCGCTTTGCCCGATCTACAGCTGATGTGTTTACGGCCATCACTGAAACTGTCTACCGAGCTCTTCAAAATAACGGGGAAGGCTGTGCCGTGGCATTAGACATCTCCAAAGCATTTGATAGGGTTTGGCATGCGGGCCTTCTTCGCAAGCTCCAGGGTTATGGCATTACGGGTCGATTATACAACCTAATACAATCATTCCTGTCAACCCGTGAATTGAAGGTCATTCTCAACGGGTTCTCCTCCAGTTCCTATCCTACGAACGCAGGTGTTCCTCAAGGCCCCATCCTAGGCCCCACTCTATTCCTTATCTACATAAATGACCTTCCTGACGCAATAACTTCCCAAGTTGGCATCTACGCGGATGACACCACAATTTATTCCTGCCTCAAAAACAAATCTAGTCTCACTGACAAAACTCACTTGGCCGTGCGTCTCGAAAAGGCCCTCCAATCGATTGTGAACTGGGGCAAGAATTGGCTGGTCAACTTCAACGCTTCTAAGACAAAACTGATCTCTATTAATCACCACACAGATCCTTCCCTTCCCTCCATTAGAATGTCTGACGCTCAACTTCTCGACAGCAACTCTCTGCGGCTTCTCGGTCTTACGTTGACTGCTGACCTGAGATGGAATAAATACATTGAGTCAATTGCTTCGTCAACCGCAAGGAAAGTTGGCTCCCTGAGCCGCGCCAGGAAGTTTTTCTCCCCGGAGACGATCCTCCAGATCTACAAATCAACAATTCGCCCTTGCATGGAGTATTGCTGCCATATATGGTCTGGTGTCCCTTCTGTTTGCCTCGGGGTTCTTGATAGGCTTCAGAGGCGGATATGCAATGTAGTTGGCCCTGCTCTGTCGTCTCGTCTACAGTCACTTTCTGACAGACGCGCCGTCGCCTCCCTCTGTCTGTTCTACAAATACTTCGCTCGTTCCCAGACGTCATGAGTTCAAGCGCCATACGAGGCTGGCATCCCGCTCTCACCCCCTCACTGTCGAAACTCCTAAATGTAGCCGTCTCTTCTACTCCAATAGCTTCATGTCTCGCACCTCTCGCCTGTGGAACTCACTTCCCTATTCATGTTTCCCTGTGAGCTATAATCTCCAGCTATTCAAGTGTAATGTCAATCGACATCTCCAGTTGCCTTGATCTATCCACTACCCTCCTCCTCATCCTTTCTTCTATCACTCCTATCTGACCTTGCTCTAAATTTTCTGTAACCCCTTGCGTCCTAGTGGATCCCGCCTTGCTTGGGGTGAAATGCTTAAAAAAACCCAAAAAAAACAAAAAAAAAAAAACCCCCAAAAAACAAAAACAAACAAAAAAAAACACTGAGGCGTGAAGAAAATGAATAATATTTTTGACATATAATGTATATTTTTTTAGAAAACAAAAGTTATCCAAGCGAAAAGGCTTGTGTAGTTTATGAAGATGGTTCTGTAAATAATCGTACGTGTCAAAAGTGTTTTCAAATTTAAACACTGGAGATATTGCACTGGACAATGATTTACGGTCTGGTACAAGAAAATGGGGCTGATAATTTTCAAATAAACACATTGAGAATAATCAACATTTCACTACGCGTGAGATAATCAACAGACTCAAAATACTGAGATTGAGCGAGGAAAATAATTTGTACCAGTTTGGTTAGGTTAGTCGCTTTGATAAATTAAGCAAAAAACAATCCACTGGAGTTATTTGATCATTAGTTAGTCGGAAATATTCCGTTTTAGAAAGAAATTGTGATTGTTGATGAAAAGTGGTTTCTTTACAACAACATACGACACAAGAGAAACTGGAGTAAGCGAAATGAACAATCACAAACCGTATCAAAGTGAAGTTCTACTCAAAAGAAAATAACGCTGTGTATACGGTGGTATTTAAAGAAGTCCTGTAATATGATTTTTTTCCGGAGAGCAAAACGGTTGATTCGAACAAGTATTGCTACGAAATAGACAGTTTGAAGACAGAAATCAGCGAAGAGTTATTTAGAAAGGCAGGTATACTACTGCCGGTAAAATTAGATTGCATCTTGTTTGTTGTCCAGGCAAATAAATTGTTACACTGATTCGATGTATGCACTAAATATTGCATTTTCAGATTAACATATTTCTTAGAGCTTATAGAATAACATTAAGGGAAAAAATGACTTCCTTGGAAAATTTCAAAAGACTCTGTGATGAATTCTTTGTTGAGAAGGATATTAAAAAAGTTTTGTGGAAATGGAATTATGATGTTGGCTGAAAGAAAATAGATAATAGATAATGTTCAATGAAGTCAATGTCAAAAATTTTTTAAAAGTATTTTATTTTTACTCGAACGATTTTAGTATTTGTGGAGGTACGCTGGTGTAATGGATAGCAGACTGAGGAATCGGAGAGCCGAGTTCGAATTCCAGTCGAGTTCATTACATTCATTTACGTGTTAATATTCTTGGGAAAGGGAATGATACCATCTCTTATTCTCCCCAGATATGAGTAAATAGCAGGCCAGACTGACTCCTGTAGTCTTGGCTAGCAACTGGTCTAGAAGAAGGACAGAGAATTCAAAACCAGCCTTGTGAGAGTCTGATTATTTTTCCCAGGAAACTCAACTGCTGCTGTGGCCGCTGTACATGTCGTGACCTAAAACAGTGTTTTTGTCTATCAAGTTATACATCGATTATAGATAAGAACTGCAAGTAATGGAATTTTGATTATTGTTTATACAATGCATGAACAATAATTCGGTAAGCTAGCTCATAATTATTAGCTGAAATTCGATCTGAAAAAATGCCATTGCATATTGTTCGTGGATTAGTTGAGGTTGGTTATTTTAACAACATATCGTTTAATTTAATATGAAATATACATATTATAGGAAAAAAATCACAATGAATTAATAGATAGGTAAACAGATCCCCAGTTTACATTAGAGTAAAATAGCTAAGCAGGTCAGATTGAGAGTAAATATATATATAGATATATATTTATAGACATAGATCCGGTCCACACGAGAGTGAAAAATGTAGACTAAGTTTCGGTTTACACTGAAAGCGTAAAAGAAACAATGGTTCAGTTTACATTCTATTTAACATAAGCCTAGGCCCAATTTAGATTTAAAAAGTCTATATAGGTCCGATTTATACTAGAATAAAAGAGGTCCAATTTAGATTAAAAAAGTTTGGCATGTCCGGTTTAGAGTTAAACACGTAGGTCTAGGCCATTCCACATTAAACTCAAAAAGCTCCGCTTTAGATTTTAAAAAAAAAGCTAGATACAGGAGTTGGACAAAATAATTGAAACACTTATTAAATTCAAAGAAAATTTATTTAATATGGAGTTAGTCCTACTTTAGCCTCACAGACAGCTTTAATACGTCTAGAAATGGAATCTTATATCTTCCTGACTTCATCTAGAGGAATTTTTAGTCATTCTTCCAATAATGCCTGCTCCAGCTCTTTAAGACACGACGGTGTCGGATAGTGGCTCCTTACATGTCGCTCCAAAATGCACCACAAATGTTCAATAATATTGATATCTGGAGATTGGGGAGGCCACTCCATGTGTTCTAGCTCACTTTCATGTCCTTCATACCAATTCTTAACCACTCGAGCCGTATGTACTGGAGCATTATGGAAGATGCAGTCACCATCAGGGAATAAAGTCTTGGCCTTTGGATGAACATGATCTCCCAAAATGTTCAGGTAATCTTTGCTGTTGATTCTACCATGCAGGGCAACTATTGGACCAAGATTTTCATGATATAGTGGCCCAAATTATCATTGTTTCACCTCCATGCCTCACCGTTGGAAGAAGGCAGTCAGGGTTGTAAGCTTCTTTGGGCTGCCTCCACACATAAACTCGCCCTGAATTTGGGAAAAGAGAAAAACTAGACCGTGTGAGAATATGACTTGCTTCCATTGGTCTGCAGACCAGGCATTGTGATCTCTGCACCACTTCAACCTCTTCTGAATGTTGCGAGTGGGGAGAAGTGGTTTCCTTACGACGGCTCTCCCATGATATCCAGCCTTATGGAGCTCACGGCAAACATTTTTAGTAGAAACTGGGCTATTCAGATGATTATTCAACTCAGCAGTCACTTTGGCCGCAGTTGTCCGTTGATTTTTTGCCACATTGTGTTTCAATGCACGTCGTTAGCTTAAATTGTACTAAATTCTAAAAAATTAATAAGACAAAGACAGTAAATTAAATAAATAAACGTATTTACAATAGATATAACCTGCAATTACGAAGATTTAGTTAAAGTTCTTAATATAATAGGTTTTTGAAATATAGGAGTGGATTTTGCAACTGTTCTAATTATGTTGTCCAATTTCTCTATGTCCCACTTACATTTAAAAACGTTGACATGCTCCCATTTTACACTAGACTCAAAGAGGTCCGATTTGTATTTAAAAGGGTAAACTTGGGTCCAATTTAGGGTCAGAATGTAGCAATAGTCCCATCTTACACTAGACTCAAAGAGGTCCGATTTGTATTTAAAAGGGTAAACTTGGTTCCAATTTAGGGTCAGAATGTAGCAATAGTCCCATCTTACACTCGACTCAATGAGGTCCGATTTAGATTCAAAAAGAAGGCCCAAATCCGATTTAGAGTTAAAAACGTTGACAATTCTATTTCACACTAGTGTCAAAGATGTCCGACTAGAATTCAAAAAGGTAGACATACTTCCGGTTTTTACTTGATCGACATTAATTTATTTTATAATTGAGTTGATAAGTATCCACTCGTAAGGTGTCATCTGTTTTGGAGTTTTTTTTACACCTATTCATGAAATGAATGCGGTAGATTCTAAGCACCGTCAGTTTTTTTACTTATCTGATTAACGGAGAAGCAATGAATTAAGTACACTGTCATTGAAGGAGATTATGTTGAAAAATAAATAAAATGTTGGCTACGAAATATTTGATTTACCTATGTATGTTCTTTTTTATGGAATAAGTGTTATTATTTTTATTATTTCCGTTCGACATTTATATATATATATATATATATATATATATATATATATATATATATATATATATATATGTATGCGTGTGTGCGTGTGTGTGCGAGAGGGCGAGTTATACATATATGAATAAGGACACAAAGAAATCTTATCTTAGTCGACGCGTTTCGTTGTCTGAGGAAAAAATGCGTCAACTAAAATAAATTTTCCTTTTGACTTTATTGATATTGTCATTTACAGATAAACTTTTAAATTTTTATACACACACACATATAGATATGTGTGTGTGGGGGTATTATACATACATACATACATACATATATATATATATATATATATATATATATATATATATATATATAGGTAATACGCACACACAGATTGTTGTTGTACTCAGAGCCCCGACTCTAGAGTTTCGTAGACGCACATTTTTGTGATCATGCGGTCCACTCGTCAGGAAGTTTCAGTAAATCTGTATCTGTCTCTCACTTCCTCTCTCTCTCTCTCTCTCTCTCGCTATATATATATATATATATATATATATATATATATATTGGTAAAAATATTACCTTGGCATCACTTCTTCTTTTGATTGATTAAAGATTGGCTTTTCTGACATTTTACCCTTGATGGCACTACCAAAAAGCAAATGAGATAACGCCTACGATGACGTCGCTCCTATGTTCATATCGTAAGCGGTTCTTTTAATGATATTTAAAAAAAAAAAACGAAGTAAAATAAATTCAGAAGGTATGAACTATTTCACAACTGACAATAATAATCAGTCGGTAATCCCTATGACAGAATAGCCAATGAAAAACATGTGTTTTGGAAATATTTTCGCCTTTAAAAATTCCTAAATGTAAATGTTTCACCAGTCATCGTAATTCCAATGGGGTTTTCTTTCCAGGTCAGTATATGTTCTCCCTTGACCAAATTTTTGAAGCATATCAAGTTTCTCCGCCCCATAAAAAAGTCAGTGACTGCGCCTTTAGTTATGAAAATTTAAGTATCATATATATATATAGATATATTTATGTATGTATAGATATATATGTATAGACGCCCATACGTACGCACGCACACAGACACACACACACACACACATACATATATATATATATAAATATAAATATATGAAATATATTCATATATATATATGCATACATCCTCATATATATATATGTATATATACGTATATATATATATATATATATATATATATATATATATATATATGAGCAATGTCACTGACATTTTTAGGAAGCAGAGAAACTTCATTTCGTCTATTTAAGTTCCTTTCATATTGTCTGATAAGCTTAATCACATTATCGTTGCAAGACGAAAGGAAAACGCCAGACACACACACGCACACACGCACACACACACACACATACATATATATATATATATATATATATATATATATATATATATATATATATATATATACACGTGAGTAGTTAGGGCGGTCGATTTCCGACCATGAAATTTCACCATGGGCGATTTTCAGGGTGTGATTCTTTATGTCATCGGCCTGCATAAGTTTTGGAAAGTGCCTGAAAACCCTCCTCCTGGTTGACTCAAACCTTGTGAGTGAAATTGGGTAGTAGGAACTACTTGGAAAGTAAGTAAGAAAAAAAGAATTAAAGAAAGAAAGAAAGAAAGAAAGAAAGAAAGAAAGAAAGGAAGACATCGATAGTTGAGCTTCCAGGACCATCACAAGTCATTGTGACCGAGAGTTGTGTCCTACTGGCCTTGTTCAGGCTACTGATCATGTTCTCTCTAAATCTAAATTCCACTTAGTATAGTTGCAATATAAATATCAGATGGGCTCATTGAATGTTGGACAAACCCAAATGTGCCTGAACAGGCATCTTTAATAGAGATTGGCTTGCTTCTCTAACAGACATTATATATATGCCACTTTTCAGTTATACGAACACAAGTAAGTAAGAAGTTTTGTAATTCTAAACGTCTACGGAAATTATACTTGTTTTGTAATGACAAATATTTATTTTAAAATTTTAATTATTCTATACTGACAGCTATAAGCTTCCCGTGGTTAATATAAAAAAATACTTGGAGGCAAGCAAAGATGGTCAACAAAAGACAAGTTGGTACATCGTGTTCACTTATCGACAACTACTTATGTGAGTTGTTGTGGAGACTGCAACATAGAAACACGGATTTATCTGAGCAGATTTGGCTTGAAAATATAATGACATTCACGCCTCCCCAGTAAGTGACTTATTTCTTGGTGTCATGTTTCATTCCCGGGTATTAGTAGTTATCTATGTAATATATTATGTTTCTTCCATAGGTTTTAGTCAGAAAAGTGTCACACACAAACACGCACACACATATATATATATATTTATAGATAGAAAAATAGATTTTACCTCAGCAGTAGCAAGATTTGGGGTTTCATGTACAACGCAATCGTCAGCTGTTAAGTAAACCCCGAGTCGTGATACCGGTGTGTAAAAATGTATATTTATTAACATATAGTTTATAGCTCTGTTATATTACATTGAACACCATTTTATTAGCATCAGCACTCAATGTGCTATATATATATATATATATATATATATATATATATATATATTATAATATTTGTTATTAACGATGCTAGAATTAATATATATATATATATATATATATATATATATATATAAACAAAACCAATATAAGATACATAAAAAATACGATGCTTAAATATTGCTACCTTATCGCGGTTTAAAGTTTCATGTTATACGAATGTTGCACAATGTTCAACTCAAGGGACAATATAATTAATTCTCTCCCTCTGTTTCCCTTTATCTCTCTATCTCTCTCCCTATCTATATATACAGGCACTACACTCCAACACTTTGAAACCACCCCCAGATTTAGTAGGGTGTGGACTTAATAGAAGATTGAAAAAACAAAAACAAAACAAAACAAAAAAACAACAACAATGAATAAGCTCTAAGCGTTTTGAAAAAAAAAATGAAATCAGTTATTTTGACGAGAGCAAAATTTAATCATAAAATGCTTTTATTTTTTTGGTCATAATGAAATTTCTAATATAAAATCATGTCTAGCTTTATTTAACAATGTATAATAATTTTCTCTTATTTAATATACAAAACAACTACTTTTGGGATCAATTTTAAAAAGTTCCAGCGTTTCTGTTTTCTTTTTGAATTTTTAGGTCTGAAAAATTGGATCGTATTTACAATTCCAATGGAATAAATTATGACCATGGAATATTAGTGTTTAAGCCTTTTTATTATATCCTTACTCTGTCCTGGACATTGAGTTCTACCTGGATTCTATCCTCTTGTAATTTTTTTATTCAAAAAATGTATATGTATGTGTATGCATGTTTGTATATATATTTATATATTTTGCATATGTTTGGGTATATTTACCACTAATATTATATATATATATATATATATATATATATATATATATATATATATATATATATATATATATATATATATTAGTGGTAAATATATATATATATATATATATATATATATATATATATATATATATATGCATTAGCTAAGTTGTTTTTTGTGAGGTCTCTTTTGTGCTCATAAATGCGTTTTTTCAAACTTCTACTTGTTTCTCCAATATATTGAGAGGAACAGTTTTGGCAATTTATTCTATAAATCCCTGCTTCAGAAATATTAGTGCTATTATTGTTTGAAGATCTTAGTATATCCATAATGGTTTTGGAAGTGTTTGTGACTATTTCAAGATTATTTAGATTGGATAGCTTATTCTGGATAGTGGACGTGACAGAATTGGTCGGTAGTATTATGTATCTGTTTTCATGTGATTTACTATTGCGGATTATGTTATTAGTCTTGTTGCGGTTGTATATTTTGTATGCCTTTCTTCTTGCGTTGTGGATGAAATGATAAACAAGTAGAAGCATTTATGAGCACAAAAGAGACCTCACAAAAAACAACTTAGCTAATGCACTAGTCATACATAGAAATAAATTCAACCATATATATATATATATATATATATATATATATATATATATATATATATATATATATATATATGTATGTATATATCAGCATTTCATCATTCATTGACCGCTCAGGCAGTACGGTTTTCGATTGAAATTTATAAAATCTTTCTCTTAAAACGCTTTTTAGGAAAACAGGTTTCTCAAGTTTAGTAGCTGTTATTGCTCTTTCCAGTGTTGATGCGAGTTTCTTTTCTAACCTTTTAATTGACGTGATGTGCAGTGATTTTTTCTTTATTTCCTTTTCTATTTACCTGTGATTTCCATTTTAGTTCTTGTTGCTGTTGGTAGTCCTCAAGTGATGTGGGTTCTGTTATTTGGTAGAGTTTTACTCGATTAAAGCCTTTTTCCACCATTGATCATAAGAAGCGATTGTATACATCTCACAGTTTAGATATTTATAAATATGTTTAACACCATTCATGACATCCATCGGAAAGTCTCAATCTGACGAGGCTATTCAAGAACATGACTCGAATTTTCAGGTTGATGTGCTGTAAAGTAATAGCACTGTGAAACAGGATTTTTTGTCCACTGTTTTTTACTATATGCTTACAGCTAGAAATTATTAAAAAAAAGCGTCAATATTTCCTTGGAACTTTGCTATTGTGACCAGGATAATGATATTTCTAAAACTGATTTATTCCCGTTGAGAAAACTGACAAATGTGAACAGTCTCGTTTAAGCGGAGTCGGTAGAAAACGACATATGAATCAATAGTATCATTTATTTATAGTAGGATACACAAAAGAGTATCTGTCTATATTTCTAAGATGAAGTATTATGGGCACTATTTACCTTATTCGGACTATTGTCCTCATCTTTTTCGCCATATTTATTACAACGTTTCGGCCGTTGTACGCTCTGGCCTTCTTCAGGTGGTTGGAATGTCGGACTGAAACCTTTATTTTGCTCAATGGGGCAGTTTGCTTCATGAGGCTAAATTTTAAGTGCAGTGGAAGAAATAATTTCCGAGGGTCCAAAAGTAACTCCCATTGTTGTTCCTCCCACTCTAGCTAGTCCCGCCTGTGGTAGAGTTCCGCAGTGTCCCTGATATCCCAAAGACAAAAATAGCACGGACATTTGGTTATACCGCCTAGGAGACTCATAAAAAAGGACACCATTTTGTAGTTTCCAACAAACTCCAATTGTCTGAATTTATTTTTAAATAAAGCATTATTTGTTTTGATTTTTAAATATATATATTTTATTTCATTCTTTTTCTTTTATCACAACCGAATAATCGTTTTTATATTAACTTTACGGCTTGTCGCTAAGCAATATGAACTGAAGCTAGCGAAAAAAATCAACATTGAAAAAAGCGAATAATAATTCGAGGAAATCTTTTTATGAGAAACATTACCTGAGTCATGCTATCGATGAGAAGAAATGCATATTTATTACTATCATATATATATATATATATATATATATATATATATATATATATATATATATATATATATACTATACAGTTACTTACAATAAAAATTAAGACAACGTAATTATTCAGCAGTTCAGAAAATTATTATTAAAATTGTTTTGGTTAATTCTGGTTAATAACAATAAATTGGTATGGTAAACAATAGTAAATTAATTACCGATACTATTTGATCTGCAAGCTACCTGCTTCATTGATTTGTTTTTTTATTATAAGTAACTGTATAGTGACTTTATTGCTACCCTGTATATACGAGGGAAAATCAAAAATTATCTGCACTCACCACATACGTATTCATAAACGCACCCCCCATATATATATATATATATATATATATATATATATATATGATAGAGACAGTGCGAGTGAGAGGGAGGGAGAGAGACAGAGAGGGAGAGGCAGAAATATGTATCCAGTAACTGAAACTGAAAAAAAGAACATGGAATGCAAATATTTTTTGTGTGTAATGGTGTCATCCAACTGTCTCCAAAAAGGACACCCGTTACCTGATATTCTTTCTTCATTGGTGTCGAACATTCTTCCGGGTCATGTCCCAAATTCAGCTTCTACACCCTTCTTTAATATACCACTGTCTGCTCTATGCACGCATCCTGAGCAAAAAAAAAAAGTCTTTTTTCATTCGTTGACATCTCATCTTTATGTTCATCTCATGTCTCTTGAAATGCAATCTTTTCCATCAGTAGCAACATTTTGTGCGCACATGCGCACTTACACAAGCGTAAGTAGGAGTATACACGCAGATACATACAGAGAAGAACACACACACACACACACACACACACACATATATATATATATATATAAACGGTTGTAAACACAAACAGGTACATACACATTATACATATTACAGTTGTCAATAACTAATTAGAATAATCTATTATTAAATATAAAGCTACCCTATTTACATTGTTCGGACTGTTGCCCTCATCTTTATTTCCATTTCAGCCTTTGTATATACTGACCATCTTCAGTTGATATACGTTGGCATTTTGAACTGAACCCTTTATTGAGTTCACGGGGGTAGATTGCTTTAATTTCATGTGTCTTCCATTCTTTTGGATATCTCAGTTTCCGGTAATTACCTTTAGTAACTCAACTCTCGAATATTCTTTGTTCCCGCTACTGTGGCCAGGTATCGAACTCTCAACACTTTGGCCCACTGAATAAAAGCGTTGGGCGAGTAATCTCCCCACAAAATTAACTTGACCCAAAGAGCTGTGAGTTAAATATCTGGTCATAACAGAGGGAACAAAAACTTGGAGATTTGAGATTAAAAGAAATTAGCTGAAACAGGGATTCAAAAAAAAAAAAAAAAAATAAAAATAAAAGCATAACACGTAGAATTAGAAAATTCTATCCTCATGGACTAAATAAAGGGTTCCGGCGTATATCACCTGAAGAAGGCCGGAAGGTACAGCGACCGAAACGTTGTGAATACGGCATTAATGATGAGGACAGCAGTCAGAACTATATAAATAGGGTAAATAGTTACAATAACTCATCTAAAAAATATAAACAGATCTTAAATATAAAACCTAATCTTTTTTTTTTTTTAAAAATGAATGCTTGATAACATACCGAGTGTAACAACAAAATTGTCCAGCATAATCGTTCATCCCACAAAATACTTAATATCTAAAAGACTTCTAAAGTATTTGAGTTTCTTTATTCCAGGTTTTCAGATTAGACATTTAACCGTCTTGGCAACATTTGTCGTACAAATCAATAAAAAATCCCTTTGCGTTATTCAGCTGGAAAGCGACAGGTTAATATCGTTTTGTGTCAGACTCACTGTCTTCTCAACTGAGTAATGGTGAGAGTCAAATCATTCAGTCCTTCAGCAATGGTAACAACATTCATACACTGGCTTCCATTTTTAAAGTCCATTCAAGAACCACCCAAAGAATGGTGAATAAATTTAAAAAAAAGAGCAACCAGTAGCGAGGAAAACTAGATCAGGAGATGACAAATGGAAGAGGGACCATCATTTCAACAGAGCTAAAAAGATCAGTTAGAAAAGATCCAACTCAATCCATAAGACGTGTCGCACGTGAGGGAAGAGTTTCAGCTATGACAGTTCAAAGATCAGTGAAAAAGGACTTTGAAAATAAATCGTATCTGAAACCTGTTAGGCAACTTGTTACTCTAGCACAGAAAGTTAGAAGGTTAGAGAGGGCGAGGATCATCTTGTCTATGTTGGAAAACGATCCTGGAATAATATATATATATATATATATATATATATATATATATTTGAACTTTATTTCAATCCTTCATGAGCTTCCGATCCTTAGCTATGATTAATTAATGGGGAACATGTCATTTTCGATTTCATCGTGAGTCTGCTGTTAAGCTTGGAGAGTAATTATACATTGTTATTGCTTACAGTAGAGTACAGTAGTTTTATAAAAACCTCGGAGAATTCCAGTAAGATATCATTAATCATTTCTAAGATACAACAGTTTAAAGCTTAATGTAACAATTGGACAATTTTGCTGTTACACCTGGTAATTTTTTCAGCTTCTTCTTTCTTCACAGAAGTAACCTGTCGCGGAATCTTAATGGAAACAACGCTATTGAAAATTGTTTTCATGACTTTTTTCAGATATTTCTGACGATTTAAACGGCACTTGTGAACATCAAATAGATGCAAGCAAAAAAAAAAAAAATCCGAAGATTAATGACTGACACATTGATGCATGTAAAAAATGCTTGGGTAAAGTTTATCTTAGGACCAGACAGAAAAGGGTGTGTCAATAGAACATTTTTCTCTTTATAATGCTGTTACCGTATACACCTTCAGAAATTTTTATAGCCTGAAGTTTAACAAAGCCATAGCATATGAAATTTAATATATATATATATATATATATATATATATATATATATATATATATCAGTAATCAACCCTAAAAAAATAGGTTCGCACAATAATGCCAAACGGACATTTTTGAGCCCCTGAATGAGTTCCGGTTCAATTTTGAAACTGCATAAATGCTATTTATATTTAAGAGGAAGACTAAACATTTCTAATAAAAAATAGGGTTTAGGATTAGAAATCCTGGTTTGCTGTGAAAAGCTCAAATTCTCAAAAGCGCTTAAATTTTGCAGTTAAGCCAATTAGACTTTTTTGTGGATATTTTGAGCGGAAAAAATGGATTCAGTATTCCAAAAGCATAGCATCACATATCTAGATCATGATTTTCTGATAAATACGAGGGAAGCTATTTCGAAAGCTGATATTTGGTACCTGACATATCGTGCTAAAAGCGTGTAATGAGCAGATAACGTAGGAAAAGGAAAACTGATATTTTGATCATTTAAATTGTTTTAATATTTTGGAACTTTTCCTAAAAAGAAGAAATATATTTTGAGCCTTTTTGTAAGCCTTTTATCCGAGGTTAAAGAGTTAGAAGCAATAAAAATAAGCAAAATATGACCAAAATTGTGTTTATGTGATTGACTTTTGTATTTAGGGTAATCAGATCAACTTCATACAGATCCTTTTCTTAAAAAAATAGTATCAGGTTAAAGCTTTCAGTCACTTATAACTGTAATTCCATTTAGGTCCCAATGATTTTCATTGTAAAAGGAGGTAGAAAATAACAATTATCTAGAACTGATCACCTAAAAATTAATGATTAAATATGTGTGAGCTATGATTAATTTCAAACGATTATAACTTGACCAATACTTTGTGTTAGCACAAAATTAGACTAGTTCTGAATTTCTGAGACTACTTTCATACCAGACATAGTATATATCACTTGAAGAAGGTTTCAAAATGAAAAATGTTCTCTTGTGATCCAACTTTTTATTTTAATTTTCCTAGAGCTGTTATAATACGCTCATAAATTCTGATTATGCATACAAATTCAGTTTCATATGTTATGCCACGGCCCTTCTGGGTGTGCACGGATATGTCTTTCCCCAACTTCCTATCCCTCGTAACCCTTAGCAACGATTCCTTATTTGACAAGCCTCCTTCTCTTGTTCCACTGTCCATTCACCCAAGCCCATCAGGCAAGTGACTCGCTGCCTTTCCCCACCTTTCTTGCCCTCGATAAACCCTGTGAGTGTTAGGTTTTTCCAGACTTTTTCCTCATAATGTGTCCAAGAAATTTCCGCTGTCTCTTTCTGATCCTGAGTGTAATTCTTGTTCTTGTTACCATTTTCCTTAAGATTTCTCCCGTGCTTACTAGCACCGTCCATGGAATTCTCATCATCCTTCTGTAGAAGCACATATCTCTTGCCTCGAGTTTCCTCTTCAATTGTGTTGAGATGATCCTGTTTTGTTTCGGTTTAAATACGTAGAACGTAGAATGAATAACGGGGTCTTGGAGAATTTAATACTCACAGAATATATTAGAGGCAAAAGAAGCGTAATCAAACAGGAGGTAAAACTTTTAACAATTGCAGAACATGAACAGGGGAGGGAGAGTAAACGGTCAAACATTGCTTAGTTCTGCAAGCGATAGGAATTAATGGAGAGCCATGATTATCCACTATCTGAAGGGACACGGCACATAAAAGATGCGTATAAATTGAGCGGATGCTCTATTTTTGTCTTTGAATTCTGTTCATAAGAGTCTGGGTAATGTGAGAAAACCTCGTTTACATGTGCTATGCCCCATTGCGAGATTTATTGACTATTGTCTTATTACAAGAGAAAGTATACTCTGACTGAATACATGAACAATCCATTTAGTTAGGTTTTAAATATGTCCCTCCACACCATAAGCACTCATGTCTCGCCAGAGATTCGTTTTTTCTTTACTATCTAGGAATTGCCATGACTTCTTCGACAATATACTGGGGTACTTTCCCGTTGCGTTCTTCAATGTTCTGAATTCAGAGAAACCATTCTCTGAGACTGGATGCAACCCATTGCTAATAAGCCCGGCTTAACTTTCTGTCTAACCTAAAGCTGAAATTATGCTTTTGACAAGGGCATTTTTGCTAAAGTTAGCGCGGCAGACTAGGTCGAAATTTGAACCCTGTTTGCTGATACCACTTTGCACCTCGATAATTGTTATGCTACCCTCAAACCCTAACCAGAAAGTGTTTTCTATGTCTCTTAGCATCATTGACATATAGTGGGGTAGCTATATTAAAAATTAGAAAAAATGATCATTGACGGTAACGTTGCATTCAACGTTTTATCCTTTATTAGATTCAAATCGATGTATCACAAAATATATTTACAATTAACGATAGCATGACTACAAAAGGATATGCTGTAGAAGATAAAAATCACCATCATCATCGTCGTCGTCGTCATCATCATCATCACCACGACCAGCACCACCAGCACCACCATCAGTCCCATTACCGTCTGCACCCGACGAGCTCTATTCATATGCCTCGGTTGCGTGCCAACATCTCAGTGGCTGTGAAAGATATTTTTTTATTTATTCTTCTGCTCAAAATTAGGAAGAAGAACTTGACGAATTTGATACACACAGGACATATTGAGAGCAAACGGAACAGTCGGGGAGTGGCAGTTGGCCACCTACTTGACGAGCTTGAGCGAAAGGAATGGCGAAAAGGTGTCCGGGAAGGATGACAAAAAGAGCTACGAACATGTGTTCGAATGGACACAACACATAGAAGATCTCTTCTTTTGTCTAACTTTGTAAGGATGGCAGAGTAGACATTGTTGGCCCTTGGTCATGCCATTCCTACCCCCTCTTCTAGCCGATGATTATAAGGTCCTTTACAGGAGAAGTAAAAGTTATATATATATATATATACCTTTTGCTTCTTTTCCTCTCCCTCTCTCATCTTCTGATCTTTAAGATTATACCGTCTATTGTGTGTGTATGTCATCACAAAATGTCTACTCTTTTCCGGTAAATCTTTAATGTATTAGACATCCGAGTATATTCATATTTCTCTCACTAAACCGTCGTTGACTCCCCTCTTGAAAACTTCTCTCTGTTAAATTTTAATCCCCCCTTCATCTTTAGATCTTCCTGTTCTTCTCTCGTCTGTTACCCCTCTCTATAGCTTTCATTTACTCTCATACATACACTCTCATACATACACTCTCACTAAATTTTATTTTTTATTCCCGGAGTTGTTTTTTCTGTTTTCTTTTTGAATTTGTAGGTCTGATGAATTGGATCGTATTATGATTCCAATGGAATAAATTATAACCATGAAATATTAGTGTTTAAGCCTTTTTATTATATATATATATATATATATATATATATATATATATATATATATATATATATATATAAGGTTGCAACCACTGTCTGTCGGTTTGTTATTGAACGCCTCCTAGTGATTTGGTGATATAACTATATATATTCTGAAACTCGGGGTACTTGGATAAGTATATTTCATTTTGATCAAAAGGGGTGCCCGGGTGACACAAGTCCCTTACTGAGATTTTTTTTTCATTTGATTCCATTTTCCTGCTATTCAGTACATTGCTGGGAGTGAGAGGAAGAGATGGATTCATGCCTTCTCCAATTAAAAGTAACGAATTCGACTCATTCAGAGCCGATATACATCACACCACAGCACACATCTCCATCGAAAGTACAAGGCTTTAAAAAAAGAAAAGAAAAGAAACTTTGGTTTCTTTTTCTTCTTCTGCATGCTGTGTCCCTTCAGCACGTTGGCGATCATGTCTCTCCACAATTTCTTATAGGTCTTAATAAATGTTGTCTTCTTCTTATATGTTTTCTAAACCCTGTTCTGCCATCTAAGCTCACTAGGTAGGTTATGCTACATACAGGGGGACTGATATTATGCAACAGGTCAACCAATTTGACATAAAACAAATTAATAGGAAATTAGAAAAATAATAAAAATGTACCGACAGACATTGTCAGTGTGGTTTCACAAAACTGGATTAATATATATATATATATATATATATATATATATATATATATATATATATATATATATATTATTAGCGATATTGAAAAAAAAAATTAAATCGCTACACAAATGCTTTCATGTTTCAATATATAATTGCACCTCCTCAAGAGATGGTAGGTAACTGATGATAAAAATTTTTTTAGGGAAATTTAAAAGCAAATCATTAAGTCTTTCCCGAAAGTTAAAGGGGGGGAGCATAAGGTCAGAATTAAATACGGCAATAAATAATAAATAATAAAATATCAATAAATATATATAAATAATAATTAATAAAATAAATATGGTAAATAAATAATAAATAGTTAAATAAATCCAAATAAATAAATTAAAAACTGTGCCCCCGCAAAAATAACAGAATAGACTACGACAAGCAATCTAAACATTGTACAAAAAAAACGCCTTAATTATCTTCCCAGACTAAGACTAACTATTAAATAAGCGACCTAAGCAAATCCCCATCAATTTTTTTACTACGTTAATAAAACATCAAAAACCGAAAAGAATGAATAATACAAAATGAAAATGAAAAATAAATAAATTGACTCAAACAAATAAATAAATAAACAAGCCATTCTCGCATAAATAACCGCCAGAATAGATTACCCACAATGCACCACTGACCCATATATATAAATAGTCGAGGAAAAATCCGACATTATTTTGGTTCAATAAAAGTTGATAATAAAAAAGTGCGTTAATTTTGCGGCATATACATACAGGCATATATATATATATATATATATATATATATATATATATATATATATATATATATATCAAAAAGAACAGTAAGATATATAATCCGGTGTTCTAATAGATATTTTTATTTTTACAAAATAGTGCTCAATGTAAATTTACAGAGGATTAATATTATAAATTAATTGATTTAAAATATGGTTTTTCCTATATATATATATATATATATGGGTGCGGCAAAATTAACGCACTTTTTGGGGTTCAATAAAAGTTAATATATATATATATATATATATATATATATATATATATATATATATATATGAAGAAATATAGTCTTAAGGTGTGTTATGGTTATGGGATAAAGTGCTCAATATCAGAGATAGAGCGTGTGTAAATATAACAGTGAACATAGAAGTCAACTCTTAGAGGCGACAGTCTGTTTCATGCTATATGCAATCGTCAGGCCACATGTGCCCGTAAGCACATGCTATTTCATGTTTCTGTTTCATGCCTTATGCAATCGTCAGGCCACATGTGCCCGTGAGCACATGTGGCCTGGCGATTGCATATAGCATGAAACAGACTGTCGCCTCTAAGTGTTCACTTCTATGTTCACTGTTATATATATATATATATATATATATATATATATATATATATATATATCGGATGCGGCAAAAATAACACAGATATAAGAAATAAGTTAACGTATTGTAACATCAAAACAACATTTGTATTGATTAACAAACTATTTAACTTGCCCCCAAATTCTCTTCATTTTCAATACAACGCTGAACCCTACCCGCAACATTTTTATAAACTATTTGACACATTACTAGATTAATTTCAGAAAATTTATCAGAAATTTCTTGTTTTCATTCGGGAATTGTTTCACATTGTAAACAAGATTTCTGAGTGCACCCCACAAGAATATTTCTGTTGGTGTTAGGTCTGGTGATTGCTTGACCACACAACTACTCTATGCCGTCTTATCCATCTCCGCTAGAAATTAAGAATTAACTATTCCCGAACGCGTAAACCGTAGATGATCTTAAGCCATCATAAATGACTGTAATTTATTTTGGTTCAATGAAAGTTAATAAATAAAAAAGTGCGTTAATTTTGCCGCACCCTATATATATATATATATATATGTGTGTGTGTGTGTGTGTGTGTGTGTGTAAAAATTTCAAATAGAGTATATTTGCCAAAGGACAATATGAAGAAAGACAAATGGAAAACTTATCTTAGCGGACGCGTTTCATCCTCTTGATAAAGTCTGTCAGAGGACGAAACGGGTTGGCTAAGATAACCTTTCTTTTTTTTTTCATACACACACACACACATATATATATATAGTATAAACATTCTGGTGAAGACGAGGAAGAATTCTATTTAATATTTATGTTCCAATTGGCATCATTAACTAACCGCTTCTTGAAGGACTTCAACAAGAATAGATAAGAAAACGACATAAAGTACCATGAAAGGATTGTTCGTTTCCTACTTGTAAATCAGTTCACTTCCATTTGTTTTAAGAGTAAACCCTTGTACAGCCGCGCCACTCGTCAGTCAGTGTCAAGTTGCTTAATTTATTGTTAAATTAAGGCTCGTATACAGACATCAGGAAACCCGATTTAAAGTGTAGTTTACCCTCTGACATTGAGAGCATTTATTGTGGAGATAATTATGCTCTTACCAGTTTCTTTTTCTGCCAAGGGCTAATACAACGCGTCAAATTTGAGCTAACAGATACGGGATTGTGTACACATTTTTGAGTATTACTATAGTATGATATTTACCAAGGCATTTGCGACCTACCGTAAATGGCGATACACTCATTATTGATGGAATATAACCAGGAAAAATAATGGCCTGTTTAGAGTTTTTTTTTTCCTAAATGACATCAAATCAGTTCACAAACATTAAAATCACTATTTGATAATTTTTAATTGTTAATGCTTTTTAATACATAACCAATTCTCGGTTCATTGCCATTAACCTTAACCCCTAACCCTAACTCTAAATCCTGACCCTAACACATACTTCCAAAAGTTGGCACTCTTAATGTAAAGCGTAAATTTTTAAACAATAAGTACTAGTCCTAATACCACAAAACTCATCTATGAATTGAGCCCTCTCGGTCATTGGCGTGTTTATTCGAAGAATAAGTACATAAAAATCCGCGTATCTCGGGCGCTGATAGCGAAGGGGTAAAATCTCCAACCAATACCAAATCAGTCGGGTTTTGATCCAGGCTGGAGGCAATTAGATGTCTAGCCACACTGATAAGCTCTGATACAGCGAAACTCTCTGTCTGTGGATTACAATATATATATATATATATATATATATATATATATATATATTCAATGGACTCCCTCATCATTTTTCTATGAGAGAGCAGCATCTTGAACGTAGCGTCCAAACTAACCACACATTATTTGATTATAGTGGTGAATCTTTGCAGAACCATTCACACGTTTTGGAAGAGTCGAATACAGAGAACTAGTGTGCATATTGTTGTGTCACAAGATCCCTAAATGACACTACTCAGGTTTTAAATCCAGAGTTATCCTTCTCCTAGACCGACTGCCAATTAAGGCTCTATAGGTACACATAACTGGGGCGTGGGACGGGAGAAGAGATGTATTCCCCGCCCCCTCGAAGAGTATTTACACGTAAGTGAATGTATAAATATAAAAGAACTTGACTGGAATTCAAATTTGATTTTCAAAATTTTTTTTGTATTAAATTATATTTGTTAACCCTTTTAGGACCTTGAAAACTGTGTTTTAAAATCCGCAGATGGCAATAAATTAATATGGAAAACTAGCGTCTTTTTACGGTGAAAAACCTTGATTTGTAAATTCTTACAAAAATCAAATAATTGTCGGATTTTAATGTTACTTTCACAACTTTTTTCCGTTTAGAAAAATCTTGGTAAAAATATATTTTTTTATATATGTTACCCCACTCTTATTTAATATTATGAAATTTCGAGAAATTCATTTTTATTACTCCTTCGAGAATTTAAAACAGCATTTTTGTTTTGTAAAACAAGACTCAGAGTTACAGAATATTTGCTCCGATTCGTAAAATAAAAAAATGCAATAAAACTAAAACATTATTTAATTAGAAATGCTTTAAATTGCTTTCATGAATAAGATATATTATGGGCAATTTTTTATTGAGAAAAACGTTTTTTCCGATGAATAAGGAATTTTTTTTACAAGAATTGTTTTCATTTTGAAAAAATATAATTAGAATTTAATTACAATTTATAAAGTTTTAATCTCTTAAAATTCTGTATTAATTTGTACCATTTAAATGATATTGTTATTAAATGAAAACTATATTTATTAATCAAAAGAAAAAATAATTCTACAATTCAGCGACCGCACTATTTCAAAAGTAATTTGGAATTTTCTTTGTGTCTGTATAAACGTGCCAGTTTTGTAAATTTATACACGACATTATCAGAAAATAAGCGTGGTAGCAATAGTAGATTTAAAGCCAAAATGCCTAAAATTCAATAAAATATTAGATTACTTAAAATATATTCTTAATGTCTTAAGATTACTGGAAAATTAAAAAAATATATAAAAACACTGCTCATGTTCTATTCAAGTAATTTTTACAGATATGTCCTCCGTAGAAAAAATTCCCAAACACAAGTCTACTGAAAAAGTTGTCAAAACTATTTCAATAGACTTATGTTTGGATAAAACACCCACCACTGTGTAAAAATGCTTTTCTGCGATATTTTAAACTAAAAGTAACTAATATTTGTTTCAAATGAGATTAATTAATCTTTAAATCAGGTAAACTTCCTTAAATAAATTTTCAGAAAAGTATATTTTATTTTTTAAATATTTTTGATAAAGAGACTTAGACTGTGCTGACAGATGTCTAAATATATGTAAAATGACCTATTTAGGCGATTAAAAAATAATTTCTCAACACTATGTGCATTTGTTAAAAGTTATATTTTATGTTCAAGTCACAAGATATTCTCCCCGAACGAAAGACAAAATTTTGTGCATTATATAAACACTCATTTTTTAAATTAATTCCAGTGATACTGAAATGAAGGACTAAAGTACTTTTTCATTCTATTAAGTGGCGTCATAAATAATTTCCGTTTTTGTCTATCAACTTGATTCTTAAAAAATAAAATACAATTATTTTTTTATTCAATTACATATTCGCCATTATTTGCAATGATTACTTGCCACTTATCACCCAGCACTTAGATACGTTTTAAAAAAGGTGTAATCGTACAGCACCCTACCCGGTTGTCCAAGACTTCCAACACCGTGGTTGGTCGCTGAAGTGACTGCTTCAATCCAGAGCTACTCTCATCCCACGTTGAGATTTAAGTTTGATCATAAGGAGGCCAAGATCGAATCGTCCCAAGTATCTTCGTGATGGGCGGGTCCAAGCAGGGTGAAGACGTACAGGAAAAAAATAACACTCGAATAAATTGAACAAAAAGTAAAGGCTGTTTATATCAATCTTTCGTACAATAATTGGATATATCTGAGTTCACATGCAATAATTGTCAGCCCGACCCACGTCTAAATCGGAAGTGAAACTATCGTTGTTGACTTGGCAAAGTTTAGTTTGCTGCTTTGTTAAAGTTTGGCACAAAGCTGAAGTCGGAGTCTTTCGTCGGCAGATAATTACATGAGCCTCTCCCCTGTCTCTGGTGTCGTCTACTTCTCTTCTGCCTCTCCTCTCATCAGCGACTCGTCTACCAAATTCGCTTCGTGCATTCGTATTTATTGACATTTACCCAAACTGGAGAAGTAAGAAATTTCGATAATTCTGGGAAATTCTCTTTTTTTACTCTCTCATATTATTACCTCTCACTAAATCTCCTCAGTGAGTGCGGGTGGCTTATCCCCACCCCACTCCTGGTATTCCAACTCAACTTTCGACCAGGGGAACCAACTCCAAATTCGTTGTTTACGAAAAATGAAATTTTCGCTTTACAGCTTGCATTTTCAGCTGCATAGAACATATGTCAACCATCATTGTCCCCTAAGTCTGGGTCACTTTTCCATTGTTCAAACTGCTTGACATACAAGTCGTTTATGTGTGAATTAAATCCTCAATTCTTCCCATGGGTTTTCGGTATTAACCTTTCTTGTTTCAATGTCATTCAGTACATAACACTTTCTTATTTTTAACAAAACTTTCTTTCGTTTTACCGCGTCAACGACAAATATTCTCACATTCCTCCAATACCTCTCACTTCATTTCCTAGTAAATGATATCTCAAATGCAAATATACTAGTATACTATTTGTCATACATACTAAGTCATGCAGTAGTAATAGAAAAAGAATAATTTTCATGTAACGTTTCTATATGTCATGCAATGTTTCTACTTATCATGCAAAGTTTCTACTGGCCTTGAAATATCATCTCCGCAGTGGGATGTTTTGGTTCTTCTTCAATAGTTATCGGTTCCGTTTCTACTTCTGACGAATTCCATCCGACTCTTTCTTCGTCAATATTTGACCTGTTTGGGTAAAGATCACTGATCGGAATCCCTTTCTCCGGTCGTTCCATGCTCGCCCAAACATCATTAACAGATGAAACAGCTTAAACACAAATAACTGATGATTACCTGTGACATATATAGGACTTAGCGAAGTACATGTTCCCAAGACATCATCCCTACATTTCTTTGCTGCTTCTGTGGCAGAATTTAAAATTTTATCTTAGTTGAATTCAAAGCTATATACTCTGCCTCAAATCGATATCTCAACACTACTTCCTTCTCCTTCGTTCTCTTCAATCTTCATTTTTTTAATCAGCTTTCAGCAGACCGATTGGATCAGACAGATGTGTGGCACTTTCGCCCCAAATGTTTCATCTCATCAATACCACCGCCGGTCGAACGGCAGCATCAACAAGTACATTCTTTCGCCCTCCATGACGCGCATTCCACACCTCAATCCTCTCCAAACAACCCTACTGTTCATTAGTGAATAGAGTTTCGAACGAACTCAGCGTCGTCGCGTGTCGTCACAGAACCCATCTATCCATTTATTGACAGCCATATATTTTATTGAGATTCAGGGTTCCCCGCTCCTCTCAATCTCTACTTAAGAGGTAATTGTTGGTCAACCTCTAACGTTTCTTCATTTTTATCGAGCTTTACTCGTTGTATGATCATCTGGGTTAAGGCCCTTCCTACGTCTTCCCATTTTTTATTCTCACTGACTTGCTGGCCTAGTTTTCTAACATTATGGGCACCATTCTGCTGCCTCAAACACTGTTTCTCACAGGGTTACCTCATTTTCCGCAGGGCCTGCATAACTAAGTTCTTCTTCCTTAGCACTAAGAATGCCCACTATCGATCAGGACTTACATTGCTAAATTCTCCTACCACCGCCTCACAAGTAGGTTTTATTATTGTTGAGGGGTCCACCCTTTTTTATACAAATGGACTCACCCAGTGTATACTTATACTACAACCAGTGAATACCCGGAGAGCAAAACCGAAGACGATTCCAGAGTGACAGAGTAAAAGGTTGTAGGTAACCGGAAGAGTGAGATAACAGCGTTGTAGGAGTCACAGTGAGCAAGCACATAGACTCAGTAAGAAGTCATACAACGATACTTCAATACCAAAGAATGTATATATATATTTTGCTACTAACCCGTATTCCTGGAACTACTAACCTGCTTTACCAGCTTGTATTATTACGTCAATTACATTATTTGCATATATTCATTCCTGCGTTTGTTATTTATTGGTACCGGATTTCAACTTGGAATCCACAACACTTTCATGGTTATGAATCTGGTCTTCATTAGAAAGGTCTATAATAATTCATCACCTACAAGGCCGCGTAAACTCTTTTGAATTTTGTCGAGGCTTGAAGGAAATGATTGGGCACTCCGGCCCGTATATGGCAGCAATACTTCATTTGTGATATGGTCGGAGTGTTATAAAGAGTCCGATAAATTCTGGATAGGTTTAGCGATAGATCGTTAAAATGAGCTACAATTGAGATCTGAACTTTAGTCCCAGTAAACAATCAAAGTAAGGTGCGCCTTTGAGAGTGCTACTATTCAACGTGCCCGGTGAGAATTCTGGGTTAGCTCGGTGATAATGAAAAGTTACTTACATGAAAAATATACAATGTGAATTTCAGGTAATCTTTTTGTTGTAGCATATCTACGGATGATAATGGATATGTCCCCATTCACATAAATACAGTAGTAAAAAATGTATGTTGGTCTGCAGTTGGAGATTCGTCTCCAGCTGTGCTAATCAAACTCTCTACCTCCGAGCAGAGAGGATCCCCACACAGAATCTCATCTCGAGAAACAGCTACACGACCCCGTTTTACACGGGGTCTACGGGGAATTTTTGGTTCAGTCTACGGACTCGGAACTCCACATTAAAATCGGCATTGTGCCACATCTGACAGCTAAATATCCTGAAGTTTGAGATTCATTGTGGAATTCACTTCACTCACTACTAGCAGTGACGACTTCTACGTGCCGCTGGCAAATCTTATATGTGTTGTTCTTGTCCTAAGTATTATCGTTCATCAACAACCTCCGTGTGATTATTCTAATTCAGTAACATTTTGGCGGTGTGAGATTTTATTATGCAACTCACATGTTGTTTAACATATTGTAAATAACAATACATGATACTATAGTCATTTTATATTTATTTCTTAATTTCAGACCTATAAAGATTATCATGAGTGCCCTGCTATTAATCTAGTTGAAACCTGCGGCCGATCATTAAAAGACCTGCATATAAGAATTAAAAACAAGCAGATGCTTCAAAACCAAATTATTATTATTATATTATATTATTATTATATTATATTATAAGAAAACCATTGGGAAGCCATGCATAGGTAATGCTAAATGTTTTATTACCTCCTACTTTTCCTCCTTTACACACGATTTAGACTTCAGCCTCTCTTTCATTTTTCTCCAATTTCTTCCGGCTTGATGTTATGATGTATGTTCTCCGATCAGAAAACATAACATAACACGATTGGGATGCTTGGTAGAAAAATGGAACAGATTACATACGCAATAGGCATCTGCCAATTTCCAGGGGACTATAGAGTTCAAGGGGCCTGTCTAATCACCTGTCCAGGCACATTTGTGTTTCTTCAACATCCACAGAGCTGTGGTTTATACTGCAGCTATGTTGAGCGAACTTTAGTTAAAGCTTCTGGAATAGTGTAGCAGACTGATATGATCAATATGTTCAAACACTCGGTCATGCTGACTTGCGACAATGTGCTAGCACAACTAACGGCCAACAACTTTCGACCAGTTTAATTTACGCAATTTCATTTGCAAGCCAACTCGTGTTATGAATTTTAGGTACTTCCCAGCAACGCTGGGATCGTTTCTCTTATGTGATATTGTGATATGGATGGTAAGGGTCGAACCTATGTCTCATGGTCAGTACATTAACATTTTAACCAACCGGTCATGCATGTTGTACATAGAATCAAGTTAAATAATGTTATAGATCTTGCAGTCTGTCTAAATTTACATATAAGAACATTTAATAATAATAATAATTTGGTTTTGATGCATCTGCTAATATTTCAGCGAGGTATTTGCATAAAAAATGGTCATTCTTTTGGGAATTCTTTGCACTCAGAATATTATTTCGTTTATGTCTACACCACCGCAGATGCATTTATGCTCACTTCAATGATTTCTTTCATTTAACTCTCTCTCTCTCAGTCTCTCTCTCTCTCTCTCTCTATATATATATATATATATATATATATATATATATTAATGCAAAATAAATCGTCCAACTTGATTTAATTCACTTTGTGCGACGTTGGAATTTTTGCAGACGATAACGAATGTTTCATAGCAGATCATGTTATGACAGCAACGTTTTTCAAATAATCACGTGATATGGAGGGTCCAATAAAATATTTGCCCGCAAAGAAATGAGACTAAATGTGTATAAAAGAGGAATCGAATGTAGCCAGGAAACAGGTTTTATTCGTAAAAGAGTTATAAGCAATTTCATAATAAAAAATAACATTTGTCGAAGGTAACGGTAATATTGACCCTTTCCTTCTGTGGGAACATTCGTTATTCTTTGATCAAGCAGTCAGTGTTACTGTCGGTTGAAATTTATAAAGTGTTTATTTTAAAACAATTTTTCAGAAAAATAGGTTTTCCAGTAGTTGTTAATGTTCTTTTTAGTATTGAAGAAGATTTCTTTCCCTACCTTTTTTTTGCGGTCGTGTGGAACGTCAGCATTTTGATTATGGCATTATTATCTCTTAACTCTTGCTGATGATGAAAGTCCTCAAGTGATGTCGGTTCTTTTATCCGATACAGTTGTTTGGGATTCTGAAGCGCCAGCCCACCAGATTCAATGAAGGATGGCCCTCGCTAAGGGTTACATTTTTCACAAGCTCAAAGCCATTTTTAGCCATCGATCTGAGAAAGCGGTTTGTATACAGGTGACAGTTTTGATATTTCGGAACGAGTTTGGCGCCATGCATGGCGTCCATATGAAAGTCTCGATCCGACGAGACTATTAAAGGGCGTAACACAAGTTTTAAACCTTTGAGCCGTGGCCACCGGTTTACCGGTTGTAGAGAAAAATGACGTAATACCCGGCTACCGGTTGAACAGTGGTACGGAAAATGATTTAATGCATAGCTACCGGTTGAACGGTGGGTAAACACTTGTAACTATTTTTATATCTACCGTGAAACATTTCATCCCAATTATTTGTGTATTTTGACCCAGGAGCTCAAGAAGAGGGGGGTTAAAATTTTCCAGGAACACACACGGCTTAAAGGGTTAAGGAAATGTTTTGGTTTTGTAGCACTTTGCGGTGAAACTGGCGAAACTACATTTAGCACAGACTACTTGGTGTTATATTTCTTTATCTCCTATAATAAGTTTGTTGTAAGTAATCCATATACCTACATCGAGGTATTTGAAATGATTAGCATTTAATAATTCTACATCCTGAATTTTTATGAAGGATGCAGTGTACGCGCCATGACTACTTTCATTCCAATTCTAGATCATAGTTCCTGTTTTTTGAGTCCAACTTTTTAAAAGACATGGTATAGGGTGCTGATTATTTGCTCATGATCATTCTTGTCCCAACTATGAATGTCTATATAATCAGCATAGACCTCCCTCCACTTTGTGAATTGACCTCGGGAGAAGAAACAAGGTTTTTTGTTACCAGATTCATTTCGGTTACAGTATCAAATGTTTAAGTGATCAGTACCCATTTCTTCACATCTGTACTTGCATATATGCATAGCATTGCATAGGATTAAATAGATTGTGACTCTCATTTCCTCCTTGTCTTACTCCAGATGAGTTTTGGAAGTTTCTGGTATTGAGGTTCACACTCGATCTGTAATAAAGGGTGTTTCGATAACTTTGACCGATTTTGAATGTGAATTAAGTTTAAGCGTCTAATATTTTTTTTCTTTTTCTTTCAGATTTAACAACTTAAGTCTTTAGCAATTTTAACCACGGAAAGATTAACAATCAAACAACGTGTTAAAACTATCGAAGCCTGTTACGAAAATGGACGTTCAAACAGAAATGTATTTTTCGATTTTTTGGGTCAACATAACCGACCAACCGAGCGTGCAATTGGAAACGATGTAACCTTGTTGTGGAGAGGTTCAATTTGTTTGCGCGATGACGAATAGAGGTGTCTTGATTTTCGGACACATTCTCGAGCACTGCAGCTATATTTTCAGTTGAACGGTGTAAACGAGCACGCAATAGTGCTTTCACATCTGCCACCGAGCCAGTTTGTTTGAATTTACGAACAATTTTTCCAATTTCGCTCTTGAAATTTTAACACGTTGTTTGATTGTTAATCTTTCCATGATTAAAATTGCCAAAGACTTGAGTTGTTAAATCTGTAAGAAAAAGAAATAAATCATCAAATGCTTAAACTTAATTCACATTTAAAATCGGTCCCAGTTATTGGAACACCTTTTACTTTGTGGACCGATATAGTTCCATCAGATCGAGATAACCAGTAGATCCGGAGGTTGGAAGGTGGTCTCTTATGGATGAGAAAAGGAAGTCTTTATCGTATTCTGCTGTGAAAATTGCATACCCACGAAGCGGGTATACAATTTTCTCTTGATCAAGTAAACAATTTCCTGGAGTTGTTTGATACAGATGACATTATAACGCCCGTTAGCGGTTAAACAGGGTCGTGAGGAGATAGTTTTCGTAGAACAGTTACAGCCTAGTTAATATAATGTTCATTAATACTTTCATCCTAATTGAGATACCTATGTATGCATGAGGGTCTTTATTTCCAAAGCGCATTAATGTGCGATATACCTGTTATGAATATTCAAGAGTGGTCTCCCCTTGTTTTGTTACTATCCTCTTTCAGAAAGCTATTTCTGTTTATTGGGACTATAAAAGGACACTATACACAAATCTTGTATTCTCAGTTGAATAAAGCTTTCTTAAAGCCTACACCAGCGTACTTTTTGTCATTACAATACCTGTTATGATCCGATTCCTTGTACCACGGTGATAGTCCAAGGCAGAACCAATAAAGAAGAACTCGCACACAGGTATGGAATAACACAGATATATTACAAACAGGAATATATACAGAGAAGTAGAAGTGCTAGTATAAACAATCAGGTTTAGTAGAGAGAACAATGTAGTCTCGACCAGTATCACTATTCCAATGACTTGTAGTAATTGTCTGAACGCGACTCTGTTTCGGACTGTCTCTGACTCGACTCTTGACTCGACTTGAACGACTGACTGACGATATTCAGTCACCCTCCCCCCACGAGGGCGTCATGTGGCACAAGGCCTTTTTAACGTGGGATGTCCAAGCCCGTGATCTCGGCCAAACATATACCCATTGAACCCGTATAAACGGGTTCAGGGCCGGTTTACCTCCCCGAAAGAGACTCCGCCCTTCGGCGTAGCCTCCTTCGGATTCCTCCCCGCCTGAAGGCAGAGAGTTCTACCGAACAGCCGGTCAGAACTTGAACGACTGACTGACGATATTTAGTCTCCCCCCCCAAGGGCATCATGTGGCACAAGGCCTTTTTAACGTGTGTTCTCCGAGTCCGTGGGCTCGGCGAAAAATATGCCCATTGAACCCGTATAAATGGGTTCAGGTTCGGTTTACCTCCCCGAAAGAGAGTCCGCCCTTCGGCGTAGCCTTCTTCGGGTACCTCCCCGCCCGAAGGCTGAGAATTCAACCGAAACAGCCGGTCAAGAGTTGAGCGACTGACTGACTGATATTCAGTCAAGGTGATATACAGAGTGGTGAGAGCGAGTGTGACAAACACTGTCGAAATTAGAGAGGTGTGGGACAGATCGAAATTATTTTATATTTATTTTTATTACAATACTTAATATTGAGGATGTGAGGGTAAAGACCAGACACTGGCCTATTTAATCGTTCATCTCTCAGGAAACGATATAGAGTGAAAAACGGAGAAGTAATATATATATATATATATATATATATATATATATATATAGAGAGAGAGAGAGAGAGAGAGAGAGAGAGACTAGATTTTCTGATAAAATGCTTAAATTCTTCGGCCATTTTGTGGCATTCATACAAGTACGCTATTTTTCTTCGCGCATGGTCGAGTTGTTAAAACGTTCGCTTTCCAACCATCAGACCTGGTCAATTTATCAGGGAGGCAACTTCTTGATGTTATTTTTATGGGGAAGCAATCCCAGCGTGCAACACCTTCGGAAATTGCCTGAAAATCATAATCGGGTTGAACCAAGTCTTGTGTGTGAAATTGGGTAAACGGAACTATTTGGGAGCTGTCAATTTCCGTGCTAGTACAAAAACACAAGTCATCATGTACTGGCCTTGTTCAGAGTGTTGATCTCTACCAGATAATGTGCTCTTTCCCAGAAACCGTAACTAATGTCCATTCAGCATAGTTGTAGTATAAGCCACATGTAGTCACTGTGAATATTGAACAAACACAAATGTGCCTGAGCAGGTGTCTATAACAGGGAGTGGTTAGCCGCCCTAGTAGACAGGCATACTCGTCTACGAGTGGTCAGCCATCACCCTATATTTTTCTGCGGTTTCGGTGGTGATAAGAATCATTGGGATGAAAGTGCCCATGACAAACAGATGTAATGCCAGTATGTATGCAAAAATAATGCATTTGTTAGTTGAGATTGTGGACTGGGTCAGATTGTGGGCCAGGTCGTAGTTTCGGAGAATTTATTGGCAATGATGCACCAAAAGCGCTTCAAAATTTTCAACAGTGTCCAAAGGAACAGTCTTACTCTCGTAGACCAGATTCTGGACGTTGATGTAACACAGAGACTGGGAAAATTTAAATTATTGAAAGAACGGCAGAAGAAGAGTTCATGGTATTCATAAGGGTGTCAACAAGGATTTTGTTACCGGCAGAAAGACTACTTAACTTTGGCTAAACATTCAGTTATGTTCCAACAATATCGTGTATGTCTCCATTGGAGTATTTGTATGTGCGACTTACAGCTGGAGAATGACATCTTCCAAACTATAACAGCATAGATGACGTTATAGTTTGGAAGATGCTATTTCTTTGTTCACTGTCGTTATTTGCGTTTGGAACCTTGAAAAGTACCATATATATCCAGAACATTGTTCAATCTGTTCTGCAAATATTTCTGCAATAAGAAGGCGTTATAATGCTCCAGCAGGATAATGCCCATCCAAATGAAGCTAGTGCTGCTCAACATATTGTGTAAGCGATTAGATAACTTCCCTGGATTAGATTTCAGATAGAAAATGATAAGCAAATATATATTTTTTGAAAGGGCTTCTTTATCCGAGAATATTTATTATATTTTTTAATTTTATTAAACTATGATATTAATAAAAACCGACCTAAAGTAAGAAATCCTAATAAAAGTCGTGATAAAAGTCCTAATAAATTAAGAAGTTCTAATAAAAGTCCTAATAAAATGAGAAGGCCCAATAAAAATTCTAATAAAAGGCGTAATAAAACGTAATAGAAATCCTAATAAAGAGAGAAGTCCTAATAAAAATCCTAATAGAGAAGTCCTAATAAAATGAGGAGTTCTAATAAAAGTTCTAATAAAAGTCGTAATAAAACCTAATAAAAGTCCTAATAAAGTGAGGTCCCAATAAAAGTCCTAATAAAAATCCTAATAAATGTCCTAATAACATTCGTAATAAAAGTCTTAATAAAGTGAGAACTCCTTATAAAAGTCCTAATAAAAATCCTAATAAAATGCGGTAGCAATAAAAGTCCTAATAGAAATCCTAATAAAATTCGTAATAATGTGACAAGTCCTAATAAATGTCGTAAAAATGTAATAAAAGTCCTAATAAAGTGAGGCCCCAAGAGAAGCCCTAATAAAAAACCTAATAAAAATCCTAGTAAATTCAATACAAGGAGTTCCTCGACAAACACTTTACATTTTTTTTATTCGCTTACGCGTTTGTATGTTTCTGTCTCAAATCTAAGGCTTTTCAGTGTATAAAACCATGTCCATGTGGTGATGTAAAATCTGCTTGGACAATTTTAAATTGAATTTATGGTAAATTGTATCAACTAGCTCATTAAGAGTTATTCTGGGGTTTCTTCAATTTTGCCCC